>LR990064.1:14417529-14545109 GCA_905147135.1 Blastobasis lacticolella | reverse complement strand
AGACCAAGTCGCAAGTCTGCGCACTTAGTGGGTCGCGTGATTCGCAAGTCCTCTTCGCCAAGGGCTTCACGCAGCTTCTGCGCAAGCGCGTCAGCTCTGCTGGCACTTGCTGCGCCATGACTTCAAGGATAGCTCCTCCCGTCCAGCCCTTGCGGAATCTCACCCCCTCTGGAATGCCGATCTCAGCCAGGTCGATCTGGACCTTGCCTCAGCAATCTTCTTCGCAAAGGTTACGTCCCTTTCAGTTGCCCCGGGCTGTAGTTTTAACACCACAGCCGAGCATTGAGGAACTCGTAACCGAGGCTTCCTGGGCCTCTTTCTCTTCTTCAAAGGCAGGACAGTAGGCGCAGACACTGACTTTCCGCCGGACTTCTTCTTGTTTTCCTTTTTGCGGCCCCGTTTGACCACATCCGACCATGAAGCACCTGGTGGCGCAGCGGATGGGGCGACGGAACCTTGCGTCATTAGCGAAACCGCAGGTGAAGCCGACGGTTGCGCAGCAGTACTCGGAACTACCTTGGGCCTGGTTTTCTTGCCCTTGCCCTTCTTCCCCTTGTGGGGTTGAGGGGCAGAACTGGTACCCAGCTGGGGTTCAGGCAGCTCCGGCGGCTCTTGACACTCGGCCTTGTCAAAGGCCAGAGGGGGACGAAGACGTTTCTCTGGGAGGAGTCTATCCTCCAGAGCCCCCAGCTTGGCGTCGACCATATTGCCGACAGCCAGCATTATTTTCCCGACCAGTTCGTCAAGATCTGGAACGGGCACCGCCGCATTTTCCCGAGGAGGCGGCAGCGGGGTGGGAGCCCGGGCAGGCAGAACCCGCACAGACTCCTGCGCCGCCTTCAACTCGCCTCGGAGGTTATCCGTTTCCTGACGAAGCTTGGTCAGCGTCGCTTTTAGGCGCATGTTTTCCGCCTCGAGCTTCGCCGTGTCGTCGGTCATGGCACGATCATAGAGGGCATAAACTGCCTCCTTTACCGACTTTACAGAGTCCTTTAGAGCACGCTGGAAGGTGCCCTTCAGATGCTTCGATTTCGTGGCTACCAACTCCACCACCTTCAAAGCATCATCTGCCTGTTTAGTGAGGCCAGTCATAGACGGGCGCTCACTCTGCCCAATTAAAGCTTGCGGCCTATTCGCCTGGACGTTTTGTCTGGTGCTCTTTGCTCGTTGCGACAATTCTGCAACCTCCTTCTCCGCCTGAAGCTCCATTTCATCGCGCTCTACGCGAATGAGTTCAGCCTTGGCAGCTGCCAGGCCGATGTATTGGCCAGTTGTGGGAGGACGTCCTCTGCCCTTCCCTTTGCGCTTCGGCCAAGCTGACAGACCACTGCCATCGGAATCAGAATCCGACAGAGTCCCCAGCCTCGACCGAGGCCGTTTTCTCGAATCTTGTTCGGCCTCCATCTCCAGGCTTTCATCGCCAGTGAAGGAGGTCATGGAACCCATCGAAGAGCCGCAGAGCCCTGCAAGGTCGTCGGAGTCGTTTGGTGTGTTCATGAGACTATCCATTCGGCGCGCTGAACGCGTGAGACGCCCGGAAATCGGAGTTTCCATCATGCTCAGCACCACCCGGGGCGACTTAATCGCCTCTGCCTCCTTCCGAATCATTTCAATAATACCCTTAGAGGGTTTGGAGCCCATTCTGGGCCCCGCAACAAGCGACGCGGACGCGCCGCCAACACCGCCCGTTTTCGGGCCACAGACATTAACACCGCCCTTCTCGGGCACGGACTTCATCGCACAAGTGCCGACCCCGTATAAGTTCGGCAGCCCAGTCCCAGAACTATCAGCTCTGAGACTGGGGAGGGATTCCCCAGACGACACCGCCGTACTGGGACCCTCCCGGGGAGTAGTTTTCTTATGAGACTCGGCCATAGCTTTCGCCAATAGGGGCTTAGTACTGCAAGGGGGCCCCATATCCCTACAGGTTTTTACGTCTTGGCTGACGGATGATTGTTTATAGTGGTTCACCTTCCACGCGGCCACTGGCCCCCGATCCCGGACTCGGGACTACGGGTGCGGTCCTCATCCCAAGTGCCAGAAGGCGACAGGAGAGGACCGGTCGACCCTCATCTCAAGTGTCAGAAGGCGACGAGAGAGGGTCGGCGTCGAGTTATTAGCCACTTGGCTACCAAGATCCCTTATGGGAAGTTAATAACCAAGCGCCCAGGGTGCACCGTCCCGGTCATGCTACTCTTCCCCCGGGTCGTAACCCAAAGGGACCAATAGCAAACCGGGCACACGAGGAGGTTACCCGACCGAGCACCCCAACCTAACCCAACCTAACCTAACCCAACCTTTTTTTTTTTTTTTTTTTTTGTCATGGGGAAACGCGTTTATGCGTACCCGCCAGCCTCGGGGGAGGCGGGCGGGTTATGCGGGACTCGAGGTCGCTGAGGGCGCCCCCCTACCCGCTAAAACCCCATGGTGACCCTCTCGGTGCATAGGCGGCGGAGTCCCGGGAAAACGAAGTATACTTCCGGTACCCCGCCAGCACCGCTCGCTTCAGCGAGCTTCCTCACTAAACAGGCAGCGCGCCGGGCACAAGCACGCTGTCTCCTCTCGGGCCTCTCTTTCATCGACGAACGGGCCCCCGCCCATCCGCCGTCAGAGGCACCAAGGCGGGACGCAGGAATTACTCCGCGTCCCTCGGAATACCAGGTTTTTTACGACCCGGTTTTGGCCTGGGCTTGCTTTGTGGCCTGCCCTTGCCTCCGCCACGTTTCGAAGAGGGAGCTGAGATTATACAACCCTTTGCCCCCACCTTGTGTTCCGCCGATTTGCCATCCACAGCACACACAACGCAATGCGGCATAGCCGAACAGCTTGTGGCCCTGTGGCCGGCTTGACCACAGCGAAAACATAAATCGCTGCAATCCACCTCTGATTTGCAATCAGCCACAGCGTGGCCGACATGCAAGCAGCGGTAGCACCGTAACGGCCTGGACTCGAGCAGTTTCACCTGCGCCGAGATCCAGCCAACGGTGAGTCTACCGCCACTAACCACTTTCTTAGCAGCCGCGATCGGGCAACGCACAAACACTGCGCTGATACCCGAGGGGCTGCGGCGGATATCGCCGATTTTGACCAGGTCCACCTCACACTCGCCAGCCATTGCGACCGCAGCCACAATATCGGCGGACGTGACCGAGTCATCGAGGCCACCAAGCCGCAAGTCTGCGCACTTAGTAGGTCGCGTGATTCGCAAGTCCTCTTCGCCAAGGGCTTCACGCAGCTTCTGCGCAAGCGCATCAGCTCTGCTGGCATTTGCTGCGCCATGGACTTCAAGGATAGCTCCTCCAGTCCAGCCCTTGCGGAATCTCACCCCCTCTGGAATGCCGATCTCAGCCAGGTCGATCTTGGACCTGGCCTCAGCAATCTTCTTCGCAAAGGTTACGTCCCTTTCAGTTGCCCCGGGCTGCAGTTTTAGCACCACAGCTGAGCATTGAGGAACACGCAACCGAGGCTTCCTGGGCCTCTTTCTCTTCTTTAGACGCGGTACAGTAGGCGCAGACGCCGGATGCTCGCTAGACTTCTTCATCTTTTCCATTTTGCGGCCCCGTTTGACCACGTCCGACCATGAAGCACCTGGTGGTGCAGCGGATGGAGCAACGGAACCTTGCGTCATTAGCGAAACCGCAGGTGAAGCCGACGGTTGCGCAGCAGCACTCGGAACTACCTTGGGCCTGGTTCTCTTGCCCTTGCCCTTTTTCCCCTTGTGGGGTTGAGGGGCAGAACTGGGACCCGGCAGGGGTTCAGGCAGCTCCGGCGGCTCTTGACACTCGGCCTTGTCAAAGGCCAGAGGGGGACGAAGGCGTTTCTCCGGGAGGAGTCTATCCTCCAGAGCCCCCAGCTTGGCGTCGACCATATTGCCGACAGCCAGCATTATTTTCCTGACCAGTTCGTCAAGATCTGGAACGGACACCGCCGCATTCTCCCGAGAAGGCGGCAGCGGGGTGGGAGCCCGGGCAGGCAGAGCCCGCACAGAGTCCTGCGCCGCCTTCAACTCGCCTCGGAGGTTATCCGTTTCCTGACGAAGCTTGGTCAGCGTCGCTTTTAGGCGCATGTTTTCCGCCTCGAGCTTCGCCGTGTCGTCGGTCATGGCACGATCATAGAGGGCATAAACTGCCTCCTTCACCGACTTAACAGAGTCTTTCAATGCACGCTGAAATGTGCCCTTCAAGTGCTTTGATTTCGTGGCAACCAACTCCACCACCTTCAAAGCATCATCCGCCTGTTTAGTGAGACCAGTCATAGACGGGCGCTCACTCTGCCCAATCAAAGCTTGCGGCCTATTCGCCTGCACGTTTTGTCTGGTGCTCTTAGCTCGTTGAGACAATTCTGCAACCTCCTTCTCCGCCTGAAGTTCCATCTCATCGCGCTCTACACGAATAAGTTCAGCCTTGGCAGCTGCCAGGCCGATGTATTGGCCAGTTGTAGGAGGACGTCCTCTGCCCTTCCCTTTGCGCTTCGGCCGAGCTGACAGACCAC
Organism: Blastobasis lacticolella; assembly: GCA_905147135.1. Classification (NCBI taxonomy): domain Eukaryota; kingdom Metazoa; phylum Arthropoda; class Insecta; order Lepidoptera; family Blastobasidae; genus Blastobasis; species Blastobasis lacticolella. The sequence goes on along the minus strand of LR990064.1, from coordinate 14,540,618 downwards.
TGCCATCGGAATCAGAATCCGACAGAGTCCCCAGCCTCGACCGAGGCCGTTTTCTCGAATCTTGTTCGGCCTCCATCTCCAGGCTTTCATCGCCAGTGAAGGAGGTCATGGAACCCATCGACGAGCCGCAGAGCCCTGCAAGGTCGTCGGAGTCGTTTGGTGTGTTCATGAGACTATCCATTCGGCGCGCTGAACGCGTGAGACGCCCGGAAATCGGAGTTTCCATCATGCTCAGCACCACCCGGGGCGACTTAATCGCCTCTGCCTCCTTCCGAATCATTTCAACAATACCCTTAGAGGGTTTGGAGCCCATTCCGGGCCCCGCAACAAGCGACGCGGACGCGCCGCCAACACCGCCCGTCCTCGGGCCACAAACATCAACACCGCCCTTCTCGGGCACGGACTTCATCGCACAAGTGCCGACCCCGTATAAGTTCGGCAGCCCAGTCCCAGAACTATCAGCTCTGAGACTGGGGAGGGATTCCCCAGACGACACCGCCGTACTGGGACCCTCCCGGGGAGTAGTTTGCTTATGAGACTCGGCCATAGCTTTCGCCAATAGGGGCTTAGTACTGCAAGGGGGCCCCACATCCCTACAGGTTTTTACGTCTTGGCTGACGGATGATTGTTTATAGTGGTTCACCTTCCACGCGGCCACTGGCCCCCGATCCCGGACTCGAGACTACGGGTTCGGCCCTCATCCCAAGTGCCAGTAGGCGACAGGAGAGGACCGGTCGACCCTCATCTCAAGTGCCAGAAGGCGACGAGAGAGGGTCGGTGTCGAGTTATTAGCCACTTGGCTACCAAGATCCCTTATGGGAAGTTAGTAACCAAGCGCCCAGGGTGCACCGTCCCGGTCATGCTACTCTTCCCCCGGGTCGTAACCCAAAGGGACCAATAGCAAATCGGGCACACGAGGAGGTTACCCGACCGAGCACCCCAAGCTAACCCAACCTTTTTTTTTTTTTTTTGTCATGGGGAAACGCGTTTAGGCGTACCCGCCGGCCTCGGGGGAGGCGGGCGGGTTATGCGGGACTCGAGGTCGCTGAGGGCGCCCCCCTACCCGCTAAAACCCCATGGTGCCATCACGGTGCATAGGTGGCGGAGTCCCGGGAAAACGAAGTATACTTCCGGTACCCCGCCAGCACCACTCGCGTCAGCGAGCTTCCTCACGAAACAGGCAGCGCGCCGGGCACAAGCACGCTGCCTCCTCTCGGGCCTCTCTTTCATCGACGAACGGGCCCCCGCCCATCCGCCGCCAGAGGCACCAAGGCGGGACGCAGGAATTACTCCGCGTCCCTCGGAATACCAGGTTTTTTGCGACCCGGTTTTGGCCTGGGCTTGCCTTGTGGCCTGCCCTTGCCTCCGCCACGTTTCGAAGAGGGAGCTGAGGTTATACAACCCTTTGCCCCCACCTTGTGTTCCGCCGATTTGCCATCCACAGCACACACAACGCAATGCGGCATAGCCGAACAGCTTGTGGCCCTGTGGCCGGCTTGACCACAGCGAAAACACAAATCGCTGCGATCCACCTCTGATTTGCAATCGGCCACAGCGTGGCCGACATGCAAGCAGCGGTAGCACCGTAACGGCCTGGACTCGAGCAGTTTCACCTGCGCCGAGATCCAGCCAACGGTGAGTCTACCGCCACTAACCACTTTCTTAGCAGCCGCGATCGGGCAACGCACAAACACTGCGCTGATACCCGAAGGGCTGCGGCGGATATCGCCGATTTTGACGAGGTCCACCTCACACTCGCCAGCAATTGCGACCGCAGCCACAATATCGGCAGACGTGACCGAGTCATCGAGCCCACCAAGCCGCAAGTCTGCGCACTTAGTAGGTCGCGTGATTCGCAAGTCCTCTTCGCCAAGGGCTTCACGCAGCTTCTGCGCAAGCGCGTCAGCTCTGCTAGCGCTAGCTGCGCCATGGACTTCAAGGATAGCTCCTCCAGTCCAGCCCTTGCGGAATCTCACCCCCTCTGGAATACCGATATCAGCCAGGTTTATCTTGGACCTGGCCTCAGCAATCTTCTTTGCAATGGTTACGTCCCTTTCAGTTGCCTCGGGCTGCAGTTTTAACACCACAGCCGAGCACTGAGGAACACGTAACCGAGGCTTCTTGGTCCTCTTTCTCTTCTTCAGAGGCGGGACAGTAGGCGCAGACGCCAGATGCTCGCTAGACTTCTTCTTCTTTTCCATTTTGCGGCCTCGTTTGACCACGTCCGACCATGAAGCACCTGGTGGCGCAGCGGATGGGGCGACGGAACCTTGCGTTATTAGCGAAACCGCGGGTGAAGCCGACGGTTGCGCAGCAGCACTCAGAACTACCTTGGGCCTTGTTTTCTTGCCCTTGCCCTTCTTCCCCTTGTGGGGTAGAGGGGCAGAACTAGGACCCGGCTGGGGTTCAGGCAGATCAAGTGGCTCTTGCCGCTCGGCCGTGTCAAAGGCCAGAGGGGGACGGAGGCGTTTCTCCGGGAGGAGTCTGTCCTCCAGAGCCCCCAGCTTTGCGTCGACCATATTGCCAACAGCCAACATTATTTTCCCGACCAGTTCGTCAAGATCTGGAACAGGCACCGCCGCATTCTCCCGAGGAGGCGGCAGCGGGGTGGGAGCCCGGGCAGGCAGAGCCCGCACAGACTCCTGCGCCGCCTTCAACTCGCCTCGGAGGTTATCCGTTTCCTGACGAAGCTTGGTCAACGTCGCTTTTAGGCGCATGTTTTCCGCCTCGAGCTTTGCCGTGTCGTCGGTCATGGCACGATCATAGAGGGCATAAACTGCCTCCTTCACCGACTTGACAGAGTCCTTCAGTGCACGCTGAAATGTGCCCTTCAAGTGCTTTGATTTCGTGGCTACCAACTCCACCACCTTCAAAGCATCATCCGCCTGTTTAGTGAGACCTGTCATAGACGGGCGCTCACTCTGCCCAATCAAAGCTTGCGGCCTATTCGCCTGCACGTTTTGTCTGGTGCTCTTTGCTCGCTGAGACAATTCTGCAACTTCCTTCTCCGCCTGAAGCTCCATCTCATCGCGCTCTACGCGGATGAGTTCGGCCTTGGCAGCTGCCAGGCCGATGTATTGGCCAGTTGTGGGAGGACGTCCTCTGCCCTTTCCCTTGCGCTTCGGCCGAGCTGAGAGACCACTACCGTCGGAATCGGAATCCGACTGCGTCCCCAGTCTCGACCGAGGCCGTTTCCTCGAATCTTGTTCGGCCTCCATCTCCAGGCTTTCATCGCCCGTGAAGGAGGTCATCGAACCCATCGACGAGCCGCAGAGCCCTGCAAGGTCGTCGGAGTCGTTTGGTGTGTTCATGAGACTATCCATTCGGCGCGCTGAACGCGTGAGACGCCCGGAAACCGGAGGTTCCATCATGCTCAGCACCACCCGTGGCGTTTTAATCGCCTCTGCCTCCTTCCTAATCATTTCAATAATACCCTTAGAGGGTTTGGAGCCCATTCCGGGCCCCGCAACAAGCGACGCGGACGCGCCGCCAACACCGCCCGTTTTCGGGCCACAGACATCAACACCGCCCTTCTCGGGCACGGACTTCATCGCACAAGTGCCGACCCCGTATAAGTTCGGCAGCCCAATCCCAGAACTATCAGCTCTGAGACTGGGGAGGGATTCCCCAGATGACACCGCCGTACTGGGACCCTCCCGGGGAGTAGTTTGCTTATGAGACTCGGCCATAGCTTTCGCCAATAGGGACTTAGTACTGCAAGGGTGCCCCACGTCCCTACAGGTTTTTACGTCTTGGCTGACGGATGATTGTTTATAGTGGTTCACCTTCCACGCGGCCACTGGCCCCCGATCCCGGACTCGGGACTACGGGTTCGGTCCTCATCCCAAGTGCCAGAAGGCGACAGGAGAGAACCGGTCGACCCTCATCTCAAGTGCCAGAAGGCGACGAGAGAGGGTCGGCGTCGAGTTATTAGCCACTTGGCTACCAAGATCCCTCATGGGAAGTTAATAGCCAACCGCCCAGGGTGCACCGTCCCGGTCATGCTACTCTTCCCCCGGGTCGTAACCCAAAGGGACCAATAGCAAACCGGGCACACGAGGAGGTTACCCGACCAAGCACCCCAACCTAACCCAACCTTTTTTTTTTTTTTTTTTTTTTGTCATGGGGAAACGCGTTTAGGCGTACCCGCCGGCCTCGGGGGAGGCGGGCGGGTTATGCGGGACTCGAGGTCGCTGAGGGCGCCCCCCTACCCGCTAAAACCCCATGGTGCCATCACGGTGCATAGGTGGTGGAGTCCCGGGAAAACGAAGTATACTTCCGGTACCCCGCCAGCACCACTCGCGTCAGCGAGCTTCCTCACGAAACAGGCAGCGCGCCGGGCACAAGCACGCTGCCTCCTCTCGGGCCTCTCTTTCATCGACGAACGGGCCCCCGCCCATCCGCCGCCAGAGGCACCAAGGCGGGACGCAGGAATTACTCCGCGTCCCTCGGAATACCAGGTTTTTTGCGACCCGGTTTTGGCCTGGGCTTGCCTTGTGGCCTGCCCTTGCCTCCGCCACGTTTTGAAGAGGGAGCTGAGGTTATACAACCCTTTGCCCCCACCTTGTGTTCCGCCGATATGCCATCCACAGCACACACAACGCAATGCGGCATAGCCGAACAGCTTGTGGCCCTGTAGCCGGCTTGACCACAGCGAAAACATAAATCGCTGCGATCCACCTCTGATTTGCAATCGGCCACAGCATGGCCGACATGCAAGCAACGGTAGCACCGTAACGGCCTGGACTCGAGCAGTTTCACCTGCGCCGAGATCCAGCCAACGGTGAGTCTACCGCTGCCAATCACCTTCTTAGCAGCCGCGATTGGGCAGCGCACAAACACCGCGCTGATGCCCGAAGGGCTGCGGCGGATATCGCCGATTTTGACGAGGTCCACCTCACACTCGCCAGCCAATGCGACCGCAGCCACAATATCGGCGGACGTAACCGAGTCATCGAGCCCACCAAGCCGCAAGTCTGCGCACTTAGTAGGTCGCGTGATTCGCAAGTCCTCTTCGCCAAGGGCTTCACGCAGCTTCTGCGCAAGCGCGTCAGCTCTGCTAGCGCTTGCTGCGCCATGGACTTCAAGGATTGCTCCTCCAGTCCAGCCCTTGCGGAATCTCACCCCCTCTGGAATGCCGATCTCAGCCAGGTTTATCTTGGACCTGGCCTCAGCAATCTTCTTTGCAATGGTTACGTCCCTTTCAGTTGCCTCGGGCTGCAGTTTTAACACCACAGCTGAGCATTGAGGAACACGCAACCGAGGCTTTCTGGGCCTCTTTCTCTTCTTCGAAGGCGGGCCGGTAGGCGCAGCCACCGACTTCCCGCCGGACTTCTTCTTCTTCTTTTTTGTTTGCGGCCCCGTTTGACCACGTCCGACCATGAAGCACCTGGTGGCGCAGCGGATGGGGCGACGGAACCTTGCGTCATTAGCGAAACCGCAGGTGAAGCCGACGGTTGCGCAGCAGCACTCGGAACTACCTTGGGCCTGGTTTTCTTGCCCTTGCCCTTGTTCCCCTTGTGGGGTTGAGGGGCAGAACTGGGACCCGGCTGGGGTTCGGGCAGCTCAGGCGGCTCTTGACACTCGGCCTTGTCAAAGGCCAGAGGGGGACGAAGACGTTTCTCTGGGAGGAGTCTATCCTCCAGAGCTCCCAGCTTAGCGTCGACCATATTGCCGACAGCCAGCATTATTTTCCCAACAAGTTCGTCAAGATCTGGAACGGGCACCGCCGCATTCTCCCGAGGAGGCGGCAGCGGGGTGGGAGCCCGGGCAGGCAGAGCCCGCACGGACTCCTGCGCTGCCTTTAACTCGCCTCGGAGGTTATCCGTTTCCTGACGAATCTTGGTCAGCGTCGCTTTTAGGCGCATGTTTTCCGCCTCAAGCTTCGCCGTGTCGTCGGTCATGGCACGATCATAAAGGGCATAAACTGCCTCCTTTACCGACTTGACAGAGTCTTTCAGGGCACGCTGAAATGTGCCCTTCAAGTGCTTTGATTTCGTGGCTACCAACTCCACCACCTTTAAAGCATCATCCGCCTGTTTAGTGAGACCCGTCATAGACGGGCGCTCACTCTGCCCAATCAAAGCTTGCGGCCTATTCGCCTGCACGTTTTGTCTGGTGCTCTTTGCTCGCTGAGACAATTCTGCAACTTCCTTCTCCGCCTGAAGCTCCATCTCATCGCGCTCTACGCGGATGAGTTCGGCCTTGGCAGCTGCCAGGCCGATGTATTGGCCAGTTGTGGGAGGACGTCCTCTGCCCTTTCCCTTGCGCTTCGGCCGAGCTGAGAGACCACTACCGTCGGAATCGGAATCCGACTGCGTCCCCAGTCTCGACCGAGGCCGTTTCCTCGAATCTTGTTCGGCCTCCATCTCCAGGCTTTCATCGCCCGTGAAGGAGGTCATCGAACCCATCGACGAGCCGCAGAGCCCTGCAAGGTCGTCGGAGTCGTTTGGTGTGTTCATGAGACTATCCATTCGGCGCGCTGAACGCGTGAGACGCCCGGAAACCGGAGGTTCCATCATGCTCAGCACCACCCGGGGCGACTTAATCGCCTCTGCCTCCTTCCGAATCATTTCAATAATACCCTTAAAGGGTTTGGAGCCCATTCCGGGCCCCGCAACAAGCGACGCGGACGCGCCGCCAACACCGCCCGTCCTCGGGCCACAAACATCAACACCGCCCTTCTCGGGCACGGACTTCATCGCACAAGTGCCGACCCCGTATAAGTTCGGCAGCCCAGTCCCAGAACTATCAGCTCTGAGACTGGGGAGGGATTCCCCAGACGACACCGCCGTACTGGGACCCTCCCGGGGAGTTGTTTTCTTATGAGACTCGGCCATAGCTTTCGCCAGTAGGGGCTTAGTACTGCAAGAGGGCCCCACATCCCTACAGGTTTTTACGTCTTGGCTGACGGATGATTGTTTATAGTGGTTCACCTTCCACGCGGCCACTGGCCCCCGATCCCGGACTCGGGACTACGGGTGCGGTCCTCATCCCAAGTGCCAGAAGGCGACAGGAGAGAACCGGTCGACCCTCATCTCAAGTGCCAGAAGGCGACGAGAGAGGGTCGGCGTCGAGTTATTAGCCACTTGGCTACCAAGATCCCTCATGGGAAGTTAATAGCCAACCGCCCAGGGTGCACCGTCCCGGTCATGCTACTCTTCCCCCGGGTCGTAACCCAAAGGGACCAATAGCAAACCGGGCACACGAGGAGGTTACCCGACCAAGCACCCCAACCTAACCCAACCTAACCTAACCCAACCTAACCTAACCCAACCTAACCTAACCCAACCTAACCTAACCCAACCTAACCTAACCCAACCTAAACTTTTTTTTTTTTTTTTTTTTTTTTTTCGTCAGGAAATCCTTGCTACAGATACCACCTGCCAGGGGAGCAGATGGTTATGTGGGACTCACCAAAGGTCCTACCCACTAAAACCTGACGGTGCCCATCTCACCGCATATAGGCAAAACCACGGTACTTGCACGGAGGAGCTCTACGCATACCCCGATGACTCCGCCAGCGGACCTCGTAGAGCGAGTTGTTGTACGGGGAGCGAGCTTTGTGCTCACTCTAAACAGCTTCTTATGGGGCGTGCCGGGACATACGGCACGCCAACCATCACGGGATCTGTTTATCAAGCGGCAGGTGATCCCCATTCCCACCGCTCAAGCTCCCGTTAGGGGGGAAGGTGGCGTGCATAAGCTGCGACCGACTCTCCGGCGACGAATTGGGAGAGCTAGTGCGTCGTCCTCTCTCTCCCTCTCCGCTGCCTCCTTTTGTGACATTACCAGCTCACAGAAGGTAACCACCGCTTGCCATGATCTGTCGCTCTCAACCATGGATTTTACCACGGCCGGGAGCGAAAGATCGTTTCCTACCACCACAATAAGTGCCTCGCGTGGCGCCTCCCATGCTTGGCACTCAGCTAACGTATGCTGCGCCGTATCATTGACGTACCCGCACTCGTGGCAGGCTGTCGTGGCTTCCCTCCTGGCTGTGTTGCACAGGTACCTCCCGAAGCATCCATGCCCCGAGAGGACCTGCACGAGCCTAAAGGTAAGCGCACCCCTCCTGCGCTCCGTCCACTCCTTTAGGACGGGGCGGATCGCCTCTATTGTGCGAATTCCCGCGGAAGGCTCCAGAAGTCGCTGACTCCAGCTTGCAATCGCCCTTTCTCGGGCACTTTGTCGCCATTCTTTCGTGACCTCAGGCACAAGATCAACCCCGTCGCAACGTGCTTCGGCAGTCCGCCAGTATAAAAAAGCCAAAATTTCAGCATCCAAATCCCAAGGCAGCGTTCCAGCTAAAACGCAAGCCGCCTCAAAGGAGATGGTACGGTAGCCACGTATTGCCCTGACTGCCATGACTCGCTGCGGTCTTCGTAAAAGTGTTTTATTTTGGGCAGACAAAGCTTCTACCCACACAGGCGCTCCATACAGAGCCATCGATCTGATGACCCCGGTATAGAGCCGCCGGCACGGTGTGCTTGGACCACCCAGATTCGGTAGCAGACTGCCGAGTGCACCTGCAGCCTTTACTAACTTTGGTGAAAGGCGGCGGAAATGCTCCTGGAATGTCCATCGGCTATCCAGGACAAGACCTAAATACGGCATCGAGGATGAAAGCGGAATCTGGATCCCTCCTACCGTAATGGACGCTCCTCTCGGCGGTGCGTTTCGAGGCCCATGGAAGCACACAGCTTCGGATTTGCTTATGGCCACTTCCAAGCCCAGCCGCCTAATACGGTTAATAACCTGTGCCACCCCAGCCGTGGCAAGGATGCTTGCTTCCTGATGGTTCCGACCTTTAGCCGTGACCATCGTATCGTCGGCGTAGCACGTAACATCTACGCCGGAGAGATTCATACCCCGAAGCACCCAGTCGTAACCGATGTTCCACAGGAGCGGTCCGAGGACTGACCCCTGTGGAACACCGCACGTCATGCGTTGGCGATGTTCGCCATCCTGCGCTTGGTATATTACCCAGCGATCATCCAGGTAGTCGTCGATGATTCGGCGGAGGTAATGGGGCACATTGTGGAAACGAAGTGCCTCTTTTATGCATGACCAGGGTAGGGTATTAAAAGCATTGGCTATGTCTAAAGACACCGCCACGACGACCCCGCCCTGAGAAACAGCTTCCTCCGCAATTAACTTTACGCGCATGACTGCGTCTATCGTCGACCTGCCCGATCTAAATCCGAATTGATTTTCGGACAAGTCGGGACCATCCTGGCTTATGTGCTTGACGAGACGGTTTACAATTATTCGCTCAAAAAGCTTGCCCACTTCGTCAAGCAACACGATGGGTCGATATCCTGATGGGGAGTCGGCAGGTCGACCTTCTTTCCTAAGGAGGACGAGAGAACCGGACTTCCAAGGCCCTGGGAACCGACCCTGGATTAGGCACTCGTTAAACATGCTTATGAGTCTCGGCTCTAAGGCCTCCATAGCCAGAACCCAGGCCTTGCCTGGAATACCGTCAGGGCCAGGTGCCGTATTTTTGGTACGCAGCCTCCTCAGGGCTGCTTCAAACTCGCCAGGTGTCACGCACGGCACGTCCTCTGCGTCAGACGTGGTCATGAGACCTCCCATTAGTGGAGGAACATGCTCCGCTCTGGTTGGGAACAGGGCCGATACCACGCTGTCCAGCACGAGGGGCTGTAGACTCTGTGTCAAAGGAGGCGCCCATGGCCGAAGTTTACCCCTGACCGAACGATAGGGCCTACCCCAAGGGTCTCGGTTAAGTGTCGCTAACATCTCCTCACGGGCACGAGTTTTGGCGCGACGGATTGCCATCTGTAAGGCTTTTTTACGCTCTGTCAGAGTACCAAGACGCACAGCCTCCTCCGCCTCATTGCGACGTGGCCACCTCCTGCATCTGGTGTACTGGCGTCGGGCTGCCATGCAGTCTACGCGCAACTGTGCAATTTCAGCAGACCACCAGTACACCTGACGCCTGGATACGAATGGTTTGGATCGGGGCATAGATGCATCACAGGCGTTGGCCATTGCCCCCCGAAACCATTCCGCCTCCTCGTCCACATCAAAATGGTCAGCAGGAGCCTCGGCCCATGCCTGAACCCACGCAGCCTCGACGAGAACCTCAGCATTCATTAGCTTCAGCGCCCATCGACGGGCTCCAGCGGCTGCGGGCACTTGATGCAAGCCGTTCGCATTGGAATGTAAAGCGGAGACATTCCATCGAATATATCGATGATCGGACATTGTCTCAACGCTTTCCATTACTGCCCAATTTTGAACACGGCGTGCAAGACCAGGGCTGGCAAACGCAATGTCCACGATAGAGCCGCCCTGCTGTCGCACGCACGTTTCGACAGCACCAGTATTTAGGAGCGAAAGCCCGCAGGCAGCTGCCCAGTCCTCCACTACCTCTCCGCGTGCGTCCGTCGCGGGAGATCCCCACACTGTAGATTTGGCGTTGAAATCCCCAGCAACGAGCACCATAAAAGGATGACATCGCCGGACTGCAGCCTCAACATCAGCCAGGAAGCGCTCAAACTCGAAGAGGGTTCGATTGGGGGAGAAATACAGCCCAACGACCGCTATGTCTCCCACTTTCGCCATCACAAAGCCACGACCCCTCTCTACCCCGGAGAAGGGTAGCGAGCCAGCGGCGCAGTTAGTAACAATTGCCACCAGACCATCGCCGTCTCCCACCCAATTGTCTCTGTCCGGTATTAAGTAGGGTTCAGCGACTATACCCACATGAATATTCCACTGTGCAAGGCTCTGGAAAAACAGGTCCTGAGCACTGACACAGTGGTTGAGGTTCCCTTGCAGGAATCTTTGAGTGGCCATCTATTAGGATTCCATTTCATCGGGTCTCTCTTCCCTGGTTGCGGCGTTGGCCGGAATCATGGGATGGTTTTGCGACGGCCGAGGGTTTGCTCCAACAGCGGCCCTCCCCTTACCCTTCCTGGAGACTGGAGCGGTGCATAGTGCACTTCCTAATCTGTGCTCGGCAGGCTTATTAGCTGCCGCGCATAATGTGCAGTGCGGCGCCGCGGAGCACTGAGCGGCTTTGTGGCCCGGCTGTCCACAACGGTAGCATTGTTCACTACGGTCAATATCCGCATTGCATTGCTGCCGCGTATGTCCTGCTTGAAGGCAACGGTAGCAGCGCAGTGGTCGCGACTGCAACAGTTTTACTCTAGCGGCCACCCATCCTACAAGCAGACGACCGCTGTTAACCACTTTTTTAACTGCCGCGACAGGGCATCGGACCCAGACTGTTCCCAGCTGATTGAACTCTCTTCTGATATTACCAGTCTTGACTGTCTCGAGAGGGCAATTTCCAGCTGCGGCAACAGCAGCTTGGACTTCGTCCGTTGTCACCGAGTCGTCCAAGTCCGAAACTCGTATTTCCGCGCATATTGTTGGCCTTGATACTCGAACCAAATTCGGATCCAGGGACACTCTCAGCTTTTCCGCCAGTGTGTCGGCCTTTTCTCTACTAGATGCTCCTGGTATTTCAATGAGAGCCGCTCCTGTAGCAGTGTGCTTATAGCGCACACCACCGATTATTTGAAAATCGGCTAATTTTAATTTCTGCTTAGCCTCTTTCATCACGTCTGCATAGGTTATACCTTTGATAGTAGCCTCGGGGTGCAGACTGAGCACAACAGCCGACGAGCGGGGCGCCCGAAGTGATGCCGTACTATTCCTCTTAGGTTTACTATCCCTTCCCACGGAAAAGCCAGTCGTCGTTGTGCTATTCTTCTTGTTATTTTTCGCACCCCTCTTCGCTACTGTGTTCCATCCCTGGCTAGCAGAAGGTACAGCCGGTGCAACAGAAGAAGATGCGGGAACGGCGGCTGCAACCGGCTGCGCAGCAGGAGCCCGGCCAGTTTTGTTACCTTTTGCTTTCTTTTTGGCTTTGTCTTTCCTTTGAACCGCTGGAGCTGAGGTCGAAGGCCTACCTACATCAGCTGATGTGGCCTTACCATTTATTGTTGGTTTAGTCACCTCTAGAGGCGGGCGGATCTGCTTTTGTGGTAAAAGGCGGTCTTCGATCGCATCCAAGCGCGCGCCGATCATTGTACCAACTTGGATCATGACCTCTCGCATGAATGCGTACCGGTCCCGGTCCAAATGAGGAGGCGACATATTCGTATCGGGCCGGGGTGGAGCCATACTCGGGTCTGACATCCTCGGAGAGTCGGTCGTAGTGATGGTTGTAATCTGCGTCCGTGTTATTTCCGCTCTCAATTGTTCTACTTCCTTGCGCAGATTTTCCAGTTTTTCCTGTAGACAACCGTTCGCTGCGCGTAAAACTACAACCTCCTCGTTACCGGTGCGAGTGTATAAGACGCCCACCGCCTCTTTAATGTGCTCAGCAGCTGTCTGAAGGTGCCGCACGAATGTACCCTTTAGGTTTCCTGACCTTTTAGATACAAATATCACTGTATTAGCAGCTTGTGTAGCTATCTTTGCCAGGTCCGTCGCGGTTTTAGGGTCCTCATCGCAAGCCTTCCCTGTCCTCCTAGTTCTATTGGCTAATTCAGTGAACTCTGTCACCTCTTTTTCCAAACGGTCCTCCAGTTCCATTTGGTCGACAGCCAGGAAATCCTTTTTGGTTTTGGTAACTCCGACTTGCCCTCCCATAAGCAGGGGGCGTCCTCGGCCCCGCTGTGCAGTCGACATCTTCGAAGCATTAGAGCGATTCGATTCTTGGCTACCTGCCGTATCCGACCCGGAGCCGGGATCCTCATGTCTACGCCTACGCTTCCGCAAAGAATAAGCCACGTTCTTTGCGGAAGACGTAGACATTGCGCTCGTCCTGGAATCATTATCTGAATCCGAAACGGCGCTCCTCTCGGCGACTGTCTTATGGGACAGTCGCTCCAAGACCACAAGCGGTCTGGCGAATGTTAAATCCTCAACAGGCTTAGAAGAGCTTGCAGAAGGCGAGCTGTTTACTCCGCCCATTTCGGGCACATTTTCTTCACCGCCCTTCTCGGGCACATCATCTATTTTATTATTATGTTTTAGCAAATTTTCTGTCATAATAGTCCCACGAGTCGAGACGATACAAGCGCGAGCACCCCCGGGTTACGCTCATTCCGGGGGCCCCAGGACTAATATACTGCGTTTTAAAAGGGCGGCCCAAGACCCCGCAGGTTTTTACAACTTCGCTGTTGGGTGTTTGTTAGAGGTTGTCCATCCTCGCGACCCGGCCAGTAAAGGCAAGGCCCCCGGTCCAGCCCAAGGCTGTGAGACATGACCACAACACCTGGTTTACGCTGAGTTACGGGATCGGACACGGGCGGCTGAAGCCTGTCCGGCTGCCGCGACAGCACGACTCACCGGATCCCCATGCCCTGTCCTTCAATCCCAAGTTTCCTGCTAAGGTGTAGCTGTGTATGAATACGTGTATGTGGACGTGTAATTGGTGTTGTTGTGTAATGGCTTGTGTAATTGAGGGTGAATACATATGCATGGCGGTGTAATGTGTATGCGTGGCAGCAATAACAGGAGAGGACCATTCCCTCTCTTAGCTCCTCTAAAAATAGAGGAGGAGAGAGGAGCGGCGTCGAGTTATTAGCCACTTGGCTACCAAGCTCCCTTACGGGAGGTTAATAACCAAGCGCCCAGGGTGCACCGTCCCGGTCATGCTACTCTTCCCCCGGGTCGTAACCCAAAGGGACCAATAACAAACCGGGCACACGAGGAGGTTACCCGACCCAGCACCCCAACCCAACCTAACCTAACCCAACCTAACCTAACCTAACCTAACCAGACACTCCACTAAAAATGGAGACAAAGAACCCCCTACTGATTGCAACTCAATGTCTGCAAGAATCCAAAAAGCAGTTAGATATGTCCGGTAACCTAAAGATAACAATAAAGGAAAAAGTCATGAGCTGTCTGCAGGCGATGTTCGACGTAGTCACCCGGCTCTACGCTGATAAACAAGACCTTGAAAACAGACTGACGGAGAAAACCGAGGCGGAGTCCGAGGCTCTACGAAATCAGTTGAGGGAGTATATTGATCAAGTCCATCAATTCAAATCCGGGTTAGATGATCGAATACTCGAGCTACGGGGCGAAGTGGATAACCTCTCCTGCAATCAGTCGAAGCTGTACGACACCGTGCTAGCCAACATTAAAAATGATAAGGACAGAATGGAGGCAATTAATAGCAAGTTGGAGGATTTAAAAGAGGGATTGAGTGACCCAAAGGTTAATGGAACTGTGGAGACGGCCGACAGCAAAATTATTTGCAGCCAACTAAAAGAAGTGGAGGCCACAATCATCGAGGAAATAAGGACGAAGGAGGTGCGCTCGTACGCCGACGTACTTGCAGGCATATCAAATCCTGCTGGTGCGTCGGCGGGGGAGACACCCTCGACCCACCCGGTGATAGTGACATCCACAAAAGAAGATTTAGCAAAGATTAATACATCTATAGCAGAAATAAAAAGAGACCTGACAAAGTATGGACGCATGCAGCCCACACCAATGCAAACTAATTCCAGGCCGAACGAACACCAACCGGCAAAACAAACCTCTCTACATTCTATCATTGTTACGTCCAGTAACAAAGAAGACACGAGCCAAGAGCTATTAACAAAAATTAGAGAGGCGGTGGACGCGAAAAATACCGATATACGCGTCGATAGGTTGCGCAAGGCAAGAGACCAAAAAATAGTCATAGGTTGTCATAGTAAGGAGGACCTAAATAGGGTTACCAAGGCAATTAAAACAAGCAATCTCGAAGTAAAAGAGGCACAGAGCAGGGATCCATTTATTTTGATTAGAGATATGCTTGCAGTGCATACGGACGAAGATCTGATTTCAGCACTCAAAAATCAAAATAAACACTTGTTGGGTGATCTCAAAGAGGAAGAATTAAGATTTGCAGTGAGATACAGGCGAGAAGCCAGGAATCCACATATTAAGCACGTAGTAATGCAGGTTTCCCCTCTGGTCTGGAAACGCCTCACGGACGCAGAGCGGGTTCACATAGACCTCCAACGACTAAAAGTTGAAGACCAATCGCCGCTAGTACAGTGCTCACTTTGTCTTAGCTATGGTCACAGTAGGCGCCACTGTAAAGAAACTATAGAGAAATGCAGTTACTGCGGAGGCCCACATCGCTGGGCAGAGTGTGATGACCGTCGTGTGGGTTGTGATCCGACATGCTGCAACTGCAAACGGTCAGGGCTGACCGAGACGAGCCACAATGCATTTAGCAACGAATGCCAAGTACGCAGAAAGTGGGACGCCTTAGCTCGGGCAACAACTACTTATTGTTAAGGGCAACCATGGTGGAAATAAGGATGCAACCCCAATGCACATAGGGCGGCACCAGGTGTTTCAAGCAAACCTACAAAGGAAAGAACTGGCGACATATGAAATAATGACAGAAGCAAACAGGAGGAAGGTGGCTTTTGCATTGCTGCAGGAACCGTATGTGGGGGGTTCGAAGACCATAAGAAACTACAGAGGAGTGAGGATATACCAGAGCGACAATCAGGGAGATGGTACGGTTAAGGCGGCAATCGCCGTGTTCGATCAAGAATTAGATATCATACCGTATCCAAAACTCACCACTAATAACATCGTGGTGGTGGGGATCCGAACAAGCAAATGGGAAATCACTGTGGTTTCTTTTTACTTCGAACCTGACCAACCCCTGGAGCCGTACCTGGAGCAACTTAAAGCCATTCAACTAGAACTTAAACCTAAAAAGCTCATTATGGGTGGGGACACAAATGCTAAAAACACCTGGTGGGGAAGTACCGAAGTTAATCATAGAGGAGAGAAAATGCACGGGGCCATTGAAGAAATGGGTTTACAAATACTCAACGTGGGGGATGTTCCAACATTTGACACAATCAGGGGCAACAAGCGATTTTCCAGCCACGTCGATGTCACAACCTGTACGATGGACATGATTGGCCTAGTAGAAGACTGGAGAGTGGATGAAGCAATAACAAGCTCGGATCATAACACCCTCGTGTTCAGTATCATGCTTGCAAAAGCAAAAGGAATGAATGTTCAGAGGACAACACGAGTTTATAACACCAAAAAAGCAAACTGGGCACTATTTCATGAAAAACTAAACCAGCTAAAAGGAGAGGAGGATATAAACGTCGCAAAGGTACAAAAAATCCACAGTAAGAGAGAATTGGATCTCGTGACAGAACGCTTTGCGAGCGTAGTTACGAAAGCATGTGAGGAAACCTTACCAAAAAAGAGGTCCACCGAAAAACTTACTCTGCCGTGGATGTCCGAGGAACTGGAGAAGTTAAAGAAAAAAGTACTCACCTTGAAGCGTCGAATACGTTGCGCAGCACCAGTCCGGAGAGATAAAGTGATCCGTCAATACCTGCAAATAAAAGAAAGTTATGAAATGGAGGTAAAAAAGGCTCAGGTAGAAAGTTGGAAGGAATTTTGCGGAAAGCAGGATAGGGTGGGAGTTTGGGAAGGTATATACAGAGTAATAAATAGAACAACCAAGAGACAAGAGGATTTGCCCCTAGAAAGTAATGGAGTGATGGTGGATCTGAGTGAATCTGCCAAGTTGTTAACTGAGGTCTTCTATCCGGATGATCTGTCGGGAAGCGATACAATACACCACCAAAGCGTTAGGGAAAAGGCAGACCATGTAAACGATAGGCACCCAGAGGAAATACATGACTCGCCTTTTACGATGGAGGAGCTTCGAAGCGCGGTGGAGAGCTTCAATCCAAAAAAGGCTCCGGGTGCGGATGGCTTGACAGCAGATATCTGCAGTCATGCAATATCTGGAGAACCAGAGTTCTTCTTGGCACTGGTAAATAAATGCCTCGAATTGGAACACTTCCCAACTATTTGGAAGGAAGCAACAGTGGTGGTCCTGAGGAAACCGGGGAAAGAAACCTACAGAAACCCCAAGTCATATAGACCCATAGGCCTGTTGCCAGTGATGGGAAAGATATATGAAAAAATGCTGGTGAACCGCCTCAGATGGCATGTACTGCCGAGATTGAGCACTCGCCAATACGGATTCATGCCCCAAAGAAGCACTGAGGACTCCCTCTATGACCTGACACACTATGTACAACAAAAAGTAAAGGCTAAAAAATTAGTAACAATGATATCATTGGACATAGAGGGTGCCTTTGACAACGCGTGGTGGCCAGCCATCAGGGTTCGGTTGGCTGAGGTGAACTGCCCTGTAAACATTAGAAGAGTAATGGATAGCTACTTGCAGGACAGAAAAGTCTCGGTAAGATACGGGGGCGAGCAGAACACAAAAAACACAACGAAAGGCTGTGTTCAGGGATCTATAGGCGGACCCACATTATGGAACATTCTACTGGATCCGCTGTTGCGGGGGCTCGAGGAGCGCGGAGATTATGTGCAAGCTTTTGCGGATGATGTGGTGCTGGTCTTCGATGGAGACACAGCGCTGGAGGTCCAAAGACGTGCCAATGCCGCCCTCGCCTATGTCCGGGATTGGGGAATTAAAAATAAGCTAAATTTTGGTCCTCAAAAGACCAAAGCCATGGTTTTAACCCGAAAGTTGAAGTATGACGCACCGAGGCTGAGCATGGGCGGGGTCGGCATTGGTATATCTGAAGACATTAAGATCCTGGGACTCTACGTCGACAGTAAACTAACGTTTAATAAACACGTCGCGGAGGTTAGTAAAAAAGCTATAAACATCTATAAACAGCTGTCAAGAGCGGCCAGGATCAGCTGGGGCCTTCATCCAGAAGTAATCCGCTTAATATATAGAGCCACAGTAGAACCCGTTATTATGTACGCTTCTTCCGTCTGGGCACCAGCAGCGCGGAAACTAGGGGTTTAAAAACACCTGAATAATGTTCAAAGAGGTTTTGCTCAAAAAATTATTAAAGCGTACAAAACCGTTTCTTTAAACTCGGCGCTGGTGCTATCTGGGTTGCTTCCATTGGACCTGCGAATCGGGGAAGCTGCAGCCCTATATGAAGCAAAAAGGGGAAAGCTGCCACATCTACTGGCCGACAGGGAGGTAGAGCGGGTGGCTACATATGCGGAGGCTCCTCATCCAGCGGAAAATGTGCGCCTGGAGTTCATGAGCCTGGTAAATCAAGCAGAAGTAGACGCTAATAATAAGCAAGAAATTAGAATATACACAGACGGCAGCAAAATTGATGGTGGAGTCGGCGCATCACTATCTGTATGGAATGGTGATACCGAGATTAAAGCCATTAAGTTAAAGCTGTCGTCGTACTGTACGGTTTACCAGGCGGAATTGCTGGCCATATCGGAAGCAATGAGGTTCACCCTGGAACGCCAGGAAACAAGCTTTGGCATATATAGTGACTCGCGGTCGGCGCTCGAAACGATCGCAAATAATGACTCCAGGCACCGTTTAGCTCTACAAGCCAGAGAAATCATCCGGACATCTAAACTCCAGAATAAAGAAATATCTCTATTCTGGATCAAAGCACACGTTGGCCTGGAAGGAAATGAAAGAGCAGACTTTTTGGCCAAGGAAGCAGCTAAGAGGAAAACTAGACCTAAATATGACTTGTGCCCGGTCTCTTATGTAAAATGGCAAATTAGGCAGGATTCACTTGAACAGTGGAATGATAGGTATGTGACGGGAGGAACTGCTGCGGTTACGAAAATGTTTTTCCCGGATGTCGTACACTCCTACAAAATTATAAAGGAAATGGAAGTGACAGGTACACTAACACAGGTACTAACGGGGCATGGCGGTTTCTCTGAATACTTGACAAGGTTCAAGTGTAAGGAGAACACGTCATGCATCTGTGAACCAGGAGTCGAAGAAACCGTAGCACACATCCTCTTCGAATGCCCAGCAAACGCTAAACAACGACATGACATTGAAAATAGAATTGAAGAGACTCTATGTAAAGAAAAAGTTAGTGAAATAATATCAAACAAAAGCAAACGATCGCACTTACTAAAATATATGATAAACGTAGCAAATAAGGTTATAAGTAGGAATAAATAAGATATGATGCCAATATATAATGGTTATATATAGGTCAAGCATATGTTTAGATAGATAAGAATAAGTGAAATACAAAGTAAGCAATTTTGAGTAGGTGTTATATTACATTAAGTAACTTAAATTAACTTAAAAATTTAATAAGTAGAGATAATGTTGTTACTATATAGATAGAGTCAACCGATGTATTGCAGAAATAGAGCAATGCCCAGATTGAAATTGTCCTCATTACATATATATACAAAAAAAAAAAAAAAAAAAAAAAAAAAACCAATAAGCAAAAAAGAAAGATTAAAAAAAAAAAAAAAAAAAAACCATATACTGAATTTTAGTATATCATGCAAAAAAGAACCATACACTTCGGACAGCTAATTGTATTGAATTAGTTCATAACATGTACTGTATGTAGTAAACTTATGTACTATAGATTATAGACTACCACAAATATTGTGTTATGACATTACTTGACAGGTGTAGTTTAAGACTATCAATATATAGATAAATGACAATGTTATATGTTTTACAACCATTAGATTTTAAATTAAGCAATGTAAAGTAATAAGTAAGGTAAAAAAAAAAAAAACGTAACGTAACGTAACGTAGCCTAGCCTAGCCTAGCCTAACCTAACCTAACCTAACCTAACCTAACCTAACCAGTACGCATCCAATAGTGACCGAATAAACATATAGCTCCGCGATAAAAATTGCCATAAATCCCAATTTTTGAGCTACGCGCAAAATTGTGTTGTGCTGTGATAAATAAGTGTGTGACTCGCCAGGATTAGCGTTTGCAACGCTCTCCCTCATCAGGTGCAGCTCCCACAGGATCCCAACTTCAGAGGTTAATAACATCAAGAAGGTTAGTGCTATAAAGTACAGCATTATATCATCTAAAAGTGCTCGTTTAGCTCTATTAAACGTTGAAAACGGAATTGTGATCGGAAGTCATCCTGAGAAGTTACAAGCTCCTAAATATTAACATTTTTGCCACGCGTGGCCTACTTACAACATACGTTCACTGAGTAGCGGCACGAGGCGTGACGTAGCTGACACACCGGCCGTACCTGACGACTTCGCAGCAGATTTTAGGACTCCGCAAAACTTGGATGTCCAGACCTGAAGCCTCCTTTAACGACCACCAGGCCACCTCGAGGGAACTCTTCAACCGTTGGTCCGATGCTACCCGTGTTTGGGCTCATCGGGATCAGGACGTCAATACACTTGTGATACCATCATTCCCATAGTGAAATTCCCCTTTTCACCCTTCACAGTTTCACCCTTATTGTACTTCCACTCCATAGCTCCTAACTCCCAAGCCAAAGGAGGAAGACCCCCCGTGATTGGGCTCATTACAACCAGGAAGTTGAAAGGGTGTCACATATCCTACAGGATCTATCCTACAGGACACATCCCCCCCCTCATACAAAACTCTCCCCCCCTGCGCTATTTTTGAAACTACATCAATAGCGTACCCACGAAAACCCCCCCCCCCCTCCCCCCGCGCATTTTACCCCCCCGAGTCATAACTCTGGAACCTGCAGAGATAGAGGCCTGTTGTTTGGGCTCGTTGAATTCGGGAAGAGAAGACAAGCACATTGGCTCCAGCAGAAAATCTAAATTCCCGTTTCACTGTCCAGGAAGTCGAGAAATAGAGGGATAAAACCCCGCAAGCTGTATCTCTCGAACTACGAAGGCTAGACCACCTCTGTTTGGACTCAAATTTTTCGGAACAACGAGATCTACATTTTGGCTTCAACAGATTTACGGGATAAGGATCATAGGGAAGTGCACTGTTTGTTACGACACAGCATAAATCCACGCAGAGTCCAGAACATCGGGCTTTGGCGCATCAGGTGCATCGGGTGCTACTGAAGGTTAATTTTAGTTTTTGTAATATTTAGTTTTGTTTCATTTGGCATATAAGTAATGTTATTGTTTTTCTATTTATTTAGTAGTAGTTATTAGTATTTAACAAAATATTGTCAACAATATACAAATGTCGTCAGTTACTAAGAGAACCAGGTCGACAAAGGAGGCGTCGCTTCCAGCAGCTTCTAAGAAGCCGCAAAAATCGACTCCTGAAAAGAATATCTCTCCCCCCGCCTCACAAAAAATAACACGGCAGAAGGGGCCAACACCACTAGTTTCCATCATGCCCCCGGCAGTTCCCACAGGGAAGACCGGCAAAGAACAAAAACAGGCTTCACCTAAGAAAAAGGCGTCAAGTCTCATAGGGAAAAACACGACTACTCCATCCATTAAAGCACCAAGGTCGCTAAGAGAGCAGGTCTTGACGAAAGCAGCGGTTGCAGTAACATCTGCCCAAGAATCAGAGGACGAATCGACGGTGGAACTGGACCCGGTTGCTGCGTTTGCGGCCATCGAAAAGGTTTCCACCTGGGAACAAGCAGATAGTCCTCTGTGCCTCGCTGTGGCATCAGACGATGAATTATCGGTTGTGTCGGCGTCCGACTCGGCGACGTCCGAACTGCCGCGGGTCGGGCGGCAGAGCATGATATTCTCGTCAACAAGGCGGCCTGGTGTCGAAATGGATATGGCCACAAAACACGCCAATGATCTTCTTCAAAAGGGAAAGGAGGCAATAGAGAACGCAGGCAATATGAAGAGGGAATGCAAATCTATAGCCCTAGAATGCCTGCAGTCGATGTATGAAACGGTTCTGGCATTATCTGACTCCCGATCCAGACACAAGTTCAACTTGGAAAAGGAACGCTCCAGGAACGCGCAGGAACTAGTGCGCGTAGAGCGAGCTCATAATAAGAAAATAACGGAGATAACTAACAACATAATCTCTGAGCTGTGTCATGTCAGAGCCGATGTTACATCTACCTTGAAGGAGACGCAGGCCGTAAGAGGTTGGTTGGAATTTGAGACGACCGAACCCCATAAGCAGATAAAGGACATATTAAAGTCGGTGTCGGAACAAAGCATGTGTATTAAGACACTAGCAGACAGACCGACGCAACATCGCCAAGAGGGTGCAGGAGGAAAAACTTCAGGGGTCACACACAGCGATCTCTCAAGGCTCCACTCTTCACTAAGTACAATTTCCAATCAATTGGACACAATGAGAAGGGACTTTGAAGAGACGCGAATATCAACCTCTGAAGTAAAGGACACAACATTAAAAACCTTAGACCTTATTAAAACACAGCCGTCACCACCTTCACATTCGGACTCTTCCAGCATAGAATTGGGTCTCGACGAACTTAAGACCACAATAGACAAAATAGGTAAGGATATACATAACAATATGACTACCAAACTATCTACGTTACCCGCAAACCAGCAGCAGTCTAGCGAGCAGCTGAAGGAGCACCTTCAACCTATCACTGAACGCCTGGAAGCTGTTTCATCCGAGTTACGCACAATGAGGAAGCTCAAACAGCAAGAGCAACCGCCAGCAGCCGTTCTCAATTTAGGCGCAGAAATAGCAAAGGCAGAAATGGTGCAAGCCAAGTCAAAACCACCTTCTTATGCGCGGATTTCAGCTAAACCTCCAACACCGAATCCTAACCATACTCTGATCGTCTCATCAACGGACCCTGGGAAAACCGGTGAAAAAGTGATAGAGACGATTAGAAAAGTACTTGACCTCAAAAATACAGGGGCAAAAGTGGACAGGGTGAGAAAGGCAAAGAACCAGAAGGTCATTCTGAGCTGCAATACTAAAGAAGACCTAAACCTTGTCCGAGATAGGGTTAAATTGGACAAGACTCTCAAAGCAGAGATTGCCAAAGCTAGCAACCCACTCGCAAGAATGAAGGATGTGCTCTCCTATCATACTGACGCAGAGATTGTTGAGCATGTCATCGTGCAAAATAAGCACTTATTACATGGAGTCGATATGAAGGAAAGTACAATTCGAGTCCGCTATCGCAAAAAAGCCCGAAATCCTCACGAATGCCATCCGGTCTTGGAACTCTCCCCAGAGATACACAAACGCTTTGTCGACGCAGGCAGAGTTTATGTTGGCCTACAGAGAGTCCAAGTGGTTGACCAGTCCCCAATGGTGCAGTGCACAAAGTGTTTGGGATTCGGTCATACAAGGGCTCTATGCAAGGATAAGAACGATCTGTGCAGTTACTGCGGGGATCCTCACCTCTGGGAAAAATGTCCAAGTAGGCAGGAGGGACTACCCCCCAAGTGCAGAAACTGCGTTAAAGCTCAAGGAGAGAACCGTGACGTCGCACAAAACGCATTTAGCATTGAGTGTCGAGAACGGCAGAAGTGGGATGCCATAGCGCGGGCTCGTGTGTCCTATTGCTAAGGGCGACCAGGAGGCCACAAGCAACACCCCTCGTGATACAAGCAGGCTGCACATCATCCAAGCAAACCTGCAACGCTCCAAACTAGCAACAGCTGAGCTACTTCAGGTGGCGAGAGAGAAGGGTATATCTGTAGCTTTGGTCCAAGAGCCCTACGTGGGAAGGACAGGCATTCTTAAACAATATCCTGGAACTCGAGTCATACAGTGCTCCCTAAATCGCCAGAAACCAGTGAAGACCGCTATAATAATCTTCAGTGACCGCTTGGAGGTAATACATGACCCCCAGCTGGTGACTGAGACGGAGGCGGCTGTCCTGTTGGTAGCGGGAAAACTGAAGCTGGGAGTGGTATCAGTATATTACGAGGGAGATCAGGACATAGAACCGTACTTGGCGAGGTCTCGTGCGGTCTGCAACAAGCTGGATACAAATAATCTGATCGTAGCGGGTGACGTCAACGCGTGGAGTCAATCGTGGGGGAGCAGCGTTGAAGATGCAAGAGGAGCAGCATATAGTACCTTCCTTAATGACATGGATTTACAAATCTTAAACACAGGAGATACGCCAACGTTCGAAACGTACAGGAGAGAAAGACTCTGTACCAGTATAGTCGACGTAACCGCTTGCAGCGAGTCACTGCTGGGAGTCATAGAGAACTGGAGGGTTGACAGAAGTTTGATCACATCAGACCACAATGCCATAACATTTGATCTGTGCCTTGAAGCGACGCTGAAACCTATTCCGTCCTCATCAACACGCAGATACAACACAAAGAAGGCCAACTGGTCGGACTTTAGATCCTATTTCAGAGCTCTCCTCTCAACATACAACATAACACCCGAAACCGTTGCGACGTTGAAGGCACCTAAAGATTTGGAAGCCAAAATAACTGCTTACACACAAGCAATTCAAGAAGCGTGTGATAAGGCTATTCCTAGAGTTGGACAATGGAGAAAAGACGGAAGACCTCCATGGTGGTCCAAACATTTAGAGGACCTTAAGAGAGAGGTACTAAAGAAAAAGAGAAGAATAAGGAACGCAGCCCCCACCAGAAGACAGCTGGTCATCGATGAGTATCTGATGGCCAAAAAGGATTACCAAACAAAAGCTGAGCAAGCTCAGACTGAGAGTTGGAAAACTTTCTGCACCACACAAGAAAAGGAAAGCATGTGGGATTGTGTCTATAGGGTCATAAGAAGGACAGCCAAGAGACAGGAAGACTTACTCCTGAGAAGTGTAAATTCCACAACTCTAAGCCCAGAACAATCAGCGGGGCTCCTGGCAGAAACCTTCTATCCCAACGATTCCGAATCGACCGATCATCCGTACCACACTCGGCTCCGGCAACTGACGGGAGGCAGACCAACTGAGTTCGCAGACTTGCCGGGGGACGATCCACCATTTACAACAGCAGAACTGGATCTAGTTCTTAGGGCATTAAACCCTAAGAAAGCCCCCGGTCATGACGGATTGACGGCAGATATTTGCACCGTGGCCATCCAAACCGACAGGAAGGTGTTTTTGGCTTTGGCAAATAAGTGCCTGTCTCTCGCGTACTTTCCCAGGCAGTGGAAGTTGGCCCACGTAGTCATTATACGGAAGCCAGGAAAAGAGGATTACACCCATCCAAAATCCTACAGACCAATCGGTCTGCTGCCAGTTCTTGGAAAGATAGTCGAGAAGCTTTTGGTGGGCCGCATACAGTGGCATATTTTTCCAACTCTCAATAAACAGCAGTACGGCTTCATGCCGCAGCGCGGGACCGAGGACGCCCTCTTTGACCTCGTAAAACATATTCGGGAGGAAGTGAACGATAAAAAGATCGTCCTTCTAGTCTCCCTGGACATAGAGGGGGCCTTCGACAACGCGTGGTGGCCAGCATTAAAACATCAATTAATTAACAAAAAGTGTCCAAGAAACCTATACGCACTGACAGACTCGTACCTAAGCGACCGCAAGATCAAGGTCAATTATGCCGGAGCGACAAGTGAGAAGGAAACTACGAAGGGTTGTGTTCAGGGTTCCATCGGCGGACCAACCTTTTGGAACATCATCCTTGATCCTCTGTTGCAGAAACTCACCGGTGAGGGCGTGTACTGTCAGGCTTTCGCGGATGATGTGGTATTGGTTTTCTCTGGGCAAAAGATTGACGAGCTGGAACAGGCCGTCAACAACACTCTCGGTACTGTGGTCAAATGGGGACTCCAAAATAAGCTAAACTTCGCAGCTCACAAAACCAACGTGATGCTACTAACGAAAAAGCTAAAATACGAATCCCCGCAACTCTACATGTCGGGACGACGTCTCGACCTAGTTGACGAAATAAAACTTTTGGGTCTCATTATTGATAGCAGACTAACGTTTAGGCCACACATTGCCGCCGTTTGCAAGAAAGCCATGGACATATACAAACAGCTGGCATGTGCAGCGAAAGTAACCTGGGGCCTGAATGGAGAAATTATCAGAACAATGTACACAGCGGTTATTGAACCCATAGTCATGTACGCCGCAAGTGCGTGGTCCTCAGCCACGGAGCTGCAAATGGTCAAAGACCAACTAAACACCTTACAAAGAGGATTCGCGCAGAAGATCTGCAAGGCGTATCGAACGGCCTCACTCACGTCGGCTCTAGTCCTGTCGGGTTTGCTCCCGCTGGACTTGAGGATACAGGAAGCTTCCAGCCTATATAAAATTAAGAAAAACCTCACAAAAGACTATCTACCACCCAAAAGGGAGCTCGAACAGAAGGTTAATCAACTAAACCTTCCCCATCCATCGGCGTTCTTGGCGCCGGAATACGAGCTCCTGGAAGACACGAATCCCGAAACCCTTGAAGCCCACCACATCTGCGGGCCACAGATTTTCACCGATGGCAGCAAGATAGAAGGCAAAGTTGGCGCTGCCCTATCATGGTGGGAACAGGGAAAGGAAACGTCGTTTTCAATGTATAGTCTGGATCCGTCTTGCACTGTATTTCAGTCGGAGTTATTCGCACTGCACAAGGCAATGGAGATGGTGAAGGAAAGTGGTCGCTCTGTTGTCAACATCATGAGTGACTCTAGATCATCATTGGATCTCCTGAGCAACTCCAAAGTGACTCACCCCCTTGCCAATTCTATTCTAGAGAGCGTGCGAGAACTCAAAACAGAGAAGAGGAAAGTTCGCTTATTTTGGCTGAGGGCACATGTAGGAACCGTCGGGAATGAGCGCGCGGACGAGCTTGCGAACACGGCGGCCTTGAGAGCAGACGCCACCTCAGACTATGACAAAATACCTCTGTCCTATGTCAAGAGAAAGATCCGCGAGGAATCTGTTCGGAAATGGCAGGACAGATACGAAACCTCCAGCACAGGATCGGTCACAAAAACCTTCTTTCCGGATGTAAATGAAGCATTCCGGATAGTAAGGAAGATAAAGCCGACGCCCATTCTAGTGCAAGCACTGACAGGACATGGAGGTATAGCGGAATATTTACATCGGTTTAAGTTGAAAGACAGCCCCGAATGTGAGTGTGATCCGGGCGTCATTGAGTCTGTATGGCATATAATCTTAGACTGCCCCCGTTTTCTGGCGGCTCGACATGACTTACAAAACCGCATAAACACAAATCTAACAAAGGCAGGGCTTCACAGAGTTTTAGCTGATGAGATCAAAAGGCCGCATCTGTTAGATTTCATTGCGTCAATTTTTAAAACAGCAGTTGCCAGAAACAGCACCATCACCCCTGGTACGGCAACAACGGCGACCCAAGTCACAATCCCACGCGCCGTGAGCCCTATTCTCGTCCCACACCAAACCACAACAAATCAACTGTTACAGTATGGGGAGTTGGGAACACCGGGAATTAGTACTAGGGCAGTGGTCCTGTTCATGGACAATAATTCCGAACGGTTGGGTATAAGCTTCTGCAGCGCCATGGCTCGGAATAGAGTGACGATTTCACCTGGCCTCGCCGTCCTTCTGAATGGAAGTACTTTTAAAACGAGCATGAAGCGCAGAACATTCAATGCGCTTCCAGAGATAGAGGTTGCCAGTAACAAATGTCGTCTGGTGCGATCGCATAATAAAACGATTGCGCTATTCGAGGGAAGTACTGATGAAACCCAGTTTGCTCAGGCGTGCTCCGTGCTTACCAGTATTGGAAGGGAAGGCAGCAGTGCCGCAGTCACACCCCGCATAATAAGTGTGGATGCTATGGTGGTAGGGTTTGAGCCATGTAAAGCTGCAGACTACGTCGGGTGTATCAACGCCTCGGAACATCACGAGGTCATTGTATACGAGGATAGAGGTGCAAACCTTAGTTTCCTAAATACACAAAAACCCGGCTCTTCAGCAGCAGCCAACCCCATCGACACCTGGGGACACCCCATAGTAAATCCAGAAGCACTTAGCGGATCCGAACTCCTTCAACAAAGAACAGCTCAGGAGAAAGAGCAGAAGCAAGCCGCCGTTAAGGAAAAGTCCAAAACTAAGAACCGCTTCAGTGCCCTAATAAGGACTATAAAAACGTCAGTATTAGGGACTTCTAAAACAACTAAGACACAGAAGACAGAGATGGCGCGGTTGGAAGAAGACACCCACAACCAAGCCACCACCAAGCAACAGCCCGAGGGCCAAACATCACAACGCCCAACAATCCGTGTAGGAGCATCCGGGGTACAGGTCCGGCCGCCGAGTTTCAGAAAAGCGTCTGCGCCCTTGGACCATATGGTCAACGCTTTCCTCGAGTTTGTCGCAATCACCAAGGCTACGAAGGAAGATAGCCTAATAACGTGCAAAAACATCATGCAATCCTATCTCCTGGGTAGTCAGTGGATGCTCAAAATGAGACTCGAGGAATCAGAGGCCACCGTGTATAACAACGACACATCCCAAGTCTTACACGGGAAAGAAATGTGTCATCATATGGCGGCGTACAGCGCGACCAGTGGATTCATTGACGTGGACGAGGAGGAGACAAAGCGAACCCGTCGGATAACATTTACCACTCCACCGTGTGACCCGATAGTTGTCACTGCCCGATGCACAAAGGTGATGCTGGATGACAGAGTTTTAAAAATGGTAAACGCCATCGTAGGAAACCTTGAAGATAGCAAAGCCTTTGATTCGTGGGTGATGCCAAAAATTACATGGGTCAACGGAGTCCCCGGATGCGGGAAAACCACATGGGTTGTAAAGCGCTTCGAAATAGGTGAAGACTTAGTAGTCACCACAACCACAGAGGCGGCTGAAGATCTTAGGGCAAAGCTTTCCCATCGTATGGGAAATGACGCAAAGTCCTGTGTTCGAACTCTAGCGTCACTCCTCGTAAATGGTTTATCAGAGACAGGTAAGAAAAAGTGCAAGCGCATTATGGTTGACGAGGCTCTCATGAACCATTTCGGAGCTATAGTGATGGCTATTCAACTGACGGGGGCTGAGGAAGTCATTCTGATAGGGGACAGAAACCAATTGCCATACATCGACAGGCTGAACCTATTTACAGTAAAATATAATAGACCAGATCCTGTCCTAAATATTAGCCAGGAGTTGTTGTGCACACATAGGAACCCAATGGATGTCGCTTATGCTCTTAACGAAGTGTATAGCGGCATATACTCGTCAAAACCCCTAATACGATCTTTAAAGTTAAATGGGTTTACAGGTACACAAATAGACGCAACCCTTCCAAACACACTCTACCTGGTGCATACACAGGCAGAAAAAGAATCCCTGATCACCAAGGGATTCGGGAGCGGTACCGGGTCGCGCACCTTAACCATACACGAATCTCAGATTGTAGTGTGCACAACATCTAAGAGGCTACAGCTGCACGACAGCGTTTCGCACGCAGTAGTGGCAGTGTCGCGGCACACTGTTAGCTGTGTCTATTACACTGATGACAGTGATGACGCGATAGCCAGATTTGTGAGGCGGGCGGAGCGAGCTTCGGCAGTCGCAATTAAGGACTATAATATCAAAATGGCGATAAGAAGTCGGGACATGGGTACAGTAGGCAAGCTTCTGGAAGCGACGACCCTGAATAACCCATAGCAACCTGGTTGTCATAAAAAACTTACCAAAACAAAAACAATGTGGCTATAGCTGTACGTACCATACACGAATCTCAGGGTCTAACGAGTGAGCGGGTGATTGTAGTGTGCACAACATCTAAGAGGCTACAGCTGCACGACAGCGTTTCGCACGCAGTAGTGGCAGTGTCGCGGCACACTGTTAGCTGTGTCTATTACACTGATGACAGTGATGACGCGATAGCCAGATTTGTGAGGCGGGCGGAGCGAGCTTCGGCAGTCGCAATTAAGGACTATAATATCAAAATGGCGATAAGAAGTCGGGACATGGGTACAGTAGGCAAGCTTCTGGAAGCGACGACCCTGAATAACCCATAGCAACCTGGTTGTCATAAAAAACTTACCAAAACAAAAACAATGTGGCTATAGCTGTACGTAGAGTAAGCATTGTCTGTTTAAACTTATATCAGTGACCGATAATATTAAAAAAAAAAAAAAAAAAAAAAATTTATACATATATAAAAACCAAGAGAAAAGACAAATACAGCCATAACTGCTGTTTAAAATATTCTATAAAGAAATGACGCAAATAAGAAAAAAAAAAAAAAAAAAAAAAAAATGCATGAAGCATGTATCTCTGATATTTATTTTTTAAATGTATTTTGTATTTAAGCATGTATCTAACATAAATTTAATAATTTTATTATTTTATATTTAATCTTTGACCTTCTGAAGATGCTCAGTGTAGAAGAAAATAAAATAACTTTATAATTAAAAAATACTCTAACAAAAGCATGGACAACAGTCTATGGAAATTAATAAATACTTATAAAAAAAAAAAAAAAAAAACCTAACCTAACCTAACCTAACCGAAAAGCTAGAGCCCTCACAGGACTGCTCTACACTCTATAGTCGTTACGTCTAAAAATGCGGACGACACAGGAGAGGAAGTGCTGGATAGGATAAGAGAGGCAGTGAAAACGAAGGACGGTGAAATTGAGATAGAAAAGATACGGAAAGGCAGGGACAGGAAGGTAATTATGGGATGCAAGACAAAAGAGGAAAGAAGAAAAGTAAAGGATAGAATAGAACGAGAGAGCGATCAACTCGTAGTGGAGGAGGTGAAAAATAAGGATCCCATGCTGATCCTAAAAGGCTGCCTCAGCGTCCACTCGGACGATAACATACTGGGGGCTTTGAGAAAACAATATAAGGACATATTTCACGACCTCGATGATGCGGACGACAGAGTGATTATTAAATATAGGTGGTAAGCCAGAAACCCCCGTACCAACCATGTCGTGATCAGCGTATCTCCTATAATCTGGAAAAGGGCGCTGGAAAAGCGATTTATGAGAGTCGACTTACAGCCCCTACCGGTGGAAGATCAATCGCCACTGGTGCAATGCACTCGCTGCCTGGGATATGGGCATGGCCGGCGCTACTGCAAGGATTCAGTTGACCTGTGCAGTCATTGCGGCGACCCACATCTCAGGACGCAGTGCCCCCTCCAACTGGCGGGCGAAGTACCACAATGCAGAAATTGCGTAAAGGCTAAAACCGACAAGACTGACCATAATGCTTTCAGCAAAGACTATAGCATTCGCAAAAAGTGGGACGAATTGGCCAGAGCCTCTATAGCGTATTGCTAAGGTGGCCCCGGCTGAAAAAATCCAACACCAAATACTCCAAGCAAACCTCCAAAGAAAGAAACTCGCAACCGAGGAGCTCATGTTAGAGGCCACTAGCCGCAAAACATCAGCGGCCATTATCCAAGAGCCGTACGTGGGAGCAGCGAGGAAAATGGGCGCATATTGGGGCGCAAGGATCTTACAGGGAACTGAGTCGGGGAACGGAACTTTTAAGGCAGCAATTGCCGACTTTGATCCAAGTCTAAATGTGGTGCAGTTCCCAGAACTCACCACAAATAACATAGTAGTGGTGTGACTTCAGACCAGTTCTTGGAGGGTAACCTTAATTTCCTTTCATTTCGAGCCTGACTTATCCATAAGACCATACCTGGACCACCTCCGAAAGGTGGTGCAAACGGTAGGGACAGGTAGGATCATTATGGGTGGAGATGCGAATGGATGGAGTATTTGGTGGGGGAGCAAAAAGACAGACAAAAGAGAAAGAGACATGCTGGGAACCCTGGATCAGCTCGGTATGCAGGTATTAAATAAAGGGGAAACTCCAACCTTTGACGTTTTCAGAGGAAATCAACAATACACCAGCTGCGTTGATGTAACGGCCTGCACGGACGATATGCTCGGAGTGATCGAAGGCTGGCAGGTATTAGAGAACTTGACAAGTTCGGACCACAACGGTATTAAATTCAATATTAGGATGAAGAAATCATCGGGAATTAAAATAAATAGAACCACTCGCGTCTTTAACACAAAGAAGGCAAATTGGGCTCAGTTCCAGGAGGAACTGACTCAAATGAAAATTGAAAATCAAATAAACACCGAAACCGTAAGGAAAATAGACAACCCAAAAGACTTGGACGAAATGGTACAGAAAGCAACAAGTATTGCAATACAAGCATGCTCCAAAAGTATTCCCAAAAAGAAAGACGATCAAAAATATACCTTACCGTGGTGGTACGAACACCTAGCCAAGTTAAAAAAGGAAGTCGCAACGAGAAAGAGGAGAGTCCGGTGTGCCGCGCCGATACGAAGACCAAAGGTTGTCGAGGAGTACCTGAAACATAAAGAAAAATATGAGTCGGAAGCAGCCAAAGCACAAATAGAGAGTTGGAAGGGGTTTTGTGAAAAGCAGGATAAAGAGGGAGTCTGGGAGGGTATATATCTTGTAATGAGCAGAACAAGAAAAAGAGAAGAGGATACCCCGCTTGTAAAAGATGGGAAAGTCCTAGACGCAGCTGAGTCGGCGAGGTTTCTGGCGGAGGTGTTTTACCCGGAAGACTGCGAGGAGGAAGATACAGAGGAGCATAAGAGGATAAGGGAAAGGGCGGAAAAAGTGAATGTCGGGCAACAAGATGACTCCTGGGACCAGCCATTCACAATGGAGGAAATGAATAGGGCCATGAATACCTTCAATCCTAAAAAAGCTCCGGGTCCTGACGGTCTGACAGCGGACATATGTACCCAATTTATTGGGAACGACCCGATGTTTATGCTGACAATATTGAACAAATGCCTTGAGCTGGAATACTTTCCCCGAAGTTGGAAGGAAGCAGCTGTAGTTGTGCTCCGCAAGCCGGGTAAAACGGCGTATACTCACCAGATTGGACTGTTACCAGTATTTGGAAAGTTGTATGAAAAAATTGTAGTGGCCCGACTCAAGTTCTACCTGCTACCTAAAATGAGTACACGTCAATATGGCTTCATGCCACAGAAAGGCACTGAGGACTCCCTCTACGCCCTTGTGCAGCACATTAAGTCCAAGTTGGACGAGAAGAAACTAGTTTTGTTAGTATCACTAGATATAGAGGGAGCCTTTGACAGCGCATGTTGGCCAGCCATTAAGGTACGGTTAGCAGAGGAGGGATGCCCGGTGAACTTGAGGAGGGTCTTAGCCAGCTATCTAAGGGAGAGAGAGGTAGGGGTCAGGTACTTGGATGCGGAGCACAGAAAGAGCACTGGGAAGGGGTGCGTGCAGGGTTCGATAGGGGGACCCATCCTTTGGAACCCTTTGGATCCCCTGCTTAAAGGTTTGGAGAACCGGGGAATAGATTGTCAGGCCTTCGCCGATGACATAGTCCTCATATTTGACGGACACGAATCGAGGGACATCCAACACCGAGCAAATGCCGCACTGGAGTATGTTCGGGTGTGGGGTGTCACAAATAAATTAAAGTTCGCACCGCATAAGACAAATGCTATGGTAATAACGCGGAAATTAAAATATGACGCCTGAGCATGGGCAGGGTCGGAATTTCTATGGCCGACGAAATAAAAATATTGGGGCTGACGATCGACCACAAGTTGACATTTAACACCCATGTCAGCAACGTCTGTGCGAAGGCGATGTGTATCTACAAACAGCTGTCCAGGGCGGCCCGAGTCAGCTGGGGCCTGCAACCCGAAATTATAAGGACCATATACACCGCCGCCGTCGATCCCATCGTTCTGTATGCCGCCAATGACTGGGCGCCGGCTGCGAAAAAGCTAGGGGTGCAAAAGCGCCTTAACGCAATCCAAAGGAGTTTTGCGCAAAAGTTGTGTAGAGCCTATCGCACTGTCTCTCTCAACTCGGCTCTGGTGCTGGCTGGAATACTCCCTCTCGACCTCCGAATTCGTGAGGTGGCCTCACTTTATGAGGCCAAGAAGGGGGTGGACCATCCAGTGCTGGGAGATCGGGAGATAGAGCGAATGTGCCCTGCAATGGAAACACCGCACCCAGCCAAGCAGGCTAGGATAGTGCTGGGGCACCTGGCAGACGAAAACCACATGCAAAGCCACCACACTGTGCGTATTTACACGGACGGCAGCAAGATTGAGGGTCGGGTCGGAGCGGCGCTCTCCATATGGGAGGGCGACGCCGAGACCAAGGCTCGCAAGCTTGTCCTGCCGTCATATAGCACCGTCTACCAGGCCGAACTCCTGGCACTTTGCAAAGCAGCGGAAGAAACTACCCGGCGCAAAGAGACTGATATTGCCATATACAGTGACTCTATGGCGGCACTCCTCACAGTTGCAAATCCAGGAGCCCTCCATCCTCTAGCAGTGGAGACTAGAAACTTAATACGTGCTAGCAATGAGCAAAAGAATAAGGTCTCAATATATTGGGTGAAAGCCCACGCGGGATCGGAGAGCAACGAGAGAGCAGATGTGCTCGCAAAGGAGGCCGCCTTAAGAAGCAAAAGAAAACCGGATTACGACAAGTGCCCGGTATCATTCGTCAAGCGTCAAATCCGTCTGGAAACTTGACGAATGGGACCGGAGATACAAATCTGGTGAAACTGCGGCCATCACTAAAATGTTTTTCCCTAGTGCAGTGGAGGCATACAGAACTGTAAGAAAAATCAAAATAAACAACAGGCTAACCCAGGCCTTCACGGGGCACGGTGGATTCTCCGAGTACTTGGCAAGATTCAAGTGCAAGGAGAGTTCATCGTGCTGTTGTGACCCCGAAATCGCGGAATCCATTCCCCACCTGCTAATACACTGCCCACAATTCGATAGACACAGACATGAACTTGAAAACAAAATAGATACAAAACTTACGGAACAGAGTATAGGTTTAATTATAAGAAATACAAATAGAAAATACCTATTAGACTATATAACACGGATAGTTGACATAGTAAATGCCAGAAATAAAACAAAATAGATAAACACTATGATCAATATATATATTGAATATAGATATTCGTCATACATAGAAATAAGAATTAAAGTAAATATATAAGAGATAAGAAAGATGTCTGAATATTATATTTGTGTACATAATATAATAATCTAGATATAAGAAACAGAAATAAGAAAAAAAAAGAAAAAAGAAAAAAAAAATTTAATAAAAAAAGGAAAAAAAAGAAAAAAAAAACCTAAGACTAAGCTGCTGTAAAGACTACGTTGTTTATGTATGATGTTCAATTGTGCCTGTAAATCCCTAGGGTAGATATTATAGATTATTAGATAATATATTATTATACTTACCTGTTACATTATAGGTATATTTATATACCTACTATAGAAATAATTAGATTATATTGACTAGAGCCCCTTCAGGGCTTACGTGCTATGCAAAATTAGAAATTATAAATTTATTTATGACCAGAGCCCCATCAGGGCTACTTTATTAATCAAAACATTGTAAAAAAAAAAATATAAAATCTTGTTGTATAAAGTCTCTGGCTTCGCCCGAGGTTCTGTAGGTAGGTCAGGGGTTTTAGCCGGTAAGAGTTCGGCACTACCTGGGCCTCCCTTCCCAGGTGTCCATGAGGATTTCCCCTGCCTACAATAAAAAAAAAAACCTAACCTAACAGTCATGTTCGAAAATACGCCACTAGTTTTTAATACAGTGGTTAGGAATCTGGGGGTTTACTTCGACAATACGCTGTCCTGGGCACCGCAAGTGTCGGAGGTGAGTCCCATGTGACCCATCCCATCGCCCATCGGCTGCCTTGTTCCGTCCCTGCATTTGCATTAGTGTGTATGTTTTAGATATGTGTTACATTTTGTGTCGTTCTCTCTGCTTCCGTAGATAACATTTTTTCTCTAGGGAGATATCATTCGATTATCAGTGTCTATGGTGTAGAGATGAAACGGATATGCGGTTGCTATCCGGTATCCGGCCTTAATTTACTATCCGGCTGGATACCGGATAGCTCGTTAATATCCGGCCGGATACCGGATAGTAAAAAATGTATGAAAATTTAAAAAAAAAGATTTTGCTCATCGGTTTCCTTCATTTCTCTGAGCAGTAGCCGCGTCAATGATATTATCCTTCAGGTCCTGTTGGACCGCCGTCAGCCAGGTGGTGTGTGGGGTTTTCCGCGGCAGCGCGTCGTCGTCGACAAATTTAGGGCTATTTGCACCATAGCGGTCTTTGGGGTGACAGAGCACATGCCCATACCATCGCATTCGGCGTTCTCTTATTTTGAGTTATGAGACTTTGTAACTTCCATGAGTGTGGACATTAGATACGTACTTTGACCAGCGTAAAAATGCTAATTTCTGTCGTGTGTTGTTTTGACAAGTGTTGTTTAGTATAATATTTTTTCCAAAGTCAATCAAGGTTTATACTGGATGAAAAATACACAAGTCTTAATATTTAGAGGTAATATATGATGTCGGTTATCCTCCGATATGCTGGGGGCATGTGTAAGCCCGTATTTCAAAACCACGAATCCTTTCGAGGTCCAAAGAATTGTTTATTTCAACGTTCAAATTTTTCTAAGGATGCCTTGAAATCACACATGCAGTCGTCTAAAGTATCACAGAAACAACCTGTTCAGAGTATATGTTCAGCCGAATATCCGGCCACCGGATATCCTGCTATCCGGCTAAGAGGCTGGCCGGATATCCGGTATCCGGTCAAACCACTATCCGTTTCATCTCTACTATGGTGTCTTTGTACGTTCGAATACAAAGAGATTGGAAGTTAGCTACCTTCTTGCCAGTCTACTCACCATGAAGGTAGCAAACTTTACAATCTCTTTGTTCGAATACGACGGTGGCGACAAATGTCTATTCACAGACAAGTTGGACGAACTGTAACAGCAATTTTTATCAAAAGTCTTAGATCACCCCAGTGACCTAAATGAAGAGAAATAAAAGGCAAACATTCATCACATCATTTTATTTTACTTGCATAGGCGCGACACAGCGCACCGCCTTACGTTACTATTACTCATTGCAGAGTCTATACAACCGACAAACAGAGAAAACGTCGCTCTGTCTCGCTCGCACACAGTACGGCAGAGCGAGATGCACTACATAATTAGAAGCCAAAGGTATAATAATATTCTAAGTTTCTCATAGTACAGCATAAAGAAGGAAAGAAAAGTGGGGGTTTACTTTAGAAGTGTAAAACGCGGGAAATATTATTCCTTTGTCTTCTAATTACGTTGACGAAAACCACAAAAATACCAAGATAAAAGTACATTTTGCGCTTTATTATAGAAATACTCCTAAACTCTTATTCCACGAGACTTGTTTCATACAACCCGAACATTATGTATGTTGTTAACCAGGATATACATTTAGGACTAAACCGTCACACTAGACACATTTTCACAACTCTCGTGGGATAGGACGGTAGACGTACTAAACGTATAGAGGCCAGCCTGAGAGGCTTTGCAATTGCAACGAATAATTATAAGATATTGTACGAAAAAATATACATACAAATAAAACTAATAATCGCGTGATAGCTTCGACTAAACACACTAAATCACAATTACTTAAATAAATAAATTCACGGTTAAACTATTACAATGTAACCAAAATATAAGCTTAACGCCAGCAACAGGAACAACTAATTACAGTAAACTTTGGGTAAAAGGTTTTCGCGATTCTAAAATCCACGAGATGGTAGTACTGCGACGTGAGCTCTGATGTCAAAATAAAGAAGTGCTATTGGCTGGAATTTATCCGTCATTTTACAGCAGTTGTTTCTGTCACATAGCACGAAAGTATTATGACAACAGACCTTACGCCTCAGTAGCACCATATGAAATCGCGGAAACCCTAACATTTTGATGGAGTATCAAGACAGCTGATACAATCATAACAGCTTTTTGCCTTAGCGCCCTCACAATGCCGCCAAAAGAACTCTCAAATCATATAAAGCCCGAGCAGAAATATATAAAGTGCCGCCATATTGCGGATTTTTTTAGAACACTGGCAACAGAAAATAACAGCAACAGTTCTGACATTCTTGACAGATCTCATATATTACTGATCGGGCTTTAAATTTACAAAGAACGGGCTTACGTCAGGGTAAACTTCTGTAATTACGAACGTAAATCGAGCTTAGACAGTAGTCCTTGTCTACAAGGAGTTAAACCTAATTACAAAAATAAATTGAATCTCGTCATACTCTTTCAGAGGCGACCTTTGTTTGGCCCTAAACATAATAAACCAGAATAAACGCGAACGCACCATGTACATCAAACTGAGGCAATTCCATAAATATGATAAAAAAAATTAACTCTCAGAATAAAAATATTGCTTTATAACTCATCCTGACAAATAAAAGAAGAAATATAACTTCGATGAACTCGTAAATTAATAATCTTCAGTACATTCTTGAAAACGTTCCCGTGCCCACGGAGGTGAACACCATGTACAATATAATACGCGAAAATAAACATAAGCTTCTCGTACAAGCACCAAGTAAAATAAAACATAAAATATTGTAAAAAACGCGCCTAAGCAATTGTTTATAGGTAAAGTAGTCGAGATTTAATAGATCCACTTTGACAGCTGTAATTATTTACTCAAAAGATAATTCTCTAAATCGCACGACCGCGCGGCCGGCCCAATAACTCGACAACTAAAGTTTACATGGCATTCAGGTATAATTTTTAAAAGTGTAAAAATAAATCTGTTGAATACACAGATTTACTTTTACAGAATTTTAATTCAACATATTGAATGTAAACATTGAAGTAAAATAAGACAAGCATGCGTAAAAAGAGTTTCATAATTATATTCAAGGCTGATGCCGGAACTCAAATAAAACTTGCCCTAAGCATACAGTTAACAAGTACAAGTACATACATAAAAAAAGTAAAAAAAATAAGATACACAAAAAGTAACCAGATTAAATTTATTATTGCGGATCATAGACGAATTAATTACATTTGTTGGTAGCTTAAATAAACGTTTTCATTCCAAGATTCATTCAATATTTTTGTGGGAGCAAGGTAGCGCGTTGGAAGGCTTACTCTGTACCGTAAACCATAGCTCGCCATGAGCTATTCTAGATAGGAATAAGAGGGACAGAAACAGTTTTAAAACCAAGATACAAAATAGGCCTTCTGCCACCTTCGCCCCCACAAGTAACAATTCTATAATTACAATATAGTTCGACGTACATTAATCGACAATTTGAGTATTCAGCCTGGCTGACCAATGTCGCTCATATTCGCAAATTCGCAATGTAGTGTACGTCGAATTGAGAGCTTTTACGCTATCGAGGATTCGCTAGATGTCACTAATGACACATAGGGTCTACTGTTTATTGTGCCAAAATAGAGCGATGTCATTGGGTAACGAAGCTGTTAATCGTTTCTGGCCAATAGCACGAAACTACCTCACGTTTCAGTAACGCCATCTACTACATTTCCGGGATTTTGTGGACCCCATTACTTAAACATATATTTTACTCTATACAATCCCAGCGGCAATCTAGCGGCCAGCCCACAATACCGCAACATACAATGTTCCATACGCGCGTATTCACATTTCGTGTAACAAAAACACCAAAAATTGCGTTGTGACGTTGAACATTAAAAATGGCAGCTAGATGAAATTAGCACGTTGCATAATACAGTACAAGGTAGACCTTTTCAAGATGACATTTAAGATACAAATTTATCTTCTTAATCCCTACCCAATAGATGGAGCAGAGGGCTTTCGCGATTTCAGATGGCGCTACTGACGCGTAAGGTATGTTGTCAAAATACTGTCGCGCTATTGTATAGAAATAACTGATATAAAATGACGAATGACAAACTCCCGTCAATGACATGCCCTTATTTTGATATCAGACCTCACGTCGCAGGAGCGCCATCTCGTGGATTTCGGAATCGCGAAGACCCTCATTCATAATGTTCCAAATAGGATGTGAAGACATACTTGACAAGAGTTCAGTGCAGCGCCACCTAGTAACAATGTATTCAAACAACGTAATCGAGTTTGTTTGTTTTTCTTTTATTATCAAATTTAAAACGTCTCATTTGTTGATATATTTATTGTTTTGCCGGGAAACTAATAACAATATCAGCTCGTACTTTGTGCAACAGGCCCCTGGTGATCTGTTCATACGTCCCTGCGCGGGCGTTCACAGCGCCATCTTGCGGCCCTCGATGGAGATGTCGACGGCCCGCCGCGAACCGGCCTTCATCCGTTTCTGATCGAGGAACCGTTTCATTTGCTTCTCGTACCGGGTCATCTTCTTCTTGGTCGTCTGGATTGGGACGGAAAGTTACTGTCAGTTCGTGGTTTAATGTTAACTCATTTTGTACTATCAAGAGGTTACTTTTTGGAAGCATCTACCAAAGTGTATATGGCACTGGTCTAGCGGCAGCGTGCTTGCGAGATCGATAACTAAGGTTAAGCAGCGCTCGCAGAGTCCGAGAACTGGATGGCTGACAATTTCGTAATTTGAGGTTAATCGAACTTCAGGACCGCAACGAGTTTTCCTTTCGTTAAGTGTGCGTCCTAATACCTTTGGCTAAGGGAGGTTGACCAAGGTCCTCCGCCGAGGATCCGGGGTCTGGTTGACCTGTTTAGGGCCCCGCGACGGTTCTTTTAAAGTACCTACGTAGGGGGCCATCAAAAATGTGTGTCCCCCTAATTAAAACAGAGAAACCAATCATTTTTATTTACGGCTGTCGGACAAGACGACCGACGTCCTGCAGGAGACAAACCGAGACCTCCATACATCAGCAGATAGCGCCTAATGGTGAACAGTCACCGAGGCCTATGCACATGCCGCAACACCAGAACAATCACTCCCTCACACCTGGGAAAACCGTTACAAAAGCAACTCACCCTCGACATATCCAAGTCGCACGTGCTCTTCGGCCGCACGACGTAGTCCTTGTTGGAGGGCGCGGGCACCCGGGCGCGGGCCACCCAGCCCTTCTCGCCGGGGCGGGCCACGCGCGCGCCGTCCTCCCCGGGCCCGGCGGGGCCGTCGCCGGGGCCGCGCTGCCGCTTGGCGCTGGGCTCGTCGTCGGGGTCGCGGCGCCGCGCGCCCGCCATCGCCTCGTCGCGCGCCTGGCGCTCCTCGCGACTCATCGCTGGT
The DNA here is from genome assembly GCA_905147135.1 of Blastobasis lacticolella. Classification (NCBI taxonomy): domain Eukaryota; kingdom Metazoa; phylum Arthropoda; class Insecta; order Lepidoptera; family Blastobasidae; genus Blastobasis; species Blastobasis lacticolella. The sequence goes on along the minus strand of LR990064.1, from coordinate 14,499,891 downwards.
GGGGGGTGGGGGGGTTAGTTAGCGAAAACGTATGGCTAAATATTTTTTTTGCGAGGAAAGGGCAGCGAGAGTAGGGGGAGATGGAAGAGGGGAAACTGAAATGGAGGAGATGAGAGATAGGGATGGGATAGGAGAAAGTAAGATGAGGGAGAAAAGCGAGAGGTGGGTGATGTAGGATAGGGGGGGAGAGCAAGACAGGGAGAGTGGAAAATGGGGAGGAAGGGCGAGATAGAGGGTGTAGGTAATGGAGAAAGGAGGACGAAGAGGGTATGGGAGGGCGAGAGCGATATAGTGGAGGTGGAATATGGTGAGAGGCGGGAGGTGGGTGAAGGAAGCGCGATATAGCGGCCCTAGGGAAGAGCGTGATAGAGCGGGCAGGGCGAGATGAGAAGAAAAGAGCGAGTCGGAAAATGGGGAAGGGGAGGGAAATGTGGGAAAAGCAAACTCACCTTTAAAGTCCGTGGAGAGGTTGAATATGGGGCGGGCCCACTCGGAGATGAGGCGTCCGGCGCGCTCCTTGTTGGCCTTCGTCTCCTTCGGGTGCTTGTACAGGTACATCACGGCCTTGCCGATGCCCGACTGCTTCAGCAGAGACTTGTCGATCGACGGGAACTATGGGGGGGTAAAAATTTATATTAATCCAACTATTCATAATCTTTCTAATCCTACTTATCTCCTGTCGCTAGCAGTACCCAGGCCCCGGTATACGTCCATGAGCAGCTTCAGGATGGCCTCCCGGATGAGGAGGCAGGGCATCGATAGATACACAGGGGCCGGGCCCGGCATACGTACGTCCATGAGCAGCTTGAGGATGGCCTCCCGGATGAGGAGGCAGGGCATCGATAGATACACAGGGGCGGGGCCCGGCATACGTACGTCCATGAGCAGCTTGAGGATGGCCTCCCGGATGAGGAGGCAGGGCATCGATAGATACACAGGGGCCGGGCCCGGCATACGTACGTCCATGAGCAGCTTGAGGATGGCCTCCCGGATGAGGAGGCAGGGCATCGATAGATACACAGGGGCCGGGCCCGGCATACGTACGTCCATGAGCAGCTTGAGGATGGCCTCCCGGATGAGGAGGCAGGGCATCGATAGATACACAGGGGCCGGCCCGGCATACGTACGTCCATGAGCAGCTTGAGGATGGCCTCCCGGATGAGGAGGCAGGGCATCGATAGATACACAGGGGCCGGCCCGGCATACGTACGTCCATGAGCAGCTTGAGGATGGCCTCCCGGATGAGGAGGCAGGGCATCGATAGATACACAGGGGCCGGCCCGGCATACGTACGTCCATGAGCAGCTTGAGGATGGCCTCCCGGATGAGGAGGCAGGGCATCGATAGATACACAGGGGCCGGCCCGGCATACGTACGTCCATGAGCAGCTTGAGGATGGCCTCCCGGATGAGGAGGCAGGGCATCGATAGATACACAGGGGCCGGCCCGGCATACGTACGTCCATGAGCAGCTTGAGGATGGCCTCCCGGATGAGGAGGCAGGGCATCGATAGATACACAGGGGCCGGCCCGGCATACGTACGTCCATGAGCAGCTTGAGGATGGCCTCCCGGGTGAGGAGGCAGGGCATCGATAGATACACAGGGGCCGGCCCGGCATACGTACGTCCATGAGCAGCTTGAGGATGGCCTCCCGGATGAGGAGGCAGGGCATCGATAGATACACAGGGGCCGGCCCGGCATACGTACGTCCATGAGCAGCTTGAGGATGGCCTCCCGGATGAGGAGGCAGGGCATCGATAGCTACACAGGGGCGGGGCCCGGCATACGTACGTCCATGAGCAGCTTGAGGATGGCCTCCCGGATGAGGAGGCAGGGCAGCGATAGATACACAGGGGCGGGGCCCGGCATACGTACGTCCATGAGCAGCTTGAGGATGGCCTCCCGGATGAGGAGGCAGGGCATCGATAGATACACAGGGGCGGGGCCCGGCATACGTACGTCCATGAGCAGCTTGAGGATGGCCTCCCGGATGAGGAGGCAGGGCATCGATAGATACACAGGGGCGGGGCCCGGCATACGTACGTCCATGAGCAGCTTGAGGATGGCCTCCCGGATGAGGAGGCAGGGCATCGATAGATACACAGGGGCGGGGCCCGGCATACGTACGTCCATGAGCAGCTTGAGGATGGCCTCCCGGATGAGGAGGCAGGGCATCGATAGCTACACAGGGGCGGGGCCCGGCATACGTACGTCCATGAGCAGCTTGAGGATGGCCTCCCGGATGAGGAGGCAGGGCAGCGCGCGGTTGGGCATGGGCGCGAGCCAGTCGCAGAGCACGTTGAGCGCGTTGTGCTCCAGGAACGCCAGCTGCAGGTCGCGCTTTATCAGCTGCGACATCGCAGACTTCAGCATCGACACCTGGGTGGACCGAGCGGGGAGGCGTTTTAGCAGGATGTTGCAACAAGTACAAATGCAAAGTAAGTTTTCTTATGTATTTATAAAAAATTGAAAATATTGATGTTGCTTTGTTTTATTCATTGATAAAAAGGTTTATTTTTTTTCAATATGGAAAAAACATACAGGATAAATTTTTTTAACAAAACAATTTTTCCGCTATCAAAAAGTTATTCTATAACAATAGTAATAATTTTAGGTGTTTTATAACAATTATAAAAAAATTGAAAAAAAATTAATTTAGAAAGAAATTGATTGAAGAGTATAATAATAAAATGTCATAGGAAAAAAAAAATTGTCTTCATAAAATAAAATATTTCAGCGAGCATAATTTTTTTTCAAAATTTTTTTCCACTATCAACAAATTATTCTATAATAAAAATAATAGTATAAGTTAAGATTTAACTTTAAGATAAGATTATGGCTTGAACAGCCGATTGCAGAAACTAAACGATTTTATTTTGTAAAAAATTATATTTTTGGAAGAAAATGTCAAATCTTTTTTTCATAAAATATTTTTTTTGCTCGCAAAAACCCTCTCCAAAAAAAGATGTTTCGCACTGACCTTCTTGACGGCGGGCTGGTTCCGGCGGTTGAGGTCGCGGTCGTCGTCGGCGGCGGCGCGCATCTGCTGCAGCAGCGCGGCGATGAGGTCGTCGTTGTCGTTGATGATGTCGATGTCGCGGCGCCGCCGCCGCCCGCGCCGCTCCGAGCGCTTGCGCTCCAGCATCGCGTCGAAGTCCGACATGCCGTGCGACGCCTCCATGCTAAGGGGGGGGGAGGAGGGCCGTCAGACATGCGAGCGAGCGGGTGTCACAAATACTCTAATATTGAAACAAATTCCATGCCATTTTTTACTACATACCATTACTTTAATAAAATTGTTTTTTAACTATAACAGTAATTGAAAGGAAGTTGCAACTGTTTCTTGTAACACAGGTATGTATGTACCTAGCTCGCGAAGCAGTGTGTAAAATGTGAGCAACAATTATGGAAATAAATAACTATTTTATTTTATTCAGGAGCTACGACGCCACCGTCGGATAGATTGACTCTTAATTGCTCAATAAAAAAAAATGTACAATATTTAACTAAAAGGCATAATCATCGCTACAAGCGATGTCCTCCAGACAACCTTCATCTAAAGAACCTTTTATGACACCAACAAGTCGATAAAAAAATTTACAACACACATACAAAACCACCACTTACACAACCCGTCTAATTCCGTTAGAAGTTAAAAATCGATTCTTACCCCTTAGAATCCGGTGCAATATCATCATCGTCCGACGAGTCCACGGCTCCAGTGGTCGCGGCCTTGGCGGGCTCCGGCGCGGCTTCGGCCCCCGCCCCCCCCGCCCCCGCCCCCGTCGCCTCCCCCGGCCCGCCCTCGCCCTCGTCGTCAGACTCCAGGCGGACTGTGCGCCGCTTCTTGCCTTCTAAAGGACCAAAAGAATACACGAGATGTTAGGCAACAGGCGGTTAGGATACTGTCTGTTAGGCGGCTTTATGAACAGCAGTAGGATATTATCAAAATACTTTTTAAGGGTATGGTCCGGGTTTCCTCCCGCGCACCTTTGTTGACGAAAATGTGTGATAACCGCGACAGTTTAGAATATTTCGTTATCAATATACTTACTTTCACTGACAATTATTAAGATAATAATTTTCGCTGATAATTATCAAGATAGTCCGTTTCACCGATAAATATCAAAATAATTATTTTTAACGATAATTATTGGTCTATAGTAAAATCGTTTAAGCGTATAACAGGTAGAAAAATTAATATACTAAACATATTTTACTGGCAATAATAATAAACTATAATTGGATTTTCCTAAAGTAAATAAAATATAAGCAATATACCTCGACGATATTGAGTAGAGTAGTCTATAACCTTAATAGTATTATTATAAAAGTCATACCTTTTCTGTCGATGGAGCCCGAGCCAGATCGCGAGCTGGACCGAGACCGGGACCTGAGAAACAGAAAATACGATGTCAAATATACAATTCATCATAACGCTGTCAAGTCTATTTCTTCATAAAAAACATTAACTCACTCACACATAACCTGGAAACAAACCAGCATCAAAACACTCACCTCGATTTAGATTTCGCCGAACCCGATCGCGACCGTGACCGTGATCGCGATTTTGACCGTGACCGCGACTTGGATCTTGAGCCGGACCGCGAGCGCGATCTCGAGCCAGACTTGGACCGGGAGCGCGACTTGGACCGCGAGCCGGACCGAGACCGGGACCGGGACCGCGAGCCCGACTTACGCGAGCCGGAGCGGGACCGAGACCGACGCTTCCTTTTGCCTGTGGTGTGAAAATGTGTCATGAAAGTGAGACAGCCAGGCAGTGTTGTTTTCACAAACAATCATTTGTTTTATTTTTAATTGGTTATGTTAAGGAATAATTGATTTCTTTAATTATCTCTAATTATGTAAAGATTAATCTCTAGAACTTTTATAACAAATACTCTATTCCTGAGTGATGCTCGTATCAGCTACTTTTAGGAAAAGGAAAATGGGAAACTGTTTAGTGTTATATAACTTGTTACTCAACTCACCATGTATGGGCGACCGTGACCGTGACCGCGACGCGGAGTGACGAGAGCCCGACCGTGACCGTGATCGCGACCGGGACGCGCGGGACGCTGGGACATAAAAATATGGTTCACACATACGAAGATGGCTACACTGTCACTTTTTGACATCCACACTTGGGGGGACCTAAGGAAAACTTTTCGCTGTTCAATATGTTTGCACACGAGGCATAGAAAAGGCCCGCAATAAGTGCCCGCAGATACAGGTTTCGTAAGTATCTGACGTTTGAAGTTCTTTTAGATACAGACCTTTCGTCTTGACACAATAACATACAGTTTTGCTCGCGTTTGGATACACATAGTTACACGTTATAATATAGAGATTATGATAATTGTCAAGATAATTGAAATTGTAAATTTTTATTTCAGACAGATACATCCATAGTGTTAGTAACAATATCTCTTAATTAACCAGTGCAACCCTGTAGGATAGTAGGTAGATAAAGTAATGTGTGTACTCACGTCCCGGCTGGTCGCCGGCGTCCTTGGCGGCCGCCGTCGTCGCCGGCGGGGATCTGCGGACACATCGGACCTTTATTACTACAGCTCTTGTCGCACACGTGAAAATAACAGTGAACGTTTTTAAGATTGTTAAATTGCCGTTTTGCAATCACTAATCGTTATTTTTTTATGCTGCTCAGTGCCAAACGAGCAGCGTCTTTTAAAAGTCATTAAAAATAACAAACACACGCCTATAAATTATGAGGGTCATCATTCGTCATTAGATAATGACCAAATAAAAATGAGACTTCAGGCATATACCCTTTTAAACAAAAAAGGCGGAGTAATCAGTAAATACACATAAAAACATACTGTTGAACATATTCTTAAAAGTATGAAACGTTTTATGTGCCCACATAAAACGTTTCATAGTTACTACACTAACAAAACAATGATAAAACTGTCAACAAAATACACCTATAAATTATCTTAAGATTTATGACTCACCTGCTTCTTGATTTGGACTTCTTCGGGGATCCACTTTTAGACCGGGAGCGGTCCGGGGAGCCGCTGCGCGACCGCGACCGGGCCTTGGCCGCGGAGCCGCTGCGGGACCGCGACCGGGATTTGCGGGATCCACTCCTAGACCGAGACTTAGCAGGCGATCCACTTCTAGACCGGGATTTAGCCGTAGCTGGCGACCCGCTTCTCGAACGGGATTTTGCACGAGATCTGCTTCTGGAGCGTGATTTTGCGGGAGATCCGCTTCTGGACCGGGATTTTGCGCGTGATCCGCTTCTAGAGCGGGATTTAGCTGTAGCGGGTGATCCGCTTCTCGAGCGCGACTTACGCGATCCACTTCTAGATCGCGACTTGGCGCGGGATCCGCTTCTAGAGCGGGATTTCTCGCGGGATCCACTTCTGGAGCGGGATTTAGCTGTAGCGGGCGAGCCACTTCTGGAGCGGGATTTGGCTGTAGCTGGCGACCCACTTCTGGAACGGGATTTGGCTGTAGCTGGCGACCCACTTCTGGAACGGGATTTCGCTCGGGATCCACTTCTGGATCGAGATTTGTCTCGAGAGCCGCTGCGGGAGCGCGCGCCCGAGCCGCTGCGCGACCGCGATCTTGACTTCGATCTGAGAACCAACATTGTATCAATTAAGTAGTAAAGATTACGTCTATGCTGAATAAGCAGTGTACGAGTTGTGAGCTCAGAAGTGTAATGTGAGTGGCAGAGTGGGTGTTACTTTCCTACATTCTCCTAAACAATTTGTTTTTTTTTTGCTATTTGCAACATTTTGCAAAATAGGTGTTAATGATTTTATTGCCCTATTGAAATAGAAAAGATAAGAGATATAACCGTCATCAGTGCAAATAATATTTTTTCGATTTTAACTGCTTTGTGTACCAATGTAATACCTTATATTTAAAACGAATTAGTTGAATAGGAAATATATTTCCAAGAAATGAAAACAATAAATACAAAAATATTTTGCTGTTGTAACTCTTATCTCTAACCCAATACCTGAATAGAAAACAAAAGAACAACATAGGCCCAGGTACAAAGGTCACCTTTTACCTGCTTTTCGTAAAATAATTGAATGGTGCTCTACACTTTGCCATTGGTCAATAATTATTGCCCAATGAATATATTTGTTACTGTGAAGAACCGTCAGAAATCGGGATAATAAAAACGTGTCATAAAATCTAGCGCAACTTAGATAGAAAATCTATAGTTTATAAAAGGAATTAATTTATTATAAAAATAATCTACACATTCACTCCCTCTACAAAAATTCGTCTATACTACGTACGCTACGAAACATGTTAGTACTATAATAATATGTGTAAAGAACGCGAGTTTAGTTTGAAACAAATAAATTTTAGTTCTGTTCAATATCACAAAATGATTTGCTAGGCAATGCCAGTCCGCGCGCTGAGATATTTTGTGTGGCCCGGCCAAACGAGCCCCCTCGCACTCGCGTAGCACCAATTTCGTATGGACGACTCGAGTCGTGTGCCAATTACGACCCAAACTTTTGCTGCGTTTGGATTGGAAACACAGTTAAAGCAAAGACTTTCAATCTACTAAATGTCTTTACTTTGCAAGTTGAATACCATATAACACTATTGAATATTATTTTGATAATTATCCAGGACCATCAGGAGCTTTTATTATTATAGAGCAAGACAAACGAGCAAGTGAGAAAGAGATCACCGCTGCCCTATTAGGCTTTTTATCCGATTTGTTTATACAACATTTAGCAATATTTTATGTAAGTATTAATGGCTTGCAAGGTCCACATCCACTAATGTGCCCTTATCATTTATCGGAGTAGATCTTGGGGTACTCTTCTTTTCAGTTGACTCTTTGATGGACTTTGTTTATCGTCCATATTTCGCAAGTATATTTGCTATTTTTGGATTTTGTCCTTTATTTCATCTTGAATAGTTTTTATATTCAGATTGTGGTGTAATCTTGCATTTGCAACATACCAGGGTGCATTTACTGCTAGTCTGAGCATCTTAGATTGAAATCTGAGGAGTATTTATAGATTTGAATTTGCTGCTGTGCACCACAATTGTATCTCATATGTCCATATAAATTTGATTATACACTTATACAGTAACAGTTTGTTGTCCATGGAAAGTTGGGATTTTTTGTTGAGTAGCTCATTTTTGTGCAGTTGTTGTCCCATAGCAAGCTGTTTGGTTATGATGTGTTTCCTCCAATTTAATATTCTATTGAGATACATCAAAAGATATTTTGCGTGTTCTGCTTGAGGGATTTGATGTCCATTTGTGATTTATCAAAGAAACTAACACAAGTGTAGCATCATGATTCTTTTTATAGATATACCTTGTAGAGTGAGTAGTGGTATTAATTTATACTGTTTGTTTCTTTACATGTATTTTGGGGACTCTTGTAGGGCTCGAGTGATAGACTATGTATGGCAGTGTAGTAAAAAAGAAAGCATAAAGTTACCTGGAGCGACTGGAAGCGGAGGAGGCTCGCGAGCTGTGTCGTGACTCACCGCCATCTCCCTGCCACAAAACACATAAATTAGTAATGATATCTTAGGCAAAGTTTAAGCGGCTTAAAATTATGATAACTAATTTCCTAGTTACAGTAGTTTGTGCGCAGCTGTGCTGCTGTGGAAGGGAACAAACAATATGTCCGTCTTCTTCCTCCGTCCTTCTTTTTACCCATATTGATACCAATAATCAGATAAAACAACAATAAAAATTTAATTATTAAAGACAACAAATTATATAAATTGAATGAACACACCAGCCCGGAAATAGACATGTGCATTTATTTGCTCGCCGAATAATTATTTACATCATATTTTAATACCACATGATGAAAGAAACATAAAACAGATTGTTTTTGGGACAGAATAGGCAAGAATGAACATGTTGCAACTTATCTGTCACTCTCTGTCCACAGCATACTTATTAGTTTATAGCCTAAATCCAGATAATTGACTACATATCTGGATAGTTAATATTAAACTGTCGAATAAATATAAATTTTATAACTCACCGACTTGCTGCGAGACCTAGAGCGGCGCCCTCCTGCCAAACAAATATATGGGTGAATATTTTAGTAGGTTCAAAGAAATGTAACGATCATTAATGAAATGTAGCAATAAAACACTGTGTACGACGATGTATCATTTGTAACAAATGTGTGGTATTTTAGGGTGTAAGTCTTATCAAAGTGATGATGACATGAAAGAGGTTGTTTTGGTCAAATGTATTTTTGTGACTTCTAGAACATTTCGGTAAATAACGGTCTGTATTGTCATGATTTATAATTATAATGTGCACAAATCAAATAGTTTACACTGGCAACATCGATAACGTTTCGCGCGAACCCCTCCCACTGGTGGGGAGAGGGCCGCAGGCCTCGTAGGCTGAATTGCCTAAGTTATGTATGCATTCTTGTTCGAGCTGCTGGAGAAGACGGTTCCTTAAGTGAAAGTCTACCTATTTGTACCTATTGTTTGTGTCAACCTAAATTTACATTGAAATTAAAATATTAAGTATTTCCTGGACGAAGTGGTTTCTTTTACACTTCAGAAGCGGGATACACCGGTATGTACAATTTTAATTTATCACTATTTTATTCGCCCACAAAAGTTGAAACAGAATGGCTACATTATTTTTACTTTATTTTGCATAAAACTCAAATTTAAACATTTGGATACATTGCACGTAGTGTATAACTTTGACCGTATTCGAACGGGTATTCATACACTTTTTCGCGACTAGGGTATTGATACGCACATTAAACACTTGGTCGGGGCTACCCTCCGACAGTGTTTATTTGTTGCGACTTAATACAAATTTTATAAAAATGCTAAAGTGTTTGATCGGGGCTACACTCCGGTAATACTTTGCATTTCACTACACAAAATTTACTTGATTAGGGTATTGGTACGAACATTAAACATTTGGTCGGGGCTACCCTCCGACAGTGTTTATTTGTTGCGACTTAATACAAATTTTATAAAAATGCTAAAGTGTTTGATCGGGGCTACACTCCGGTAATACTTTGCATTTCACTACACAAAATTTACTTGATTAGGGTATTGGTACGAACATTAAACATTTGGTCGGGGCTACCCTCCGACAGTGTTTATTTGTTGCGACTTAATACAAATTTTATAAAAATGCTAAAGTGTTTGATCGGGGCTACACTCCGGTAATACTTTGCATTTCACTACACGACATACATTTTTACTCGATTAGGGTATTGGTACGCACCTTAAACCCTTGGCCGGGGCTACCCTCCGACAGTGTTTATGTGTTGCGATACTAATATAAATAATAAAAAAATGCTACGTGTTTGACCGGGGCTACACTCCGGTAACTCGTGGTATTTTACGACATACGAGTATCGGCACTAGGCTGGGGCAACTCTCTAGCAGTGCCGTCGTCGTACGATCAGAAAAACACCCACACACGACAGCAAGAGTTCAATTACTGTAACACCTACCTACATTTTTTTTATTCCTGGTGTTACCTGCGTGCGGTGGCCGTAAAGTTTACTATATTTTATTTAAAAGTACGATGCACATGCGTTCCTACTTAATTTATTGTACCTATTCTTGTTTCTACTATTGGGAATACAAACCTAAGGCGAGACGTCGCCAAAATTGAAAGATAACACTTGTTGATGACAGGTGTGTTTACCGAATTTTAACGATTATTTACGATCATATTATGACAGCATTTAATAATTGGTCAGTAAAAAAAAAAAAAAAAAAAAAAAAAAAAAAAAAAAAAAAAAAAATGTAAATAAATATATTTTTATTAACTGTCGTCGTCTAATTTACAAATATGGTCTAGGGGGCGATACGTATGTGCCGATGACATCCAGTTTTACTGAGTGGCGCACACGTTCGTCGGATTGATTAGGGGGCGATACGTGTGTGCCGATGACATCCAGTTCTACTGAGTGGCCCACGCGTTCGTCGGATTGAATAGGGGGCGATACGTGTGTGCCGATGACATCCAGTTTTACTGAGTGGCTCACGCGTTCGTCGGATTGAATAGGGGGCGATACGTGTGTGCCGATGACATCCAGTTTTACTGAGTGGCTCACGCGTTCGTCGGAGTGATTACGGGGCGATACGTGTGACGATGCCATCCAGTTTATACTGAGTGGCGCACACATTCGTCGGATTGATTAAAGAATGTTATGACGTCTATATTTATACTTACCAGTCGATTCTTGAATTCAATAAAACATAACATTTAATTTTAAAGCAGCAATCCTTTTATATAATATTGTGAATACGGGCTTCGGTTACTGTTTGGTAGGACTGCCCTCATTTTAACAAATGAATGTTTTCGAGTGGTTTATGGCGACTATGATAACTTCTTTCAGCGTCTACAAGAGATGACGTCAGATAAGGAGTGCGGCACACCGCCAGGTACGCCCCCGCATCGCCGGCGGCCACATAAGAAATCTAAACGCAGGAGAAGGAGAGAAAGTACTTCGCTGTCTTCTAATGACGAGGAAACACCACGGAAGACCCGTAAGACATCGAAACGTATTTCTGCTGATGACGTCTTCAAGCTACTAAGTAAATGGAAAGGAGAAGCAAGTAAGCCATCATTAAATAATAATAATCTACACAACGTGGTCCCTGAATTTGACCCGGCCAACAGAACTCAAACCATCACAAGTTGGCTGCGTAAAGTTAACGAATGTGCCGTTATATATGGATGGGACGAAAAACAAGTCGTACATTTTTCACTACAAAAATTAAATGGGCTAGCTAAAAGATGGTTTGAGGCCTTGCCAACTGTCAATTATACCTGGGATGAATGGCAGACAAAGCTACAAAAAGCGTTCCCCAGCGAGGATAACTACGGGCGTTTGTTAGAAGAAATGTTAAATCGAATATCTAGACACGATGAGTCCCTACGCGAATATTTTTTTGATAAGTTGTGTTTGTTAAACAGATGTGATATTAAGGGGAAGAAAGCTGTTGACTGTATTGTATACGGGATTTATGATAGATCAATTAGAAATGGGGCACAGGCACTAAACTGTTCGGAACCCGAAGACTTGCTCACTTTTCTATGCTCGCAAAAACAACAACCGGTAAATTATACTAAAGGTCGGGAGCGTATCGTTCAGAAAAATAACAATATCAGTAGCACCACGCCTAACACTCGTTCGATCGATTCGCCGTTATGTTATAATTGTAATACTAGGGGTCATCCTTTTTATAAGTGTGATAAGCCCATTGTAAGATGCGTAGTATGTCGTAGAATAGGGCACAATAATAATCAATGCAAACTCGAGCCTTACGACCGTTCTAAATCTAGTTCGTCTGCACGGAACAATCTAGAGAAAAAAACACTTAAAATAGACACTGAGAATAAAGCAAACGATAAATTTTTTAAAACCGCTACAGCAAATGATCATTCCATGCAGGCGTACATAGATTTCGGTAGTGAGTGTACATTGCTCCGTAAATCGGAGGCAGAATCCTTGAATTTAGCGAAAAACTTTTTCGAAATTCCCATAATAAAAGGGTTCGGTCACTCATCCGTCGCTCCTCTGTACAAAGTCCAAGTTTCGATTGGGTTAGATGATATAGAATCTACAATAGAAGCTTTGGTGGTAGACGATGTGCACATGCAAACTGCTATGTTAATTGGACAAAACTTTACTGAGATGCCCGGCGTCACAGTCTTGAAAGATAGTCAAAGACTTACTTTTTATAAGACACCTAAGGACGACGCACTTAATAACCAGGACCAAATATTAAAGCTTCATGTCGTTGAGACTACTAGGATTAATAAAACTAGCACGGTCGCCGTATACACGGAGTCTGAGAGTAATTTCACTGGAGACGTATTCACCGAAGGGTACAGCTCTGCGGAACCCGGAAAAGAATACAGCTTATTCCAAGGTGCGTACCACCTTTCCCATGGTGAGGGCAAGGTGGTCGTCTCAAACCTGGGTCAATGTCCTTTGACCCTGGAAAAGGGAACCGTAATAGCTAGAGTGGTACCCTTTGTGGAACATAAACCCTACCAGGTACATAGAATCCAAGTAGATGCTGCTCACTTGGAACCCCTGAATAGATCAGACATAAAAACTGGACCAGATCTAAGTGCTGACCAGGTAGATATACTACATTGTCTGCTTCAGGACTATAGGGACTGTTTCGCCACAAATTTGGAGGAGATTGGCTGTGCAACAGGCGTAGAAATGAAAATTGATCTACTGGACAATAAACCTGTTATATACCGGCCGTATCGCCTGTCTCATGCCGAAAAGGAAGTTGTCCGTGAGACCATAGATGAGCTCTTGCGGAATGACATCATCCAGGAGTCTACATCCGACTATGCCAGCCCGATCATTATGGTCAGAAAGAAAACAGGAGAGCCTAGGCTGTGCGTAGATTTTAGGGCATTAAATAACAAGACTGTGAAGGATCGTTTCCCATTACCTCTCATAGAAGACCAAATAACAAACCTTAGTGGTAACATTTATTTCACAACTCTCGACTTAGCCTCCGGCTACTATCAGGTTCCAATGGCTAAGGAGAGTCAGCACCTCACAGGATTTGTGACGCCTGACGGGCATTATGAATTCAAAAGGATGCCTTTTGGTCTGGCGAATGCGCCGGCCGTCTTTCAACGGGTAATAAATAAGATCTTAGGAAATAGGCGTTTTGAATACGCACTTGCCTATCTAGACGACGTGCTTATACCCTCGAAAGACGTAAACGAAATGTTTCGAAGGCTAGAGGAGGTGCTGAAACTCTTTAGACAACACGGGCTCACTTTAAAACTGTCGAAATGTCGTTTCTTTGACTCTACCGTTAACTATTTAGGTTACGATATTTCATCGCGTGGTGTACAGCCTGGAGAGATTAAAATAATGGCAGTCAAAGAGTTTCCAAAACCCAGTAATGTTCACGAAATACGACAGTTTCTCGGGTTAACGGGTTATTTTAGGAAATTTATAAAGAGTTACGGGGAGATAGCGCGGCCATTAAATGATTTACTAAAAAAAGACTCAGTATGGCGTTGGTCAGAAATCGAGGAACAAGCTTTTTGTGATCTCAAGGCAAAGTTAATTGAAAGACCTGTGTTAGCTCTTTACGACCCTAGCCTCGAAACAGAGCTACATACTGACGCCAGCTCCCTCGGTGTGGGTGGTATTCTTATGCAATGGCAGAAGGACATCAGAGTTCTAAAGCCTGTTGCTTATTTTAGCCGCCAAACAACACCTGAAGAGAGGTACTTACACTCATATGAACTTGAGACACTGGCTGTTGTATGTTCTCTTAAGAAGTTCCGCGTCTACCTTTTGGGATTACATTTTAAAGTGTTTACTGACTGCGCCGCACTCAGAACAACGTTGACCAAACGCGACCTGATTCCAAGGATAGCCAGATGGTGGCTCCAGATTAGTGAATATACTTTTGATATTGAATATAGACCAGGCACACAAATGTCCCACGTGGACGCCTTAAGCAGGAACACCAAACTGTCGGCGGAATCAGATGACAACCCATCTGTTTCAATATACACTTTAGAACAGGAAAACTGGCTTTTATCTCTTCAATTAGCAGATCCCGACATTTGTCGCATTCATAAGATTCTTAAGCCAGAGGATGACCAAGAATGTACGGACATCCGTAAAAATTACATAGTAAAGAACCACACGGTCTATAGGAAGGTCGACAGCCGTTTGTGCTTAGTCGTCCCACGGAGTGCTAGATGGCAAATATGTCGTGCTAATCACGATGATATTGGTCATTTAGGATTTACTAAAACCTTAGAAAGAATACAACACAGTTATTGGTTCCCAAAACTAAGGAGATTCATAAAGAAATATGTAGCCGCGTGTTTGGAATGCGCGTATAATAAAGATACCGTAGCGAAACGGAAAGCTGGTCATTTACATCCAATCGAAAAGATTAGCATTCCCTTCCACACGATCCACATGGATCATCTCGGTCCTTTTGTTAGGAGTAAGGACAGCAACTCTTATATTCTGACCGTAGTAGAAGCTTTTACAAAATATGTTTTTGTAAGGGCTGTCAAGGATCTGAAAACCAAAACTACAATAAAAGCATTAGAGAGAATATTCTATGACTTTGGCGTTCCGGCAAGGATAGTGTCTGATCGGGGTACAAGCTTTACGTCCACAGCTTTTAGAACCTTTTGCGATTCACTTGGCATTAAACATGTACTAACCGCTGTCGCTTGTCCCAGGGCTAACGGGCAAGCCGAAAGGTTTAATCAAACCATTTTAAATGCGTTAGCAGCGCAAAACTTCAATGGGCATGAACGCGACTGGGACAAGCGTCTAGGCAATATTCAATGGGGCATCAATAATACTGTTAATGCCTCAACCCACAAGACGGCTACAGAAGCTTTGTTCGGTCTCAAATTACGCGATGGTCTGTTAAACAAACTGAATATTACTAATAGTACGGATGCAAATCCGGACCTACAAGAAATTAGAGAGGAAGTCAGTGCTAATATAAGTAAAGGTCAAATCAAACAAAAAGAAAGACACGATGCAAATCATGTGGAGGCTCCTTTATACAGAGTAGGTGATTTAGTTAAAATCTTGCGCAACAACTTTGAAAACAATAAACAAAGCACAAAGCTTCTGTCTAAGTTTGTGGGACCCTATAGAATTACGGAATCACTCGGTAACGACAGGTATAAGATAACTGATGTACCTGGATTCGGTAGAAAGGGCAAGCCATATACAACTGTCATTGCGTTCGACAGGATTAGACCATGGATAAATGTGAAGGCACTTGAAGTGCATGACACAGACGTTAGTAGTTCAAGTGATAGTAATATCGAGAGCGAATAATATTTTTGATAAAATCAAGAATACTTGCCTTGTCATTATATTAATAAACCGAATGTGTCGAAAACTTGGGTATGCCATTTCGTACAATAATAATAATTAATTTTATAACTATGCCTACCTAAGTTTTACTCGTTTTTCTTTGTGATTAAGGACCTATTATTATAATTTGTGATAATTAGTTAATAAGTATAAATGTATTTGTACAGTTCACAGCTCTAAATTAATAAAACAGTAATCATGAAATGAACTATAAGTAGTAGAGACTTACCGTTTTTACATGCTGTTATTGATAACTAAATAATAATTTACGAATGTCATGATTTGTTAAATACTTAAATAAATACATTATGTAATGAATAAATAATCAGTTAATATTGATTTATTGTGTATAAATAAATATGTTATGTTAATTAATGTATCTATCCTAGACAGGGCTTATTGCTGGTTTGTAGTGCGCCGGGAGGCGGCACGTTATCGGATGGCCGAATGTCATGATTTATAATTATAATGTGCACAAATCAAATAGTTTACACTGGCAACATCGATAACGTTTCGCGCGAACCCCTCCCACTGGTGGGGAGAGGGCCGCAGGCCTCGTAGGCTGAATTGCCTAAGTTATGTATGCATTCTTGTTCGAGCTGCTGGAGAAGACGGTTCCTTAAGTGAAAGTCTACCTATTTGTACCTATTGTTTGTGTCAACCTAAATTTACATTGAAATTAAAATATTAAGTATTTCCTGGACGAAGTGGTTTCTTTTACAGTATGGTAATACATACAGTACATTGTACATAATAGATCCATAGCAAACACAATAGCAACAACAACTTCTTGGAAACCGAGAAAATTCATGAAACATTGAGGTTACGTTTTGTAAATATCAACATACCTGTATCTACATCCATTTTTCACTTTATATCGAACACAGGAATAATTCACTGACACGCACGTCCACAAATATTAATAGGAAACTGAATTTAAGGAACGATTTAAATACACCAATCTACATCGGCTCCCGAACCAAACTGAACTGAAGCAAAAATTTAGCTAAAATCGCAACACAACGGCGCAGGACGGCGCTCTCCACAGACAATGATCTGTAAATGGCGCTGTCAGTTTTTTGCTGTCATTTGTCATAGACAAGTCGTGACATTGACAGTTTGTTTGTTTATGGTATCGGTTTCTTACGTATACTTTGTCTAAAATAGGATGATAATTTTGACAGCTCACAAATTGTTGGTCTTTGGCGCACGCCTATGAAGTTTAGTGTTTTTTTTTTCGGTAAATGTACTACGGAAAATGTCGTACTTCATAGACAGACCCCGCCCCTTTAGTGAAGTGTCACGAATCACGAATAACAACAGACATTCGAAAATCGGTATTGATATAATATAATCGAGTATTTAAAATTAATATTTAGGCAACCTTATTATTTTTTGTAACTAAACTCTTATTCCTTGTTTGGATTTCACCCTAAGAGACCTTTTACAACAACGAATTCGAGTCGCGCGTATTCTACGTAATAGGATGACTGACCGAATAGTGATACGCACGGGTCGAAATCGTCGTTGTGGAAGGGTTTTTAATGTCGTATTAATAAATTATTATTTCAAAAGAAATAAATAGTTATTTTGTATAACATGTACTGAATACCCATGCAACTATCGATTCCAAGTTCTATGAGAATGATAATCGATAATCGAATAGATTCATTAACGATTTTACATTACCCCATTCCCTACTGTGAATTGTCAAAATTATCATCCTATTTTAGACAAGGTATAGTAGGAGGTTTCTAAACGTAAACTTTGTTCAGTGTGACCAAATGGTGGGGAATTGGCCGATTTTTTAACATTCTTCATCCTTGGAAGCGACGGATGTGTGCAGTGTATGTATTGTTATTTTCTTGTGTTTATTGAGTAGTTTTATTTATCCACAGTCTTCTATTTCTTTTATTACAGTTCCATACTAAACAATCCTTATAATTTCGTCATGTCCATCTATCTGATTGTCCGTGGTTTAACTCAAAAACTATTGGTACCTACTAGTAAGCTGAAATTTACAACGGTTATTAATTTATTTATTCGTATATCAAAAATACAATTTACGAGAACCACATTCAACTACAAATTTAAATCAAGCCAAGTCAGCCATTTAATTGCTTCGTTACTAAGGATGATCAAGGTGATATTAATAAATATTATTCACGCCAACAAAATTGTAAAATAATTATTTTTGCATACATAATCCCGTCCCGTGATCATGATGCATGCAACTGCGTCGTCATTTCGGGCTACTCGACAACAAAGGTACGCGGTAGGAAACCCGAAACACACACTTAAAATATGCTGCCTGTTTGATATATTTATGTACCTATTCTTTTCATAAATTTTTTTGTTCGTGACTGTGTCCTCTAGAGGGCACCATATTGAATTAATTGTAAGGTCACATAGGCCAACATCGGCATAAAAAAAAATATTTAGTAAAATTAACAATTCACTTATATGATTAGCGACGTTTTAGTTGCGGCCGCTGTACTTTTTTGTAGCGCTTTGAATAGAAATTGTTGACGCCATGCTCTGCTTCTCTCGCCATAAAAATGTGTATACGTCGTACACAAGCTTTCTACATTGTCGGTTTAAAGTTTTACTTCGTGGCATAATTTACGCCGTATCTCGCCCCATACGCCGCTTGCCTCACCCCTAAGCGGTCCGTCCGCTCCCTTCCTGCCCCGCATACCGCCAATGTAACCCACAAATCGTCTACTGCGCAAGTCGAACCACGTGACCCGCCAAGTCTCATCTTACATGACACTAGTTGTAAGTACCTACTTAGTTTGGAGGTAATGAGGCAATAGATAAACATTAATACTGCTCAAAATCATAACCCACCTTTTTCCTCTTGTATGGCCATTTCCCAGCCTACGGAGTATTTAGATCTTTTGCCTCGATAACATTAGTTACCACCCACAAGTGTAAGGAGTTGGAGCAATCCTACTCTGCCAGACACCACATGGCCATTTCTATTCTGCCGGACACCACACGCCAAATCTAATTCATATATTGATTGATATAATTTATTTGGGTTTTTATTGGAGGAAAACATCTTGAAGCCACTCGCATGTTAGAGATTAATTCGATAGCTTGTAAAGTCTGACAATCCTAATTGAGCCTGTGTAGTGAATTATAGTCTGTTCTCTCTCTATAAGATCTACGCCCGAGTAGTTTAAACCTGTATAGGCTGACGACGATCAGCTGGGCTATTGTCTAACTCAGTTGGAAACTGAATTTGACATTAAATAATTCTACACTACGTCATCTACGTTGGCCACTTTTATTGTAATGACAATATAAATACGCCCAAGAGTCAGATTTCTTTGTCTTCGTTACGAGTAGAAATTCGTAGTAAAAATAACTTATCTGTATATGGGCTGCCTTTTTTCGTCCCTGCATTTGCATTAGTGTGTGTTTGCACAAGTGTGGCATTGTGGCTCAAATTAAAACTTGGATTCTACTCTCCGCTCCTCTATATATATAAAAATTGTCTATGTTTTTACAATTCAAAAATATTACTCGATATTGATCCCGATACGTATCACGATATATATCGTGTGTGTAGTATCTGCCAATAAGCAGTCTTCCAATAGGTATCTAAAGCATTCCTAACCACTCACTAGCTGGCGCCCCGACACTTTTGGTAATGAGGAGTTTTACGATATATATCGTGATACGTATCGTGATCAATATCGAGTAATATTTTGGATCGCAAGTCGACCCTACACACACGATAAGAATCTTCGATATTTTCATTAGTCTGTGCATTCTTTAATTCATTTTGATGGCTGAATAGACTAATGCCTAGCCTAAAAATAGCATTTTTGACGCGTCGCTGGTGTATATTTACGATTTTTACATATTTTTACCAAAATGACTGATAAAGCTTGCGTTGCTATAGTATTAGCATGAGGATTAAAAAGACGCGTAAAGAGAAAAAAATGGGTAAAATTATGAGGATGAGGATCTTGTTGACTTTTTTATTTATTTATTTATTTAACATTTATTGTGTACAATAAATAGTATACAAAATTGACATACAGAAAAAAATCACAACAGGTACAGCTTATTTCTAAAGAAATATCTTCCAGCCGACCAACGGAAGAGAGAGGTCAAAATCGAGAGGCAGATGGCGTGCACCTTAAATTTACTTACCTACTATAGTACAACGAAATATAAATACATACACCATACATATATACATTTTACTTTTATAGTAACTGTTCAGGTCCATAGTGGCCACAGCGGCTTGAAAATAAACACAAACTATGAAAATAAATTTGAAATTACGTTATTTATCTGTTAGTTTGACAGAAACGCACGATAGTTGATACGGATCGTAGATTTCTGGATTTTCGGAAATCCTGTGATCCGTATACTCTAGGCTACACACTCGATAAATATCGTGATCCTGCGTGTATCACGATATATATCGTGTGTGTAGTATCCGCCTTATCGTGATGTTATTCTAACAAGGTTTATTTATTAGGTATATTTATTTATTGGGACGACAATGTTTATTCAGTGGACGGAAGAGCTTTCTGAGAATAGAATTTATATTTTATGCCTGGTTACACTTTGTTATCAAATGTCAATGCAATGTCAATTTGACATGACTGAATAGACTGATCATTATTGTGACTTGTTGTCAAGTGGTTGTCAAGTTGTGGTGTTGCGTGAATTTTGAATTTTCTTATTCTTTGTTATGATTGATTCTTTCTAAAACATAGTGCACGTTTTTGTGATAATTTGACTTGGAACCCCAAGGCGCAGCGATGAACGAGAACGAGCAACTCCCGCTGAAGCGGGTGGAACTCTCCCTCACGAAATTCAACGAAGTCGCGATCCCACACCACCTCGACCTTCTTAGACAACATAAGGCGAACATTACAAAGGTATTGTAAAACTGATACATACTCCTGTAATTCCTCTTCATTTAAAAAACATTACAACCCCAGTACATTTTTGTACATTCTATGTATGAATATTGTTACTATTATTGGAAAGATGTTTTCGACGTCACGATTAGCTCTATAAATATTACATAGTTTTAAGAATAGAATTTTTGGAGTGCGTAACGCAGCGAGGCGCGTGGCGCAATAGCAATTGGCATTGAATCCACTCGGGAACCTCACAGCTGACTGGAATCTGATTTATGCTGTTTATTTATTAATTTTGGTACAACACTGATCAAGTAACTACATACATGACACTTTTCATTAAGTGCATTATTTTGTTCTTTATAATTAATTGTATACTAAACACACAAACATTGGTTATTTAAATATAAGCAGCATTCTCTAATTGCCTGCGTGCTTTCAGATAATAATACAGAAAAAACAAACAAAAGAGTAACTTATAACATTGTGCTGTTAATAGCAGTGTTTCCCGAGCGAGCTCCATACAAATGTAGTTTTCAAAATAACACTAGCACAGCCAATGAAATTTTGTAGACATTATCCATAACCCATCCATCTATGCTTGTGGTTTGTCAAATTTTCGTTAAAATATATTGTATAAATTTAAAATGTTTAAAATTCCACTTTTAGGTTTTACAAAATAGTTGTTAACAAAGAAAAACTATGTGGGTACATAATTTATTGCATGGATAAGAATACTGCTTACTGGTAAACATATTAAAATAATCTGATAAACTTTTAAATCACATTAATGTTATGTTTTTTTTAATCAAAGCAGATATCCTTTGTCCAGTCTTTGTTTGATAGACTATAACACTTGTCATTAATAGTCCATCAATGTAAATAGATTCACCTGAGTCATACTAAACTGCTATATCCCAAGTAAATAAATAGTAAGGATGTAACAATTTTGATCATGATGCATAATTTGCAATATGTCTATGAAGTAAAATGTAGATAATCAATGTGTAAGTTATAAAATGTAAATTGCCATAGCTGCTTTACATATTATACTCTGGTAAAGACCATGTCCAAGAAGCAAAATGTCTAAAATGTAAATTGCCTTAGCAGCCATAAAGTTACTATATCTATAGAAGGGTTCCAGAGGTATACCATATAGTAACTGTATGCCAGCAGCTTTACGGCTATACCCTACTACTATAATGCACTGTAATTAAACTCCTTTTTACATGTCATGTAT
Organism: Blastobasis lacticolella; assembly: GCA_905147135.1. Lineage (NCBI taxonomy): Eukaryota > Metazoa > Arthropoda > Insecta > Lepidoptera > Blastobasidae > Blastobasis > Blastobasis lacticolella. Next base: position 14,477,875 of record LR990064.1, on the reverse strand, counting down.
AATTATTAAATATGTGATACTCTATAGGATTAAGACCATGTATGTACCATATTTATATGCAAATAAATGAATTGAATTGAATTGTATTCACCTCTGCTCTGGCATGTGCCCCTCCATGATCAAATCCTTGGTCCCTAACACCACCCCATTGCACTGGAAAATTTACTCACCAACAGAAACAATACTATTTAAAATAGTATTGTTGCTATCAAGTTTTTCTGTAAATAAATAAATATCATTTACTGGGAATAATGTTTTTTATAAATTAGTCTAGCCAGGCGTCTCACCTGGTGGTAAGAGAGATAGAGATGCGGCCGAAGATAGAGCATAACTGTCTAGGAACAGAGTATTGAATCTAGCCTAGAAGGCGTCCAGATATTGAGCGAACAAAGTGTAAGTTGGAGTCTAATCTATCGACTCGACAAGAAAAAGAAGAAAAACATTCTTCTACCCAGTTTGTTGTCTTTGACAACTTCTGTTGTAGTTGGAAACATTGTGTAATAGTCTCTATATTGTGTTCTAGAACACAATGCAGAGACAAGGTCCATACAGCATGAGGATGACTCACCCTGTTCGCACATTCATCCACAATCATACCTTGCTACAATTGAATACCCTGAATGCAGGAGAATGTTTTTAATGCAAACGCGACGCTGAGCGACGTGGCATACGCTTAACGCAGCATTTACTCATTAACACTTTCGCTGCGGCCGACGCAACATGTGAGTCGTAACTGGCGTTAGTCGCCGGTCCATACAAAATCGGCACTACGCAAGTGCGGGCTGACTCGTTACGCTATACAAAATGACTCAACGCGCAGACAAGCATTGCGACGCGGCTTTGCCTGACAAATAATTATATTATATTTAATAATAATAGATTATTACGATAGAGCCGATGAACGCCCAATCTCACAATAAAATAAGTATTCTGTGACAGTAGGTAAACAATCCCGATCGAAGGGAAATCTTATAGTCAAAAGGATTTTTTTGAATAAAGTAGCGGTGGGCGACACGGAATTGTTACCCCTATTATTGCAAACGTCCATATGCTGGTCGTGTGGTTAAGGTATCCGACTCGGTTAGCGAGCGGTACCGGGTTTCGAATTCCACTGCGGCCACGTACCAACGACTCTTTTCTGTACTGATGCTTTGCGTTGAGGGAAAATTCGTGATGATATCTGCACATTCAGGCGATTGAATGTGTAACCATGATCCAATCTCTCCTATATATATATGTCGTCGCGTGAAGGAAAGGGGTGTATCAGGATCATTGTCATCAGGGTGGTGATATCAGTATTAGGTCGTATTCGTCCAGATAAATTAAAGAAAAGGTTCACATTTACTCCACTGTATTTATTCCATTTCATTTTTGCACATCACTTATAATTTCACTAGAATTCAGAGCGGTATTACAAATGTAGGCAGTTGAGGTAATTTACTTTCTTATTTCAAAGGTGATTTTAAAATTACTTTATTTTTAAACGTAAATAACACTTTCTATTAACGAACTTCAAACGTAAACAAACGAAATGTGGAGACAGTTTCAAGACGCGTCACTCCTCGGCGGCGGTCGCGCCAAGAATGGCCGCCACTCGGCCCGAGTCGTGCCGTCGAGACTCTGTCAGCACGCCCCACCAGAGGGCGTACTCCCACTTCCGTTTTCATCGTTATGAGTCCGTACTATTGACCACATGAGTCCATACTATTGACCGTGATCCGTCACGGCCGTCCTGCTGTACACACGTCCTCGTGTGTAATCTGAAACATGAAAACCATAGCACAGTACTATATTCGCTCGGTCACTTCTGACCACAACACATCACCCAAATAAGTCTTATGAATCATGTGATTGGATCTATCACGACTGCATTAACCCACCAATTCTTCACATAAAACATACGTCCATTATCATTTATCATACTAAACTTCTGTAGATTGAGAGATAACAACATCATCTTGTACGTAAATTATTGTTTATAAGTTGCCGACATAAATTCAGCTACGACTTCAGTTCATTAGAGAGGCGTGACAAGGTATAACACCAGACGGTTCATAAACCGTATCACAATTACCACCAATGAAGAAGGTTTAATCATCGTCACCAGTGTTTTCCCCTTGATGCTCTTGTTGAGTGGGAAACAAGCCCCAATCACAGAGCTCGCGTATCGTCCACGACGTCCATTACTGTAGGTACTTAGATTCACTACAAATATGTGACATACCTACATCAAATTTTCAGTACTCAGCAAAAGACCCAATGTTACTTCGAGTGGGATTGAAACACTCCTTCATTAAATGCCATATATTTTTTGGTCATCCGTCAGCGCCATCCTAATTTAAATAGAATAAGTAATGTTACCATAGAGGAGAAATGACACACAGGCGACGAACCACCACACGACGGACGCCATCAGTCGGGCCGCCACGCCATCAGGCCGCCACGCAACCAGGCCGCCACGCAACTGGACCTGCACACAAGCGAAATATCACACAGACTAGGTGCCACACAGGTTGGGTGTCACTCTGGTCAGTGCCACTCTAATCGTCAAACTATGAGTTTATTCATCATATATCCTGTGTCACGTCTACCAAAGCACGATACAGGTAAGATGTCACACACGGGTAAATTTCACAGAGGCAAAATGCCACACATAAAAATGCCACACCGGCGAAATGCCATACAGGTAGAATGCCTCACAGGCTAAATACCACACAGACTTAATGTCACACAGACTATGCCACACAGGCGAAATGCCAAACAGGCGGGATGCCACACAGGCGGGAGCCACACAGGCGGGAGCCACACAGGCGGGAGCCACACAAGCGGGAGCCACACAAGCGGGAGCCACACAAGCGGGAGCCACACAGGCGGGAGCCACACAGGCGGGAGCCACACAGGCGGGAGCCACACAGACGGGAGCCACACAGGCGGGAGCCACACAGGCGGGAGCCACACAGACGGGAGCCACACAGGCGGGACAAATAAATAGAAGCTGTCTATAGATTCTCAGCTCGTGGTCAATCCTTCGACCAAATCTGTACTAAGTCAGTGATAGGTAACAGTCTATCTGCTATCATAACCCGGTCAATAACGGTCTACGAGTGACACAACAAGTAATCGTCACAGTATAGGTAACAATAGTCCATTTGTTGCCACACCAAAACTAAACAAGCAATAATCATCTTCATCGATTTTAACTGTTCGAACGAGTATACTCTATCTAGACTTTACGTTACGATTAAGCTCCCATTTTGAAACCATTTAACAATGTTTGTAATAACGAAGGCATCCCATATCAAGCCGCCTTCTAAAAAAATTACAAAATAAAATTTGCTATCTACAGCTACAACATCCGAGACTTTCGGGGCTCTTAGCCCAATGAGTCACACACATGACTCCCGGGTCACTCCAAGTCAGCCAAATAAATCTGGATGTTTGACCTCAACAACAATTCAGGTACTTAAAAACTTGTACTGGCAGAAGGATATGAAATCTCACCATTGCTTACACTGTCTCATCTTACTGGCACAACAACAGAACTCAAAATAGTTACTTTATATCAGTAATCAAGGAAATTTCAGTACTCGAAGCTAAAAATAATTTATAAAACCGGCTATTGAACTATCACCAAAATATCTGGACTTTCTCATCATCGTTATCGTTCAACACTTTCTCACAAAGCTTAAAACAACTACTTGCTATTAGCCACGCTCCTATAGCCTCCATCAGGCCGGTAAGCAACCATAAAACTCTCCCATAGGCTCCAATAGCCCACCATCACTGATAAAACACAATCACCTTCATCCGATGATGCAACAAATTTTGAGAAAACAAAACGATCACATAAATATCATAAAAACCTCGGCTCGATAGTCGTCACGTATTGGGTTAGCGTCTTAGATTGATCCGTCTAACAAAGTCTTTACCCAGGTCAAACTAAGTCACATTGACTTAGTACACATGGTTTTCGGTCGAACTAAGTCACAGGTTTATCTTTAGTTACTCAAAACATAATTCGAAATTATCTACCGTCAATCAGTTCACTTACTCGTGTTTACTTTTTTTTTTTCGTTAAATAACTTGATACTAATATAAAATTACGTTACTAACCAAACTACCTTTTTTTTGTAGTATTAAAAGAAACGTATATCGGTGATCCCATTTTTACCGCGGATATCTTATCTCTCTATTCTACAACATTGGGAAACTACGACCACAATAACAAACATTATACTGAAATATGGAAAATTTCGTTCGAATTTCTCCTGTTAAATGTAAACAAACACGCTAATAATTTTTCTCTTTTTTTTCTCTCGATACATGTTTGCACCCTCCCGCTCGCATAGAAATCGCGGAGATCGCGGGGTCGTTATTGAATTTGCACATTCGAAGCCTATGTGAAGCCTATCCTATCTCTAAGACAACATCCTAAAGTACACCAGCTAATTGTTCCACAAACTCACTGCTACGGCATCCCTGCCACACTGTTATTATCAAATATTTACTTAATCAGCAATCTGGAACGACTTATGGTGACGGGAAAAGTCGAAGGCAAGAGACCCAGAGGCCGAAGTCCGAAGAGATGGGTGGACCAAATATCCGAACGATTCATCGAAACCGATGGAGACATGCAGTTTACTGAAGATGTCAGGATCCTCAGCAGTGAGGCAACGATCAAGAAGAAGAAGTCAGTCAGCAGCAGCACCACCATAACTATGCTTACGTACTCAATTTATAAAAATAATAGCACTATGCTTTCCAAGTATTTCTTATTCTTGTTTTCTGATAACTGACGTGATGTTGGTAATACGTAAAATCATAGCGCACCATGTTTCAAGATGGTAAAATAATCTTAGATTAAATAACACTTTTTTTACTATAAACACTGTTTGACATTGGGACGGATTTAACATAATTCTTACTATTTTTGTGGAGTGATTTTTTTTCTTAGTAACTTTCTATCAGACAGCCTACATTAATTGACATAGGTACCCGCAAAAGCTAACATTTTTAAACTTAGCAGTAGTTTTTGACATTTTTACCAACAAATTGTAACACTGACGTAACTGACTTTGTTTATGTTTTGTTTACATTCTTTCTATTTGTAGTTTCACTAAAGATACAAATAAACCTGCCATTCTCTCTACTAAGGGTATCAATAGTGTTTCTGTCAGAATACTTTTCTTAATTGTCAAAGTAAATAACTCCTAAAATCCGCTAGGGAGCCTCTTCAGCACAGGTTTTTACTAAATAATAATTATGTATAGGACTCACCAGATAGAGAGGAACTGTTAATATCACATCATTTCTCAGTCATGTACACTCGCAGATTGTCTACCATCGTCGTCCCATGTCGAAACAATCACGTTGAGGCTACCAGTCCAGCGTTGCATTCCAATGTTGTTCTCGTAGGTGAAGCGAACCGTTGTGCACCATTGTTATGCAATAGAAGAAAATAATTGTATTAGTAAAACAAAAATAAAAAATTAATATACACCGTTTTTAATTGTTTGATTTTATTTAATCTGCAGAAATCTAAGCAATTAATTTACTTGTGGTGTCAAACCACACTGCTAAATGAATCTAAATGTAAGCGTTTACTTTAAAGTCATTGAATAAACTTTAGCTGGCTAATTTAGAACTACGCAAATTATTTAACTAACTCAATTTTATATTTAAAAAGGAAAATATTTTACATGAGTAATCTAAATTAAATTTAACAAAAACAAAGAAGCCATACCAAAGTGCCGTCCATAGTATGTTTCACTAGATTCTTAATAATGTTGTCGATATCCCAGTAGTGCTCTCGAAGGCCCGGGGTCTGCCTTGACCATGACCCATTTGGTACAGATGATCTGCTGTTTACTTTATGAATCCCCCAATCTTTCTGACGAAGTCTTTGTCTTATATCTCGGGGTGTTTGGACTCTTGGCTGCGCTTTGAACATGTTAAATCATTTTACATTTTAATGTAGGCAACTCAACTGGATCGAGTAATCACCTTTCTTTTATTATTACGCTTTCACGTAGCGTATCTGCATTTTCTTTGTTACTTTTCATCATACCATCTCTTGGGCGTTGCGTTCGTCATCACCGCTTCTGATGTCGTCGCGTGAAGGAAAGGGGTGTATCAGGATCATTGTCATCAGGGTGGTGATATCAGTATTAGGTCGTATTCGTCCAGATAAATTAAAGAAAAGGTTCACATTTACTCCACTGTATTTATTCCATTTCATTTTTGCACATCACTTATAATTTCACTAGAATTCAGAGCGGTATTACAAATGTAGGCAGTTGAGGTAATTTACTTTCTTATTTCAAAGGTGATTTTAAAATTACTTTATTTTTAAACGTAAATAACACTTTCTATTAACGAACTTCAAACGTAAACAAACGAAATGTGGAGACAGTTTCAAGACGCGTCACTCCTCGGCGGCGGTCGCGCCAAGAATGGCCGCCACTCGGCCCGAGTCGTGCCGTCGAGACTCTGTCAGCACGCCCCACCAGAGGGCGTACTCCCACTTCCGTTTTCATCGTTATGAGTCCGTACTATTGACCACATGAGTCCATACTATTGACCGTGATCCGTCATATATATATACTAATACCTATATTACCTACTTAGGTGCCTAATACGTATAGGTATCGCATGCGAATGGGGCCTATGATTTTACAATGATATTAGGAATACAACATTTGAAGGTCGGATAAAACATTATTCATGTTATTCACGTAGATAGTCAAGAGCAAACCCTTATCACATCCCTTATCTACAAAGCAGATAAGGGATGTGATAAGAAGTATTCAATTATTTTAAGAAAAGCAGGTAAATGGTGACCCTTGTACCTTGGCCTATAAGTATTGTTCTTTTGTATTCAATGTATTGCGTTCAAGATAAGAGTACAATAAAATAGCAAATATTTTTTACAATTATTTTCAATTCCACTACTTACTTAATTAGTTTTAAGATAAGGCGTTTAGTACACAAAGCAGGTACATAAAAGTCGAAGAAATATTATTTGCACCGATCAATGTTATCTCTTGGGCGGTTTATCTTTTCTATTTCAATAGTGTAGGTAATAATACTATCAATACTTCTATTGCGAAATAGAAAATCGCGTAAACATTATTTTAAAATCCTTAGGTAACTTAAATAAAGTGTATTTAACAGAAGTACAAAATATGATAGTAACAAGATACCTAACACGAAGAAAATAATCTACTTATTGTAAAGTAAAAATGTATGGTACAATCGACGTCTGCCGGCGCGCACTTGCGTCGCGCCATGTAGGACTCAATCGGCGGCCGCACTGGCGTATGGTTTAATGCGGCGGCCATACGCGCACGACTCATTTCGCCGCGTTTGTTAGCACTGCGCCTTAGATGCTTATATAGATTTTTAGTATACCGTGTGGTATCCAGATGCCGTGTGGTGTCCGGCAGAGTAGAATGTCACCAACCCCTTACACTCCTAAATGTCGTACAAGGCGACTAATGACTTCGAGGCAAAAAATCTATCGTCGCCATAGGCTGGAAAATGGGCACCCGCTTTTTCCATTGTTATATTTATAACACTACGATCTCCAACCCGTCCGCCAAGTGTGGAGATTGGGGCACCATCCTCCCCTTTCGCGGGAGAGGCCCGAAGTCCTGCAGTGGACCGTTATGGGTTGTGATGATGAGTATAGGCTCGTGGTTCCAGTACGAGCAGTGTGGCGAGTGGTGGCGCGTCCGGTCGGAGCAGACGAACGCGGGGCGCGTCTCGCGGCAGCTGCGCTCGCTGCTGGCCGAGCTGGAGGCGCTGCGGCGGCGCGTGCGGCCGCAGGACCGCGCCGCCTTCGACGCGCTCACGCAGCGCGCCAGGGACGACACCTTGGCGGCCATCGTCGATTATCTTGGTGAGTCGGGCTTTTTTAGTACATACTAGCTAGGCATTTGACTGCCACATCTCAACTGGTGGGAAGCGACGATGCGGCTGAAGGTAGCTAAAAACGGGCTATTCACTCTGGCCGCGAAGGAGTCCAGGTTCTACTGTTGGGTGGGAACTTACTAGCAGGCAATAAATTCTATTTATTAGATGTACGCTTAACAAAGATTGAGCCAAAACAGTACCCTGAATGCGGAATGGGAGTAGAGTGAAAGTAAAGTAAAACGAGTAAAACGAGCTTCAAAGACACGTGTTGAGTGCGAATGTCCATAACGACGGTGATGATTTACCATCAGGTACTTGCTCGTTTGCCTCCCCTAACGAGTTGTGCGAGTAAGATGGTAGTCGCCGCACGTAAGAAGCCAAATCAGCACTTTTAGATTAAAGATTATGAAAGCCTAACTAATGTGCCGTAACCATGATCTAATCTCGTTAAGTTCCCCTGTTAATAGTATCACGTTCTGCCAAATCTCGTATGCGTGATGACAACCGGGATATTAAAGCCAAGATGATTATTTATTTTTATCTAATGTGCCGTAGGAGTGATAGAGGGCAGCTGCCGATCGCTGGTGGCGGCGGCGCGGGCGCGGCGCGGTGAGCGCTTGCGGTGTGAACATTGATGCCACTAACGCCTCATACTAACTCGTCATTTGAACTTCATAATACTAGACAGAACTACTGAGGCGTGAGAGCTGTACAAAATAAAGCCTTGTGAAAAATTAAGATTAACCCCAGATAGCATTTGCTAACTAGAGTAGTATAGGTACTAACCAACTTCGCACAGTCTAGCTAGCTAGTTAGATATTATGCGAGTGAGTGAGCGTGTGAGATACATTACGTTGCCATTGGCACTTACTAAAAACCTTTTTTATTTCATGTTTTTTGTGATGGATATTTTTGTGAATAGTTATAATTAGCTTTTTAGTTTTAATTAGCTAGCGACTCTTCTGTATATTTTTTGCATTTTGTTATATAACAGCCGTCAATCTCGACTAAAATAAATAACAATGTCTTGTATGACTTGGTTATATGGTGTCGTGGTCGTGTTTTTTCTAAATATCTGAACGGAATACGACCTTCTTACCGGGAAAATGCTAACACTGCCATTGCAGAATCGTCCCCGGTGACGATAGACCGGCCTTCCACCGCGCCGGCGGCCGCCGCGGTGTCCGGCAGCGCGGTGTCCACGGACTCGGTGGGCGTGGTGGCGCACCAGCCGGATTTGCTACAGTTGCAGATACATCAGCATGTGAGTGGGGCTTGAGACAAAGTTTCGACGTAAACGGTGGGCGATTGAGCTGTGTGATATATAAATGAAACACGTAACGCGTGGTGATAATAATATTCCGAGTGAGATTCAATATTCAAACCTGCGGGACTAGCCAAGATGGAAATCGCTCCGGAGCAAATCGACTGCCACTGACGGAACCCGGAATCTCCGGAGAGTTCACAGTACAGCACCGATCTACGAGCGCCGGCTGAACGTAGCCGACGAGTTTCGATCGTCAATGGCAATGTAGTTGCTAAGGAGTGTACGACGTTCTCGCCATTTCGGGCACCACGGCCCACAGTCTACCTACCTAGTAAAGTTTCCAATGCTCCATGGGATGGGGATTTGGGGAACCGTGGAGGGGCATTTGCCTTTTTGCTGCCAGAGCAACGTGTTATAGAGGTGGGCAACGCATAGGTGTTGCTTAAGTCTACAGGCAGTGGTGACCACTTTTCATCTGGTGGCCCACTTGCCTGTTTGCCCACCGTATGACATAAAAAAAGCATCGTGACGATGGTCTTGTGTAGGAATCGAACCTGTCGTCCCGCGAGGCGGCGCTGGCGGGCTGGGGCGAGCTGCAGCGGGAGGTGTCGGCGCTGCACGACGCCTGGCTGCTCATACACCGCGCCGCCGTGGGGCAACGGGAACAGGTAACATTAACTGATTGTTGGGATTTGCAATGTGGCGCTTACAGTGATTGGAAATTATACGATGTAACTCGCGATTAGATATTTAATGCATCTAGTTACCTATGCCATCTTACATATATGTACCCTAGAGGGGGGTGAGGTGTGCAGTACATACTACTTATTGATATGGTAGACTGGTAGATAATGCTATTTTAGCTTTAAGTCCGCCAATGTACTGTTTGTGCATGAAGTATAAATAAATAAATATGGATCGTTGTACCAACTGGAACTATGTCATCATCCTAGGTTTCTGCCAGGGTTCGCTTTCCTACTCATTCTTCTCCACTTCCCCCGTTATTAGGCATCCTCGCGTCGTAGGTTGGCTCTCGCATTCGACTCGGCAGGACCTCTTTCCTAACACCGGCAAGTTTAGGCATCTATTTCCCACGTATTTCCGGGAACGTATACCAACTGCAACTATGACATTAATCGTCTTCTATGCCACCCGTAATTCGAAGTGTTCGGTGCATATCGTACCCTACCATACGTATCGTACTCTGCCGAACATTTGTTAACAAGTATTGTGGGACTCTTAATAAACATTTAATATAATTTTTAACATCATCTTTTACATTAGACATACTGCAATCCCAGCATAAGCACCCTTACACAATTACGAGATACAAAATTACGAAGCTGCTTTGCTAAAAGGTTAAGTTATGCCTGCTACAACTGCTAGTGTAACGAATATGTATAACCGTTATAAATAGATAAATATAAATCTATAACAAGAGTTTTCGCAATTCTAAAATCCACGAGATGTCGTTACTGCGCCGTAAGGTGTGATGTCAAAATAAAGCCCTGTCATTGGCTGGCATAAATTCGTAAATTTACAGCAATCGTTTCTATCCAATATCATGACAGTATTTTGACAACAGACCTTACGCCTCACTAACCTCGCTAAACCCTCATTAAATTTTTCATTGATAAATAAAATAATCATCTTGGCGTTAATGTCCCGGTTGTGCACTCGATATCGAGGGCCCAGGGTCCGCCTTGACCATAATCCAGGCTTTAGCGATCAGGTAATTACAGTGGAGCGACTACCATCTGACCTCCGTGACCCTGCTACCAGGGAAACCTGACCAGATTGAATCATGGTTACAAAATCCCTCAGCGTAAGAGCATCGGTTAGAATTCAACTAATGTACATAACTCAGAAAAGCCACAGCGGGATTCGAACCCGGTATCTGTCGCTTACGAGATGGATACTCAACCGCCAGCCTACCGCCGCTCCTTTCAATTTTTCATTGATAAGTAGGTATAAATGGCCGGATTACACTTCAGGTAGAAGTGACTGCCAGCCGCGTAGAGGAGTCCGCGGAGAACGTCTCCGCCGCCACGGCGTCGCTGTCGGCGGCTGAAAGGCTGAAGGTAAGTTCTGTTGTACATTTGTCATCTTCATCAAAAGTTTTTTTTCAATTATTTGACTAGCTAGGCATTTGACAGCCACCTCATGATCGCCACCTCACATGGTGCTGGCGCGCTGCGTTTAGGCCAGCGGGTCTATCCAAGATGGCAATCACTAGTAGCGATATTTTTGCGATCGACGATCGCAACTCGTCGGCTACGTCCGGCGAGCGCCTGGTGATCGGCGTCGCTGCGAAGTCAGCCGAACGTAGCCGACGCATTCCGATCGGCAGTCGCGGTAAAGTCGCTACGTAGTGGTTTACATCTTATGTGCTTTGACATTTGGCTAAATTAAGTCGTCTTAATTGAGAAGCAAAAGAGTGAGAGTGAGTGAGTATTGATCATGAAATAAGATCCATTGTTGTATCACTTATATTATGTTACGCGTCGCTCCGCTTTTCAAAAGCCGTGATACAAAAATGGACCTTATTTTTTTTCTATTTATTTTTAGGAAACAAACAGTCTTTAACAATATTACATGCAATTTCATTTCACAAACAGACCTACAGTTCCGTATAAAATTAAACAAGTCTTACTATAACTAGTCGAGCAGAAAGAGACTATTGCACGAATACGACACAACATTGCTAGCAACACTTAAAGATTAAACATCGTAATTCAGTATGAAGGTAAATATTTCCCAAAATATTCACTAAAAGGTATTGTGAACTAAATCAGTTCTTTTAATTTCTTTTTAAATTGCAAGATACTTAAGAAAAATACGTCAACACTGCTTAGATTATTATTGTGATCGTAAAAAGTATCGTCTGAAGTAGGTATTCTTGGCATAATTCGTTTTAAATGGTGCTGAACCTTTAACCTGAAGAGGGTCGAGGTGCCACGTAATCTTGCCCAAAAGTGTTCTCGAGTCAACATAATAATTAAATATTTTATACAGGAATAATGCATCCAGGTAAGTACGCCTATCTCCCAGTGAATGGATTATATGTCTCGATGCACTTGTTTCGTAATCAATGAACTGCTGACCAGTCCGATAGTCCAGCGATTTTATAAACTTATTTTGAAATTTTTCCAATCTTGATATATATATGAACGATATACTGTGGACTCCAAACTACACTTCCAAATTCTAGATTACTCGGTACACATGATTAATATAACGTTTTTAATGTGAGACGCGCCGTACGAATTGTCGACGACAAACAAGCAAGTTAGAACCATGAAGGTATAGATAAAATGGAGTCCACACTAGGAACAACCGCTTGAGTCAAATACCTACATAACTCTATCTTACTCTCTGTGGTCGGACTTCTCTTTTTAGTCTATTGCCGTGTTTGTAAATTAAAATGAAGGATAGAAAGAGAGGGCCTGCCCACAGAGAGCGAAATGGAAACACATAGATATGCTTCAAGTAGGTATTCGAAGTGTGGTCTCCATACCTTTTATCTATAACTTTATGGTTAGAACCACTGGCTACCCGAAGTGACTTTGTCTCCCTGTGTGTGATCTATCGGCTATACAATGGGGAGTGTTCCGAGGAACTTTTCGATCTGGTGAGCACAATTCCGCCATTGCACCACCCGCCCTGGGCTGGGTACTCATCCCCACTACGTAGACCCTCTGTTGGTCACCCGCGAAGGTTTGAAAGAACGTTTTTCGCTCGTACGATTCGGATGTGGAATGAGCTCCCAGCCACAGTGTTTCCTTTGGACTATGACATGGGATCGTTGAAGAGGTATATTAGAGGTCTCTTCAGAGGCGGGCAACGCATTAGTGACTCCCCTGGTGTTGCTGATGTCCATAGGCGGCGTTGACCAGTTTCCATCAGGTGGCCCGATGCCTGTTTGTCTGCCGGATAACATAAAAAAAACATAAAAATATAACTTAAAGGTTTTCCCAATCGAAGGATTAATCCCAGTTTTTTAATGCTTTGGAGATTATATTATCAATATGAATATTGAAATGCAGTTTCGAGTCCAGAGCAATCCCAAGGTCCCGAATAACATCTACACGGTTAATTTGGTGGCCGGAAAAATTATAGTCATATTTGATGCTGGTATGCTTCCGAGTAAAAGTAATTGTGTGACACTTATCGAGGTTGAGAAATAACTGATTCGTAGAGCAGTAACTCTCAAATCTTACCAAATCGCTTTGCATACTATAACAGTCTTCTATAGTTCTTATGACTTTAAAATTTTTTGTATCATCCGCGTATAGGAGGTGTTGAGATTCCTGGAAGCAAGTACCCATGTCATTAATATACAACATGAACAGGAACGGTCCCAAATGAGAGCCCTGGGGAATTCCAGAAGGGATTTTAAGGAACCTTGATCGAAATCCTTTCAAAGCAACCGCCTAGCTACGATTACTTATATATGAAGTAACCCATCTAAACAAGTTTCCGTGCATACCTACCTCGGAAAGCTTGTTTATTAGAGTATTACGATTAATTTTATCAAATGCCTTCGAGAAGTCGATATATACGGCATCCACTTGATAACCCGCATCCAGTGCGTTCAGAATGAAGTCTGTATAGGATATCATATTCGAGTCCACACTGCGTCCCCGGAAAAACCCATGTTGATGCTCCGAAATATGAAGACGAAGGCATGTGAACAGAGCACTAGTAACAATCTTCTCAAAAACTTTTCCGAAGATACATAATTTTGATATAGGCCTATACTGCGTTATATTATGTTTGTCACCTCCCTTCGGAATGGGTGTGATCTGTGCCTCTTTCCAGATGGAAGGGAAACAACCCATGCTAAGGGATTTTTTTTAAATTATCGTTTATGGTAGCGAGAGTTCAGTAGCAAGTTTCGATATCAGGAAAGGATGTATACCATCAGCACCAGGACCTTTATTACGTTTAAGTTTTTTAACGTTTTTAAAACTAATTTTTGGTCTATATCAACAGTAGATACATTACCCTCAGACCTAGTATGTGTGTGTTGGATCAAATTAGACACTGTGCCATCACCAACCCCATGATCAACGAACACAAAGTTATAATAGTTGTTGAACATATTGTTGATGACCTCACCATCAGAGGAGGACTCGCCTTCGAATGTCATATGCGTAGGTATGCCATTATCGGAATGTATGGATTTTATAAACGACCAAAAATATCGGGGTGCTGTATTAATCTTCTCCTCTGCAAAGTCTACATATCTATTTCCCCCCCATCTTTAGGTAACTCGATTCTGATACCCCTGCACATCCATAATGGAATAGACCACTACACTGGCCGCAACTCACGAAATCGGTGACACCTTCATTACACTTGCTGCACAACGACATTGCAAACAATACTACACTTTATATTCACAACCGTAGAGCGTAAACACTAGATATTATGTTTTGTTATGCTTAGGCAAGTATAATACGCTTAGAATAGCGAATGCGAAAATAAATGCGACTGTCTCTAGCGAACTCGACGAGTGAATGATTTTATGAGCAATACATTCCACTTTGATTTGCTCTCAGACTTTTAGCTTTTGAATTTAGGCTACTGAATTTAGTCAAATGTATACATACAGTGCACAAGATAGCAATCACTACGTAACGATATTTTTGCGATTGACGATCGGAACTCGTTGGCTACGTTTGGCCAGCCGAACTTCGAATTCGGAGATCGGCGTCGCTGCGAAGTCGGTCGCAGTGGAGTCGCTCCGGAGCGATTTGTATCTTGGCTATATCCGCTGGGCCGCTAGGATGATGATGATGATAAATGTGTCCATTCCAGGCAGCCGCGTGGTCGGGCGGCGGGGCGCTCATCGGGCTGGCGGCGGGCGGGCCGGTGGGGCTGGCCGTGGGCGCGAAGGCGGGCGCCGCCGCCGCGCTGCTCGGCGGGCTGCTGGGCTACTTCGGCGCTAGGTAAGGCCCCCCCTCCCAGGCAGCCGCGAGGCCGGGCGGCGGGGCCCTCATAGGCCGGTGGGGCTGGCCGTGGGCGCGAAGGCGGGCGCCGCCGCCGCGCTGCTCGGCGGGCTGCTGGGCTACTTCGGCGCTAGGTAAGGCCCCCCCTCCCAGGCAGCCGCGAGGCCGGGCGGCGGGGCCCTCATAGGCCGGTGGGGCTGGCCGTGGGCGCGAAGGCGGGCGCCGCCGCCGCGCTGCTCGGCGGGCTGCTGGGCTACTTCGGCGCTAGGTAAGGCCCCCCCTCCCAGGCAGCCGCGAGGCCGGGCGGCGGGGCCCTCATAGGCCGGTGGGGCTGGCCGTGGGCGCGAAGGCGGGCGCCGCCGCCGCGCTGCTCGGCGGGCTGCTGGGCTACTTCGGCGCTAGGTAAGGCCCCCCCTCCCAGGCAGCCGCGAGGCCGGGCGGCGGGGCCCTCATAGGCCGGTGGGGCTGGCCGTGGGCGCGAAGGCGGGCGCCGCCGCCGCGCTGCTCGGCGGGCTGCTGGGCTACTTCGGCGCTAGGTAAGGCCCCCCCTCCCAGGCAGCCGCGAGGCCGGGCGGCGGGGCCCTCATAGGCCGGTGGGGCTGGCCGTGGGCGCGAAGGCGGGCGCCGCCGCCGCGCTGCTCGGCGGGCTGCTGGGCTACTTCGGCGCTAGGTAAGGCCCCCCCTCCCAGGCAGCCGCGAGGCCGGGCGGCGGGGCCCTCATAGGCCGGTGGGGCTGGCCGTGGGCGCGAAGGCGGGCGCCGCCGCCGCGCTGCTCGGCGGGCTGCTGGGCTACTTCGGCGCTAGGTAAGGCCCCCCCTCCCAGGCAGCCGCGAGGCCGGGCGGCGGGGCCCTCATAGGCCGGTGGGGCTGGCCGTGGGCGCGAAGGCGGGCGCCGCCGCCGCGCTGCTCGGCGGGCTGCTGGGCTACTTCGGCGCTAGGTAAGGCCCCCCCTCCCAGGCAGCCGCGAGGCCGGGCGGCGGGGCCCTCATAGGCCGGTGGGGCTGGCCGTGGGCGCGAAGGCGGGCGCCGCCGCCGCGCTGCTCGGCGGGCTGCTGGGCTACTTCGGCGCTAGGTAAGGCCCCCCCTCCCAGGCAGCCGCGAGGCCGGGCGGCGGGGCCCTCATAGGCCGGTGGGGCTGGCCGTGGGCGCGAAGGCGGGCGCCGCCGCCGCGCTGCTCGGCGGGCTGCTGGGCTACTTCGGCGCTAGGTAAGGCCCCCCCTCCCAGGCAGCCGCGAGGCCGGGCGGCGGGGCCCTCATAGGCCGGTGGGGCTGGCCGTGGGCGCGAAGGCGGGCGCCGCCGCCGCGCTGCTCGGCGGGCTGCTGGGCTACTTCGGCGCTAGGTAAGGCCCCCCCTCCCAGGCAGCCGCGAGGCCGGGCGGCGGGGCCCTCATAGGCCGGTGGGGCTGGCCGTGGGCGCGAAGGCGGGCGCCGCCGCCGCGCTGCTCGGCGGGCTGCTGGGCTACTTCGGCGCTAGGTAAGGCCCCCCCTCCCAGGCAGCCGCGAGGCCGGGCGGCGGGGCCCTCATAGGCCGGTGGGGCTGGCCGTGGGCGCGAAGGCGGGCGCCGCCGCCGCGCTGCTCGGCGGGCTGCTGGGCTACTTCGGCGCTAGGTAAGGCCCCCCCTCCCAGGCAGCCGCGAGGCCGGGCGGCGGGGCCCTCATAGGCCGGTGGGGCTGGCCGTGGGCGCGAAGGCGGGCGCCGCCGCCGCGCTGCTCGGCGGGCTGCTGGGCTACTTCGGCGCTAGGTAAGGCCCCCCCTCCCAGGCAGCCGCGAGGCCGGGCGGCGGGGCCCTCATAGGCCGGTGGGGCTGGCCGTGGGCGCGAAGGCGGGCGCCGCCGCCGCGCTGCTCGGCGGGCTGCTCGGCGGGCTGCTGGGCTACTTCGGCGCTAGGTAAGGCTTTTCTTTATACTACAGAGGTGTTTTACGGCCTGCCTGATGGTATGTCACCGCGGCCTGTGGACGTTTGCAAGACTATATGATGGTAAGCAGTCAGCGCAGCCTGTGGACGTTAGTAAGGTATGATACATTGACAATATACGGTTGACCGTGTGGTGTCCGGCAGAGTAAAATAGCAACAACCCCTTACACTCGTGGGTGTCGTAAAAGGCGACTAATGTTTTCGAGGCAAAAGATATAGACTTCGTACGCTGGAAAATGGGCAGCGCCGCTTTCCATTGTTATATTTATAACACTGCGATCTCCAACACGCCTGCCAAGCGTGGATATTGTGCGAATAACCTCCCCTTTCGTGGGAGAGGCTCTAAGTCCTGCGGTGGAATGTTATGGGCTATGATAATGACAATATACGGTTTACCAGCCTTGGACAGGAAGTTTCGTCAAAAAACATGGTTAAATTAATGTATGCCTGTATGTAATGTGTTTGTGGGGGTATTGTGTGTAAATAATGTGCCGACCTGAGTGGTTCAGTGGTCAACATGTCGGTCTGCCACGCAGAGCTCCCGGGTTCGATTCCCGGCCGGGCAGAAATGATGAATTTTAATTTCTGTTACGGGTCTGTGTGTTCTATGTATAATAAGTATGTATTTAAAAGTATTTAAGTAGTTTATCAGTTATATATCACCCATAGAACATGATTTGCTTAGTTTGGGGCTAGATGGCGCTGTGTGAATTTGTCCACGAATATTTATTTATAAATGTTTCCTATTCCATTCTATTTCTAGTCTAAATTAAATTGTAAACAGTTACAGGCACAGAAATCAAAATAAGAGAAATGCCATGTGGGACTAAACGATCGAGAACGGTTGTCACCTCCTCGGCTACTACTGCGCATAACTTTACTACTGCTCAATAACTGTCAGGTGTCAGATACTATGAACAAATAATGGTGATTGGATCGTCTGCATAGCGACATATTCACCTGCGCGTAGGACTTCCTCTGGCTTAACTTATTTTGATTTCTGTGGTGTAACATATATTTCTCGTCTGAGAAATATCAGTCAAGGCATGGCTTTATGATGACTGATTCCCTTTGCCGAAATGTCAATTTTACGAAACTAAACGCTGGTGTTGCTGACATAAAACTAATTTCCAGCAGAAATAAATAAAGTATAAATATTTTTTTTTATGGTTGATTCCATTTCATTTTTTCTTTAAATATTTTACATTCTATAATTATAAGCCTTCATGTTATGATGCCGATGTAACTTGATGTTTAAATACTAAAATACGAGTACATACTTACGCACTGTCTTGTGAGTAACGTGTACAATGCCTACTACTATGATTATTTTTATTCCCCTCCACTTGTGCGATACGTGTGGTCCATGCGGCGGAGACGCGGGTGGAAAGCTAGCCATTATTTTATTTTTATAATCATTATATCATTTAAATTATTTTCAGTGTGTTGGGGAGACGCCGTGATAAACAGATACGGGATGCCGAGAGCGAGCGAGAGGCACTACAACTTCAACAGGGGAGTGAAAAGGACAGTGCTACTGCTAAGGATAGTGTAACAAAGAAAGACGAATAGCGATCGCGGTGCGTCTGCTCTTAAGTGGACGCACGTATGATTCGGAAAAAGCGGGATGGATAGATCGCTATGCACTAGAGTGAAAGAGACAGTGCTATGGAGAAAAACATTTGGATGGAGAAGGAAAATGTATCACGATCGTGCTTCGTCTTGCGTACAGCGCAACCAACTTATCTATTCAGTTAACGGCGGCGCTAGTGAGGCTAGTAGAACGGGATTTAGTAAATGGCGTCTTTCTCAGAAATAAAAATAAGATTCGTAAATAGATATGCCATCTGGGGCGTCTAAACTATGGGGAACGCTCGTCGCCACCTCGGCTACTATTGCGCATAATTGTGCTACTGCGCAATAACTGTCGGCAGATACTTGGTAAAATATATTGGCTCATTTGGACTTCTATCGACTTATCTTATTATGATGTCTGTGGCGTCTATAGTTCTAATTTTGTCTACTAAACAAATAAGTTGGGGCACTGTAAGCAAATAAGGAAATAAAAGTGAAATGGACGGCGCTATAGAAACTGTTAATTTTACATCGCTGTAGATTGATCCAAAAGAAGTGTTGTCAACGCGAGTTAGTCCGTGGTGTTTTTATCTCTCGTATAAAACTAACTCTAACTAACTCGCCAACATGTCAAATTGAACTCGATGACAATTTATCGTCTCCATAGCCGATTAGCCCTCTGTAATAATGAGGAAACAAATTATTTTAAGAAGAGAGGGCACAATGTTAAATAATGCGTGCAATGCGTGACAAACTTTTTGATACATAAAATGGCCTGCGGATATGTCTAGTAAAACTAGCATAGAAACTAGTATTCAATAGCATAATAGAACATACATAATATGGCGAATCGACCGTCAAACGGCTAGCTCATGGTCTGTCATCGCCATAAGCTATAACCACTGGGCCGGTCCTCCTTATGGCGTATGAAACTCGTCAAAGCTCTGTAATCAAAGAACGCGGGCGGAAGTGAAAGGTATGGCAAGCGATCGTAGTGCAATCTATTCGTAAACACTCATGTGTTATTGTGTAATAGTGATAATTACTATTGGAGTTTGAGTGCGTTTTTTATTTATTGAATTCTACTAATTAATATTGTTATTAAGTCAATAATCGATTACATTTTGTAATTAACGTAACTTCTCGACAATAATAAGACATATCGCAAAAGAGCACATATTATATCAAAAATAACTATATTACACTCTATGGTAATAAATAAAGCTCATAGCTTTTAAAAGTAAAATATTTGTATTACACAAGTATTTCAACGTATTAATCGACTTCGTTGAACAGTCGCACTTTTTAAACAAATATGTATTTATTATATTATATTTTGACCGAAAATTACAAAATGTAATGGACCCTTTATAGGGCGTGTTATCCTACGGATGGTGTTAGGGTCCCCAATAGGTCTGACAGACCGATAAATTAAAACTCTGTTTATTTCGTTTACTTTTCGCCCTCTATTTTTCCTTGCTATGTAGTTATATCTAATATAATGTAATTCCATGCACTATTTATTAATTTTAGTACAAATAGACCTGACATATATATAGAGATTTTATTTTATTCTTAAAAAACAAACACGACCAAAGTAAATCTAGAGCGATTATATTGATTTGGTCTTGTTTGTTGTTCCAAATGTTTATTTTTCAATGTACGTGTGGTCATACATAATGCGTAATTCATAGTTGGAATTTAAATGGTCATTCTGCGTACAGAGAGAAATGTTGTCGTTAGGACGTTACCTGTCATACGTTGGATAACGTTTCATAATTTTGATCATGGTACTGGCGACGACAACGACCGATTTTATTTATCGACCTGCGCATGTTTATAAATAGTCAATCGTGCAATATAAGTTAAGGATGTTAGAATGATGACTTTCTGTTCGAATTGTAATTAATTTTGCGGTAGCCCGTTTCTCCATAATTCTAAAGGTAACTAAAGTAAGAC
The DNA here is from genome assembly GCA_905147135.1 of Blastobasis lacticolella. Lineage (NCBI taxonomy): Eukaryota > Metazoa > Arthropoda > Insecta > Lepidoptera > Blastobasidae > Blastobasis > Blastobasis lacticolella. The sequence continues at coordinate 14,457,290 of LR990064.1, read as the reverse complement.
CCTTAAAGGAGGAAATTAATGTAAACTGCTCCTGTCATTTATCACAAATCTGTCTCGTCTTGAGTACAGAAAGCCAATGTTGACCAGTGAAGATGGAAAATGGTAATTACCCAGATATTGTGACCAGGGGACCAAGGGTCCGACAGATTATCGTCAGAAGTTAAAACACTTCTCTAGCGCGATGTAGGAGAGTCAGCGTCATATATGTGCGATGCTTGTCAAATTGTTTTCGTGTGCTCGTAATGTGAGTATTGTGGAGTTTCCCTATTGGGGCGATAGATGTCGCTACTCTTCGAAATGCCAAGGGTAACGTAGCATTCTTTTTCTCCTTTCGATGGCCTTGCTATTATGCTATAGGTACAATCCATAGTTTTTATCTCCTCTCTGTTCAGCACCACCAACTTATCCGTTCAGTAGACGGCGGCGCTAGTGAGGCTAGTAAAATGACATATTCTTTTGCAATTTTTAAATTGCGTTTATGGTTCTAGTTTGACTTACTGAACAGATAGTAGTGGGTGGCATTGAATAGGATTAAATTTTTAAATATTTGTGTTTGTGATTGAGCATATGATAATTTATTACATACGCATTAACCTTATGAATATTTGTAAGTGGTAATTGTATAGTCTTTTATGTACACTATTGATAACTTTACTAGGCCATTTTATGATTCTTATTATGCAAATGCAATGCTGTGATATACATTCTAGCCTTTCGCGTAATCTAGTTAATTATAAATAAATGATTATGTCGTCTAAGTAGATAAGTACAGTCAGTGAATATTTTTATATTTTAAGCGAGGCTTATGTAATAAAACCTTCTTTTGTATGTGGGTTAAATAAAAGCGTAAAATTTTAGCTTTTGTTTTATTTCATCACTATTATAGGTTTAGGTACGATCTAAAGCGAATTTTTTTTCTATGGGTACGATCAAATAAAATGGACATAGTTGGGTACGACTTTATAGTCCTCTGTGGTTTAGGTAAACATTAAACAACCAGAAGAACTACTTTGCTGTCCGTCCTATCTGTTGGGTATAATAATCATCATCATCCTTTTAACCAGTAATAAAAAGGTAAGCTGAGGTCAGGTCAAAAAAGGATGGCTGTCATCTTTTCTTTTGCACCTTCTCTCATTAGGTGAGGTCGGCAATCAGTTTCAAGTTGAAAGTGATAAATACGGCTTTAGGTAACCCCGGTCCTTGAGTGATCTTAAAACCGCCGGATTTCTACGCTTGAAATATATGGAAATTTCACCATCACCATTGAACGTACTGAACCACAAGTTTATGACTTGCACCACACAGCCTAAGCACGCACTGTCTCATCTACATATTAAAATGTATAGAGGTATATATGTATATTTCAGCTCAAAAACTTTTTCAACCCCTGGCATTATAATCGAAGGCCTTAGTGCATTCCAACTTTGACAAGTAAAAAAAAGTAATAATCAACATGGCCGCCGTCGGTCATGAAAAAAACATGGCCGTAAAATTATAATTTGTGATTTTGTTGAATAATCGGTCCGTTGCATTTTTGTAGCGTTGCGTAAGTGTATTTTGTGTTTATACTTGATTGCGGTTACAGTGCGTGGTAGCGTGCGTGTATCGGTAGATAACACGATAAGTGCAGTGAGTGAGTTGAGGATCGTTGTCGCCGATTCGTAGCTACGCGTCACAGCGGTAGCTGGTGGGTCTCCGTAGCGCATGCTGAGGGGGCAGCCGTGAAGATGTCGTTCCCCGGCCGGCCGCCACTGGTGCCGTATGGGCTGGCACCGGGAGTAGTCACCATGCCAATGGCTACACATGTAAGACGACCGTTTCATGGAACTGGCCTAGGGTCTTTTCGGCTAACCTAACTTAGTTACAACCTTACCAATAAATTAACTCGTGCCATTAAAAACCTTATTTTATAGTTCACACTGTTTTTAAGCATTTTGGCACTTGCTGAATAATTACATTTCGCTAATTTAAGACAGTGTTATAGTAAAATCTAAAGTAAATTCTAGAAAGTGCCCACCCTAAAGGATCTTTACGTAAAGTAATGAAAACAAAGCTAATTGATACTTTGAAAATACACAATTGTTTTGTTTTACACAATGTACTTATTACATATTAGTAATAAAACTGGTAGTTACAAAGGAAAACTACTATGTAACTGAATTTGGAATCTGCTATAAAATAGTAGACAAATGTTAGCATTCTAGACTAAGAGTACGAATATTTTTATGGATCATTGTTCGTAATATGACTGTTACTTGTTACCCAGTATCACAAGCTTATTTCTTATTATGTTTTACGGTAGACAAATTGGCAAGCAGGCCACCTGATGCAAAGTGGTCACTGCTGCCTATAGACATAGCAACACCAGGGGTGTTACCAATGATTTTCTACCACAGTAGTTATGTCAAGAATATCCTTAGAAATTAAAATAAGAAATTGTGTTGTAATGTACTAGTTTCATTTAAAGTTTTTTGTTACACTCTTACATATTTCTGTTTTGTAGCTATGGTTACCACTACAGGCAGCAGCTAAGAACCTTTTTGAAAGTGTCTGAAAAGAGAATAGCTATAATGATGAGACACATATTTGCATCATGAATCATATCTTACATACATGCCTACATAACATCTCACCGTTTTCCTATAGAGGTGGGTGGGTAGGCAGATGCCACTTTCATGTCATGACAAAGCAGCTGACACTTCTGAATAAATATGAGCGGTGGAGGTTTGATACACGTTGCCAGAAGATTATGAATACTTTGAGCTATAAATGTGAACTAGTTTAAGAATAAGCTGGATCTTTAGAATTTATGGAATAAATGATTACAGTAGAAAATAGTACTAACACTAGCCACTGATACAAGGTGACTTATGTTGTTGAGGCTGATGAGCTCAAACCACTGTAGACCAGAAGATTTGCAGCAGCATTTTCTGTTGCGTGCTGTCAATATATACAGAAAACTTGGCCGGGTGTTGTCTGACATGTTTCGGTCGGTCAGGTTATTGGACCATCATTTGTAACTCGTACTGAACCATTCCCTTGCTCCCAGCAGGTGATGGTGAACGCCTACGCGGGCGGCGTGGGCGGCGTGGGTGGCGTAGGCGGTGTGGGCGGCGTGGGCGGCGTGGGAGGTGTGGGGGGCGCGGGCGGGCGCGGCGCGCTGCTGCCGGCGCCGGGGAAGGCGGCGGTGGGCCGCGCGCCGCAGCGCAGCGCCAACGGCACCGCTGGCGTCGACTCGCAAGCCCCGCCGGTCACCGTGTTTATTGGTCAGTCAAATATTGCATTTATATAACCAAAAATGTGTTTGTTTATAAAATTGTCCATAGCCAACGATATCTATGGGTACGGCCGCAATCACAGTGCAGCTTATTTAGGGGGTGGTGTAAGAAAAATATTGCTTAACAAACAGGCACTCTAAGCAAGCCACCTGTTAGAGCGGCCGTATACAAACACAACAGACTTAATAGCAGATCAATGGCATGTGACAGATTGTGGCTATGCTACGATAATGTAGCAAGTGTATTGAAATAACAACAATACCAGCCACATGGCAGTGATGCATCAAGGCTGTTGTCTTAGGGCCGATTGTTCAATCCTCAAATAAAATATCTTATTTAACAATTTATTGCACACAATATATAGTATACAGAAATGACAAAATTAAAGACACTTTACAGCACTACTTATTTCTAAAAAGAAATGAAGAGAGAGAGTGTCTTGATAGATCAGTTTGTTTAAGGTCATATTTTGCAGTTTTTGAAGGAAGTAGGTAAATAATAAAATAAAATAAAAATAAAATAAAAAGGTATTTATTTAGCATTTAGCTGACATAAAAAAAAAAAAAAAATTACATAAAATTAAAATAAATAATAATATGGATATTTTCGAAAGCCTTGATGACCTACTAGGTCATCAAGGCTTTCGATCTATCTACTACAGTAGAAGAGGCCATAATATATGAATATATAAATTCACGACACAGAAAAAAAAGAATTCGCCGACTGAACTGACAAGTAAATGAGTCTCGGCGGTGAGTTATTTTCCTTTGCGATAAATTGCAATAGAAGGTAATCACGACGTTTTAAATCACTAAAATATAAATCCTCAATCCAACCAAACAACAAATAAAATAACTGAAAACTACAATGAATGAATAACTTTCCATGTAATATTAGATAACTGTATTCTGTTCTGTGGAATAACCTTAAATTAAAAATGACACTGGCTTGCCACTGACAGCATCATTCGTCTATCCTGCTCTAACAATTGTGTAAGCGATATTTTTGTTTCATCTCTGAAGTTCGTTTTGACTTGGTGTTGCCAGAATTGCTATATTCGGTCAGATAGTTATCCATGAGATAAATGACTATTGAAAAATAGACAACTGATTAACAGACTTTTATTCGCTGATTAGTTAACAGACATTTTCTCTAAGGATTGAACAATCGGCCTTTACAGAATCACTTGGCTTCTTCATATGAATCTTAGTGAGAATTACCATAGTTTTCCTTTCAGGCTATAATGATTTTCATAAATATCTGGCCACTGCACATCTTATAGTAGGCCGGTTCCATTTGTCCTTATTTTGCTTGATCCCGCGGGCCCGCCCAAGGCAACATAAGGGCGCTGGTGGGGGCTAGTGTTTACGTTCCACGTGGGGTCCACTTTCGGGTTCTGATCCCTCTGGCCCCCGCCCCTGCTCGCAGGCAACATAGGCAGCCGCGCGCCCGACGTGATGATCGCATGTCCTCGTCCGGGTTCTGACCCCTGCCCCCCGCCCTGCCCGCAGGCAACATCAGCAGCCGCGCGGCCGACGCGATGATCGCGTGTCCTCGTCCGGGTTCTGACCCCTGCCCCCGCCCTGCCCGCAGGCAACATCAGCAGCCGCGCGCCCGACGCGATGATCGCGTGTCCTCGTCCGGGTTCTGACCCCTGCCCCCCCGCCCTGCCCGCAGGCAACATCAGCAGCCGCGCGCCCGACTCGATGATCCGCGCGCTGGTGGGCGCGTGCGGCGGCGTGGTGTCGTGGAAGCGCGTGTCCCCGTCCGGGTTCTGACCCCTGCCCCCGCCCTGCCCGCAGGCAACATCAGCAGCCGCGCGCCCGACGCGATGATCCGCGCGCTGGTGGGCGCGTGCGGCGGCGTGGTGTCGTAGAAGCGCGTGTCCCCGTCCGGGTTCTGACCCCTGCCCCCGCCCTGCCCGCAGGCAACATCAGCAGCCGCGCGCCCGACGCGATGATCCGCGCGCTGGTGGGCGCGTGCGGCGGCGTGGTGTCGTGGAAGCGCGTGTCCCCGTCCGGGTTCTGACCCCTGCCCCCGCCCTGCCCGCAGGCAACATCAGCAGCCGCGCGCCCGACGCGATGATCCGCGCGCTGGTGGGCGCGTGCGGCGGCGTGGTGTCGTGGAAGCGCGTGTCCCCGTCCGGGTTCTGACCCCTGCCCCCGCCCTGCCCGCAGGCAACATCAGCAGCCGCGCGCCCGACGCGATGATCCGCGCGCTGGTGGGCGCGTGCGGCGGCGTGGTGTCGTGGAAGCGCGTGTCCCCGTCCGGGTTCTGACCCCTGCCCCCGCCCTGCCCGCAGGCAACATCAGCAGCCGCGCGCCCGACGCGATGATCCGCGCGCTGGTGGGCGCGTGCGGCGGCGTGGTGTCGTGGAAGCGCGTGTCCCCGTCCGGGTTCTGACCCCTGCCCCCGCCCTGCCCGCAGGCAACATCAGCAGCCGCGCGCCCGACGCGATGATCCGCGCGCTGGTGGGCGCGTGCGGCGGCGTGGTGTCGTGGAAGCGCGTGTCCCCGTCCGGGTTCTGACCCCTGCCCCCGCCCTGCCCGCAGGCAACATCAGCAGCCGCGCGCCCGACGCGATGATCCGCGCGCTGGTGGGCGCGTGCGGCGGCGTGGTGTCGTGGAAGCGCGTGTCCCCGTCCGGGTTCTGACCCCTGCCCCCGCCCTGCCCGCAGGCAACATCAGCAGCCGCGCGCCCGACGCGATGATCCGCGCGCTGGTGGGCGCGTGCGGCGGCGTGGTGTCGTGGAAGCGCGTGTCCCCGTCCGGGTTCTGACCCCTGCCCCCGCCCTGCCCGCAGGCAACATCAGCAGCCGCGCGCCCGACGCGATGATCCGCGCGCTGGTGGGCGCGTGCGGCGGCGTGGTGTCGTGGAAGCGCGTGTCCCCGTCCGGGTTCTGACCCCTGCCCCCGCCCTGCCCGCAGGCAACATCAGCAGCCGCGCGCCCGACGCGATGATCCGCGCGCTGGTGGGCGCGTGCGGCGGCGTGGTGTCGTGGAAGCGCGTGTCCCCGTCCGGGTTCTGACCCCTGCCCCCGCCCTGCCCGCAGGCAACATCAGCAGCCGCGCGCCCGACGCGATGATCCGCGCGCTGGTGGGCGCGTGCGGCGGCATGGTGTCGTGGAAGCGCGTGTCCCCGTCCGGGTTCTGACCCCTGCCCCCGCCCTGCCCGCAGGCAACATCAGCAGCCGCGCGCCCGACGCGATGATCCGCGCGCTGGTGGGCGCGTGCGGCGGCGTGGTGTCGTGGAAGCGCGTGTCCCCGTCCGGGTTCTGACCCCTGCCCCCGCCCTGCCCGCAGGCAACATCAGCAGCCGCGCGCCCGACGCGATGATCCGCGCGCTGGTGGGCGCGTGCGGCGGCGTGGTGTCGTGGAAGCGCGTGTCCCCGTCCGGGTTCTGACCCCTGCCCCCGCCCTGCCCGCAGGCAACATCAGCAGCCGCGCGCCCGACGCGATGATCCGCGCGCTGGTGGGCGCGTGCGGCGGCGTGGTGTCGTGGAAGCGCGTGTCCCCGTCCGGGTTCTGACCCCTGCCCCCGCCCTGCCCGCAGGCAACATCAGCAGCCGCGCGCCCGACGCGATGATCCGCGCGCTGGTGGGCGCGTGCGGCGGCGTGGTGTCGTGGAAGCGCGTGTCCCCGTCCGGGTTCTGACCCCTGCCCCCGCCCTGCCCGCAGGCAACATCAGCAGCCGCGCGCCCGACGCGATGATCCGCGCGCTGGTGGGCGCGTGCGGCGGCGTGGTGTCGTGGAAGCGCGTGTCCCCGTCCGGGTTCTGACCCCTGCCCCCGCCCTGCCCGCAGGCAACATCAGCAGCCGCGCGCCCGACGCGATGATCCGCGCGCTGGTGGGCGCGTGCGGCGGCGTGGTGTCGTGGAAGCGCGTGTCCCCGTCCGGGTTCTGACCCCTGCCCCCGCCCTGCCCGCAGGCAACATCAGCAGCCGCGCGCCCGACGCGATGATCCGCGCGCTGGTGGGCGCGTGCGGCGGCGTGGTGTCGTGGAAGCGCGTGTCCCCGTCCGGGTTCTGACCCCTGCCCCCGCCCTGCCCGCAGGCAACATCAGCAGCCGCGCGCCCGACGCGATGATCCGCGCGCTGGTGGGCGCGTGCGGCGGCGTGGTGTCGTGGAAGCGCGTGTCCCCGTCCGGGTTCTGACCCCTGCCCCCGCCCTGCCCGCAGGCAACATCAGCAGCCGCGCGCCCGACGCGATGATCCGCGCGCTGGTGGGCGCGTGCGGCGGCGTGGTGTCGTGGAAGCGCGTGTCCACGTTCGGGTTCTGCGAGTTCGCGGGCCCGGAGCCGGCGCTGCGCTGCGTGCGGCTGCTGCACGACCGCCGGCTCGCCGAGAAGGCGCTCGTCGCGCGCGTCGACGGGAAGATGCAGGCGCTCGTCGACTCCTACAAGAGTGAGTTGCACTGCTATTTATTTGTTGAGGAAAACAAATAGCCTTACACAAGTATTACACATAAACAAAACATATCAACAGACTTACAGTTCCATAATTCTGATACAGTTTTTATTTTTTATCGAGCTTACAGAAGTTACACAGCGCAAGATATATTGATTTTGATTATCAATAAATACATTAATTTACCTATTGTGTCTGTAAAAACCTCCTAATGGTCTAGATTCTTGCTAGGTCTTGCTTCTAGGTGGTATCAATAGGTGTAATAAAAAATGCAACACAAACAACCTCTCCAACACTAACCGCACATTCGTTACCACGATGTAGAAATATTGTACAGCGCCATCTAGTGGACGTTGTGAGAACTATATAACAAACACATTTTACAGTTACTTTAATTAAATCTACACAACTAACATTGTACTCGGTCGTGCGTCGAAATATCGAAGTAAAAGCAATACTTACCGTGGTAACAAACCCGATAATATGTGTAGTGAAAGTGTAGTGAATAACCACGAGTTTTAAAACCTATATTGTACTCGATGTTAGCTCGTTTGGTAGCGAAATAAAACATTTTTCAATTTCCTTATAGCGGAGCAGCGTACCCGAATGGCGAACGAAGGAGATCCCCAGCCGCCCGGGGGCGCCGGCGAAGCCCCGGGGGCGGAGGCCCCATACTTGGACGCGAGGCAGCGAGCGCTGGACGAGGCGGCCGAGAGGAGGCTGAGGCAGATCACGGAGGACTACCAGCATGATATCAACAACTACGAGACGCTGCAGAAAGGTTTGTAGGTGCGGGCTGGGTCGACGGACGGACTGGTTTTAAGCGGACAGATTGTGTATGGCTGCTGCCTTGCCGCGAGAGGGGAGATGTTCGAAACCAATCGGTCATTATCGGAAGACTCGAGGATACGAAACTTGACTCTTGACTCCATTGAATAGATACGCAATAAATGAAATGAAATCAATAGATGAAATCAATGAAATTCGGAAATTGTAAATGTGTCATATCTATCTGCCAAACATTTCACGTGCCACATATATGCTTATGTACTTAAGTTTTTTTATTTATAAGTTTTTGCAGTATTAAGAAGTTTTTTCGGCTCGACATAAGTTACGTTGTTGTAGATAGGAGGTACTGATACTACACCATCAATTGTTTCTTCGTAAAATTTTTAATTGGTGCCATGCATATTTCCCCTTGGTACCAATAACTAATTTAATAGGTATAAAAAAATAGGTACAGGATATTCTGACCACCTTTTTTATAATAATTTGTTAGCCACCTAACCGGTTGTAAGTGACGAAACGGACGATGATGCAAACTTACCTACATGTGCCTGGTTATGTAGTTAGTGCCTATTCACTCATGCCTTAAATAAATAAATATATATAGAAGCGTAACGAATTGGTACGAATATAGACCACATATGGGTGGAATTCCCAACCCGCGTAACACAAATAATCCTTGCTTTACGGTTGCTCAAAATTAACATAAACTTAAAGAATTGTTTCTCTCGCAGAGGAGGCGATCTCCAAGACAGCGAAGGTGCTGGAAGAGGCGGACATCTCCGAGGAGAAACGCGACGTGATCCATCGCGAGATCGGCAAGTTCCGTGAGAGCATGAAGGTAACTGCGACGTCTCGCGGCGTCCCACCAACGTCTCGCGACGTCTTGCAACGTTATGCAACGTATGGCAACGTTTTGCCGGCTAATCCTTACCTCGTGCCGGCCGCACCTAGCCATGGGGCGTTTTGGGGCGTATAGGAGATTATGTAGCCATCAAAGTATGTATTCGCCGTAGATAGGCCGTTACTAGGCGTGTTGTTGCAGGGCAGGTATGCTCAAAATTTGTAACGTATGCCACCAGGTGGGATGGTGGTTCTGTACCTAGCTAATGTATTGACTAAAATGATTATTTCATGTGTGTAACAGTATGATTGTGGTTGGTCATTGATTGAAGCGATTTTCTTAGGATTCTCTTCGCATACAATTTGTGTTGCTTTACTTGTGATAAATAATGGTAGTGTAGAGTTTCATATAAAGCAGTTACCAAGACTTTTCTTATTTATTAATCCGCCTGATCATGTGCCTCCTTAGGCAATAAAACATATAAATGAAGACAATTGTATGAGTACTGTTTGAGAGGTTTGAATTCTGAAAGACTTTATGCCTACCCTTTATTGCCACTTCAGTTCAAGTAACTCCGTTTATGTAGTTTGTGCGTTCTTGTTAAAAGTTATTTCTGTATCATGCGTGAGTGATTGTCTGTGTATCAGTCAATCCGATGTTATGTGGATAGTATTCAAAATAGGGACTCCTAATATAGCAGTATAGATCAAATTGATCTCAATATATTACAAGATGTTAGTATTCTGTGAGGAACTATGCCTATTAATGTATTCATAAACAAGCAGTTACAACTTAAGTTGTGTCCAATCACAGCAATCATACCTTTAGAGAACCGTAGCTTTGCACTACAATGTGTATTGATTGATCCATGTAACATCGGATTGATTTGATCTCCCAGTGATCTCAGTCTTACTAGGAGATCAATTGTGCAGTAGCGTGCTGAGGTTTAAAAAGAAAGATATATTTTTCAAATCTTTACGACAATCTCCAGGTCTGATATATCCTAAAACACATAACGGAGTTTTTCAAGAAAAGGGATGAAAAGGTTTCTAATGGGTCGGTAACACGGGAGTCCTTGATATTGCCTGGATATCCCTGGTATTGCAAACGTCCATACCGGACTGCTTACCATCAGGCGGGCCGGAAGCTTGTTTGCCACCTTAATGGTATGAAAACACTTAGGTATCCGCAGGTATATTTAGAAGCGAGGGCAGGACGAGGTTAGAAGGTTGGGGGAGGGTGGGGTAGGTGGTTAGTGTTAGTGTTAGTGGTGGTAGCGTGCGGCCGGCCCCGGGGTGACGTGTTGGCGTGTTGGACTAGGTCCCCGCGGCCGCCGCCGCCGCGCCGAGCCGCCGACGCGGTGAGTCACACACGCTGCTACTGACACACTGACACACGGTACACACTGACACACCGGACCGATAAGGTTGACGCACCGACCGACCCGTTTGACGTGCTGCTCGACATGCCTGATTAAGGACTCGCTCGACTGACGCACTGACACACGGTACACACTGACACACCGGACGGATAAGGTTGACGCACCGACCGACCCGTTTGACGTGCTGCGCGACTTGGCTGATTAAAGACTCGACGGACGCACTGACCGCGTGGTGGTCCCATTGACCCATTGACTGTCTCGATTGACATACTGATGGACTAGACAACACTCTGACCGACTCGACAGTACGCCGACCGATTCGATAGACACTGACCGACTCGACAACACACTGACCAACTTGAAAGACATTGACCGACCTGGCTGACATACCGACCGACCCGAGTACCCGACTGACAGCTAAGAGCCTAAAGATAAAAAATATTTATTAGCACAATGACTTTCTGACTTGACCGCCTGATACATTTTTTGACTCACAAAATCATTTAAAACTTATTTAAACACTAAAATAACTCCCCATTCTTATGCAATTAGACCTCCCGTATATGCACCATTCAATGACTGACCAACATTGATACACTGACTGACAAGTCACAGCACACACACTGACATACACCACACTGACCGACTTCAACAATCAACTTTATCAATATTATTAATATCTATTCCGGGAATTGAATCGCTGTGTTGATAGGTTAAGATGACGAAAATATTTAATTCAAATTCCCTTTGCTCAAGTTTTTTTAGGTTTTTGGATGTATCAACAAAAATTGTATCAGAATTTTTATTCACATAATTCTCAGTTAAGATTTCTCATTGATTTCATAAATTTATCCCGTTGACTGCGACACAGTTCCCGAATAGATTGATTTTTCCTTCCATTGATTGTTATTTCTTCGCGTTTGCAACCGCTTTAGTGCGTGCCGTGGCGCAGCCAGTGCAATTGTTAGACCGAGACCAGTCGAGTGTTTCACTATCCTTAGCCCTAGCCTAGACTAAGCGGCGCCGCGGGCCCTGGGGCGTCTCGGACAACACTGCGCCTGCAAAATACTGCGCTTTGCAGGATCATCCTATCGAATAGCGATGCACTTTCTTCTTCAGTTTTAAAGTCTAGAAACGGTTTCAGTGAATGTCGTTTAGATTAACTTCCTACTTTGAAGCCTGATTGAATGGATGATGCGAAAGTTGATATAACGCAAACGTTATCGTAATATAGAGAAAATGAGTAAGAGAACGCGATATAATATTGCGAGTCAAGTCAATCGTTGTGGCCCAAAACAACACGTACTCCATAAATGCGAAAAGTACTCGGCTATTCATAAAAACGAGTTATAATATGTCGATATAATACAAAACATTTTTTCCCTGAAACAAATCGAGAATAATAAATTTATGCCTGAAAGTGAATGATTGAGAGAAACTCACATGGTAGACTGACGATCTGTCGAGTTCCTTGTTTCTAATTATTATAAGTAAAGAGAGAGACAAGTCTGAACTCGCATTGCAGATGTCTACGAACTTGTTTCGTCAACTATATTTATTTGTAGCGCCCTTGAGTCTCCTTTTTTCCCTAGTCTAGTTTCTCTATCTAGAGTCCTCCGTCCAAGTCCTTTACCGTCCCCCTATGAGACTCCAGCGCTTACAAGGATCGCCCACGTAGGCTAGGTCCACTCTGAGAAAGACTGTCGTGTAGCAAAGTGCCATACAAATACCAAAAGGCTATAGCAGTTGTCCGCGAAGTCCGGGGCCGCGGCGGGCGGCCGCCAGCGGCGGTGAGTGACGCGCGCGGCCGCGACCGCGGCGCGGACTGCCACAGCCCGGGGGGGTCATTTGACCATCTGTTCGTTGAGACGGGGGTTAGGCTATGGTCGATGTAAGGTTATACAGGGGTTGGATACGCGGTTTAGATCAGGTCTTTTGGTTTTGGGGTAATAGATAGGCTAGTGACGGACATTTGCCGGCGGAAACCCCTGCCTAGCCTCGAAAGCCTCTGATGAAGTGAGTCTTTCGTGGTGAAATTAAATTGAAAAATATTATGTTAGGTCTTGCAGGGGAGGAGGGAGGGGAAGGTTGGGTGTATTTTTCGTGTGTAAAAGTGGGGATTTCTGTTGATGAAATTTCTATATTAGGTTAGGTTGCCAGTGATCTAATGGGGCAATATTAGTCTTCTACTAAATCGACCATCATTTTAGAACCGCTGGTCCTATTAGACCAGGTAGAAGCTAGGTTAGAAAGGTGACAATGGTAGGAATTGCGAACTTTTTCGTTCTGTTCAATAAATCGATTTATTCGTGGCAAAACATACACATTAAACCACCCGGGCTTGGCCGCTCGCGTCGCGGGCGAGTGGAAGACATCGCTTCGTGGGACTATCGGCGGCGCCGGCGACGGAGCAGGACGGAGCGACACTAACGGCCACGTGTGAGAGCGGGAACACCGTATGACGCACACTATACCCTACATAGGCTAGGCGGAGGGCGTGGCCTCGGTGTGGGCGTGGCTTTGCGAAGGAGAAGTCGGTAGGAGCGTGCGGGTCGCGACCGGATTTGATGCTTTTGGTTTTTGTTTAATAAATTCTGCTCTAAGGCTGTTTCTTAATTCTTAGTAGCAACCCGAAGCGCATGAATCGGTGTTATGGGCGACAGTTTCCACTTTCCATGAGGTGGCTAACTATTCGTTTGTTACTGACTTGTATAAAAAAGACATGAAATAGTACACGAAGAATACCTACATTCGTGTTGCACATGTCAAATTATCTAGTTCTTTTAAGAAATTTCTCAACATTATTTGCTTAATTTCTGGTTTCATAAGCACTTATATTTTTTAAATTTGATTTAGAAACTTTTCAATCACAGCAGAAGTAATATTTAAAATCCGTCACCGACTTTTAAGTTTCGATTCGTACCTCTTCAGCCAAATATAAACATACATTCCATTTTAATCTCCTATCTTTAATTTAAACCTATGTAAGCCTTAACTTTGTTTTGCTGTCGTCGAATGGACGCTATATGGTATGATATAAATGTAAAGTATCAACATCGTTTAGTCATACTACGCCCGCCCGCGCCTGCGCCCTTCGCCCTTTGAAGAAGCCGCCATTTGAAATACTCTGTACTTTATAATGCGTTGCGAGCGGACCACGCCATGGACTTTATAATCGAAAATATGAGTGGTATAATACCGTGATTGTATGAGCAGGTTAATGTGGTAAATTCTAATAAATTTCTGCATTTTTACGGGAAATAAATAAATAAATATTCTTGAGCAAATTATACACGTGTCAATCGCAGATTTGCCTCCATAAAAAATACTAAACCCAAAGTAAGGTTTTGATAGGTTTGAATAAATTTTGCTGTCTGTTACTGTTCTCCACAGTTACAAAACCCGATGACAAAGTCAATATGATATCGTGACACAAAAATATTTTTCCGAGACAGGTTGAATAGTCTAGAGAGCCGATTGGTCCCATGATGATATTAACGGTATTTAATTGTCTCAAAAACGCAAAATTCTTGTACAGCAATGAAGCTACACTAGAGTAATTCACATCGGTAAACCTAATTAAACAGTCTCGGGTATCGATTGACATCTCATGACAGTATATCGTATTGTTATTTATTTTTGGACGGTGATTTTATTTCTCTAGGTTTTTATTTGGGAAATGAATAGCTATCTTGAATATTATAAAAATCAAGTTAAAACTAAGCTAATTACAGACATCGGCCAATAGAAATTAAAAAATTATTAAATATAAGCGAAATAAGTCCAAGGCGCGGCGCGCTCTTTGATAGCAAAGCCATCGGCCCCTTGCCGCCCGCGCTCACCCGGCGCGCTTGATGACAGGAGGAGGCTGACGTGGTCGTGCGCCGGAAGAGAGACGACAAGCCCGAGCGCGACCGCGGCGACCGCGGCGACCGTGACCGTGACCGCGGCGAGCGCGGCGACCGCGGCGACCGCGGCGACCGCGACCGGGACCGCGGCGAGCGCGGCGAGCGCGGGGACCGCGGCGACCGCGGGGACCGCGACCGCGGCGAGCGCGACCGCGAGCGACCTGCCTCCAAGGAGCGGGAGAGAAACGAGCGGGAGAGAAGCGAGCGAGAGCGAAGCGAGCGAGCGGAGAGACCGGAGAGACCGGAGAGAGGCGAGCGGGTGGAGAGGGCGGAGCGACCGGAGCGACCGGAGCGACCGGAGCGAACGGAGCGAACGGAGCGAGATCGCGACCGGGATAAGGACCGCCGCAGAAGGAGTGCGTCGAGGTGAGTTGGAGATGTGTTAAGGTCGTGGGTTTTGTAGACATATTCGTAGGGTATATATTCATTTTAATTTATATTTACTGTCTTATTAATAAAAGTTATTTGACGTTTATTTTTACTATTTTAGTAAAAATATATGTTGTCTTTATCTGTCACTGAAATTAATGAATTAAAAGAAAGTGACAAAACATATTTTAGCTAAAATAGGTTTAATAAACGTCAAATAAATTTTGTGAAAAAAACTACTAGTATATATTAATTTTCATTCAATCCTGTTTCGATTCCAAAAATCCACCAGATGACTTTATTCCGTTTGCTGTCAAAATACTGTCTCACTGTTGAACAAATACCAGCAGTAAGTTGACAGATCGATTCTACCTCACCATGATCACCACCGTTCCATACGACCTTTACGCGGTCGCCCCTCCATCGCCCATCGGTTCTGCGAGCTATATGGTCTTTCGGAGGTATTAATCGAGTGTGGTTATAAAGCATCGGTAGCCGGGCGGTTGAGTATCCAATTCGTAAGCGGGAGGTACCGGGTTCGAATTCCGCTGCGGCCATGTAGCAATGACTCTTTTCTGAGTTACTTATATACATTAGTTGAATTCTAACCGATGCTCTTACGGTGAGGGAAAACATCGTGATGAAACCTGCAAATTCAGGCAACTGAACACGGAGGTCAGATGGCAGTCGCTCCACTGTAATTAGCTGATCTGCCAAATCCTGGATTATGGTCAAGGCGGACCCCGGGCCCCCTTTCTCAAGAGCACAACCGAGACATTAACGCCAAGATGATTATTTGAACCGAGTGTGGTCATGTTTACAGGGGCAAGGAGCGTCGCGAGGAACGCGACCGGGAGCGCGACCGCGAGAGGGAAAGGGATCGCGAGAGGGAAGAGCGGGAGAAGGAGAGGGAGCGCGAGAAGGAGCGCGAGAAAGAGCGGGAGAGGTGAGATAGATAGATAAACACTTTATTGCTCATAATACATAACAATACCAATCACTTACAGTAACAAGGAACACATGAGCAAAGGCGGCCTTATCGCTACAAGCGATCTCTTCCAGGCAACCTTAGCCTGGTGAGCCTTTTTTATAAACATGGACATGTTATCGATCATAATATCAGACCATAATTCGCGGGGCTCCATGATTCATTGATCGACCGCTGGGATGATAATGTTCTGTGCGTTTGTGTAATGTGAATGGTTTCGTGCACCGCCTCGTAATTTCTATAATTTCCTCTTCGATTCTTTTTCTTGTTATAAATGATAAAATAGGTTAGTTCATTATTGTTTATATTTTTCCAGTCCAAAATTGAGATTAGTTCTGGCATTCCATGTAAATATATCCGCCAGAAGTTTACATAAATAAATACAATATGTTTTCCTATTGCATTGAATGCGTAACCTGATATCTTCGTTCCTTTGCAGGGAGCGCGAGCGAGAGAGGGAGCGGGAGATACGCGAGCGAGAGCGGGAAAGAGAAAGGTGGGTGCTATTCCAATATTACCAGCTTTTTTTTTTTTTTTTTTTTTTTTTTTTTATTAATAATAGGCTTGCATTTTTATAGGCTACAACCACGACTGTGCCAGTTGCAAGCGAATATGTTCCAGAATGACTGTGTTACTGTTAGCATCGACGTGTTTTTCTGCCGTATTACATAAAAATAAAAATATAGTTTACGGGCAGCGAACCTGTTTACGGGTTTTTCCAATCACTTTGGTTGACAAAAATGTTGCGACGCAGTTGCATGCAGCATTGTCACGGGACGACTATCGATACCTCATCATTGCCGGGGCTGCTCGTTAATCAAAAACCCGTAAACTGTATTATAAATATGTGATAATGACCACCATAGTTTAAAATAATAATATCTCCTGACAAACTAATAAAACCTATTCCAACTCCAAGCAACGCAATTGACCGGAGGCCGCTCTCCCAAACATTGCGAAACGGCACACCGTATAATGCCACAAAGCCCTTGTAATATTGTATTTACAATTTGATCGTCGCACGGCGGTCATAAAACGAATATATGGCGTTCCCAAGACGCGATAACCCACCGCGAGCGAACCGACGCCGAGTCCTCGTTATTCGACGGTTTATATTATATGTCGAATCAATTAAATATTAGTACGGCCACCGTGTTTATTTGTTACTCGTGTTCGATTGATTCTCTCGCGGGTTTAGCGCTTGTCGACTTGTAAACGGCGTGCTAGTGCGTGGAACTACCTATGCTTTAGGAGTGTTGAGTGACCGCTCGGTTCAGTGACATAAAAAGGAATTTTTGGCTCAATTGAAACGATTTCGTTTTGTTTTTTATTGCATTTGAACAAGATTGCATGCAGAACTATTGAAACAGTTGTGTCGCGAGTTTGTGGTATACCAAAGACAGTGTATTGTGTTCCTTGTGTGTCCAATTAGTTTCACTGTAATCGACCCCTCCTGTCCCTTTAGCCACTCTTCTTTTGTATCTGGAGTGTTAATAATTTACACTCACTCACTTAACATTGACTTTGTTCCTTTAAGTTTCAAAAGCGGTTCATAGTGGAATTCTGTTTTTAATTACTCCATTCTCAGGTCTTCATATCTTAATATTTGTTTCTACTTACCTTCCTCTCACTCAACTATACATCTGACTGTCTTACCATCATCTCAATTCACTCCATCAATCTGCTAAATATATCTCCTCGTCCCCTCGATGTAGCACTATCTCCTGGCATATTCTTTCTTCTCCCATTATCCTCCCGCTTGCAGCACTATCCCTTAGTCTATCCTCTCCCCTTCCGCTTGCCTCCCGTAAAATATAGTCGTCTCTCTCCCTCCCTGGCACGGGCTGCCTCCCTCGCAGTATCTGGGTCCCCCGCCACCCGCCACCCGCCACCCGCCACCCGCCACCCGCCACCCGCCACCCGCCACCCGCCATGGTGCAGTGCGCGGCGTCCATCCACCCCTACATCCGCACCCGCTATGAGATCGCGCGCGACGCCGCCGCCTCGCTCGATATTGGACGGTGGGTTCATGGGGTTGGAATCTCTTTGGAATTGTCCAGCTATGGTTAAACTAGGTAGGCAGTCTGCCTGTTCGTCCAAGCTTAGAAATAAAAATAACTCTTATAGCCGAGATAGAACCGATAATCATCTTTTGCCTATAGTATCTGTCACCTGACAGTTATTGCGCAGTAGTAATATTATGGCGACAAGCGTTCTCGACGCCTCATATGGCTTTTTCTATGTGTGTACTTATCTTATTTTGATTTCTGTGTTGTAAAAAAGTGCAACACTGCCAAGCGTGGGATTTGCAACACTCTAAAGCCTTAGCGATAATGTTTGATTCCGCACTATTATGTGCCGCCAGTAAACAACAAAACAGTCACAGGTAACAGGCAGTGTGGTAATGTGCCTGCCTACGTTATGATTGTATCATAATGTTATCTACACGCTAGAAGTCAATGTTATCCAGAGCTCCATGGGCAGTGGAGGGGCCTAGTGCTACATGTCCCGGGGGTTTAGAGGTGGGCAATGCATTGTTGATATCCCTGATCTTACTAATGTGTAGGCGGCAGTGATCGTTTTCAATCAGGTGGTCCGCTCTAACCATTTAACATGAAAAATATTATACGGTAAACAAAGAGGCCAGCGGACCACCTAACGGTAAGTCGTCATCGCTGTCTATGTACAACATCTCTAATTAGACCTCTATAAAACCTCTCATAGGTTAGCACAAGAAAGTGGTTTATCAAAACTTTCCGTGTAACCAGAATAAGGTCCAGACTGTTAACTGTCATAATATCATGGCAAGGGATAATCAACCTTGTTGCTGTATGACGTGTACGTGAACTTCACCCTTAGTATAATAATATTATGATAGAGCAATTTCTTATTCGAGTTTACTCTACATTTGTTGGTCTCCCCTCAGGGAACGCGAACGCGAGCGCGAGCGCGAACGCGACCGGTCGCGCGACCGTGACCGCGAGCGCGACCGCGAACGCGAGCGCGACCGCGAGCGCTCTCGCAGCTCGGCCGAGACCCGCCGGGAGAGGGAGTTGGAAGAAGAAGCACGCGACCGCAAGAGGGCCGAGAAACGGGCCCGCGAGAAGGAGGCCGCTTATCAAGAGAGGTGACGTATACTTTTTTATTTTATGTGTAATATCATAACCTGAATCTGCTCCGGTTAATCAATGCAAAAAGCAAGAAATCATGGATTTAGGATTAGGAACATTTAAGATTTCTGTGCTAATGGTAGAACTTGTTTAACAAACTATATATACTATTGAGTTCAATGAGTGATTTAATGGCATGAGCTAATCTAGACACAAAAAAATTGCTCTCTTATAACATGTTTCATCTCTATTACGAAAAAGGTACGTAAATACTCGCAGCGAAAGCTATTTTGTATGTACACCCTTAACGGGCTGTCATCACACACATTCTATTTTTATTTGCTATTGATCATCATCATTATATCAGCCGAAAGACGTCCACTGCTGGCCATAGGCCTCCCAAGAGATCTCTACAAAGGCGGTCCCGGGCCTTCCGCATTCAGCTAGTACCTGCGATCTTTACCAGGGGTTCTATTTTTGAATCGCTTGCCTTTGTTCGAACGGTTTTTTATTTAGATTTTCAGCATGTGAAATCGATATTTAAAATGCTTAATGTCGATTTTACCTATTTTTGAATCGTACTCTTTCGATGTTGCTTATGTGATTTAAAAAATACTGAATTTTACATGCTGAAACTTAAAACTTGAAAACCGTTCGAATCGAGGCGAGCGATTCAAAAATAGAGTCCCAGGTCGTCGGTCCACCTCGGGGACCCACGCTACTAGCTACTGGTGTGATGGCTCCAGGAAGTCCTCCGGGAGTTCAGACACAATAATACGAGATGAAACCGTTCGTTAACTACGTTTACTTCGAATGAAGAAACTTAAATTTTAGATACCTCCACAGATACACATTTAATTGGCAGTGAAGGGGCATTTGCCTTTTTGCTGCCAAAGCAACGTGTTATTGGTGGCGATAATCTTGGTGGTGCTAATGTCTATAAGCAGTGGGGACCACTTTCCATCAGGTGGTCCGCTTGCCTATTTGCCTATCGAATGACATATAAAAAATCAATCTACTCGTACCTACATTAAATGGTGTAACAATATAAGTAACGAGCGTGGTACCCCCCAGGCTGCGCGTGTGGGAGTCCCGCGAGCGTCGCAAGGTGAAGGAGTACGAGCGCGCGCGCTCCCGGAGCCGCCACCGCGAGGAGGAGCGCGAGCGGGAGGCCAAGCGGCTCAAGGTACGCGGGGGCCACCCCGGGGGGGTTATTATTATTTATATTTCGTCGCTTCATTCTTCAGATATAAGATAATTCACAACGTAGTCCCTTTAGCCTACAAGGTAGCTTCGCACGTTTATTTAAAGTAAAATCGATTTGTTTTCAATCGATCATTTTTTTTCGATCCTACGTATCGATACAGCCAGCCGCCATCTTTACGTCATTCCTTTTTCGTGCGAGGTAGCAAGCACATCGTGCACACGTGGTGCACAACAAATTGTTAAAATTTAATTTCAAAAGTAGAAACGCAGCGCCGAAAACAATATTCGGTATTTTAAAAGAAAAAGCAAAAATCTACGATGTCACAAAGTGGCGATATTCTCGGATTCCACTTCAGATTCCGATAAAAATTCATGTAAGTACCTACAATATTTTCGCCGAATGTAGTTACTTTTATAATTTATGCATTGAGTGTATTAATACAAAACCGGGGGGTTGGCCGTGAGTCAACACGACGGTGATTTAGCTTTAATGTATATACAATAAAAAATGAAGAATATATTTAAAATTTCATCTGGAGGTTGGTCGAGAATCAACACGACGATATCAAATAACTACGCATACACCGCCTGGGGGTTGATCGTGAATCATCACGAAGGCAATATGCAATAATCTAGTTTCTCAACCTGGTCATGATCGAGGTTTTTAGATACCGATTAAAACTAAGTAAGTTTCTATTTTACGCGATTTTCGCTTAATGTGATACGTGTAATTTATGCATCGAGTGTTTCAATGTAAAACCTGGGGGTTGGCCGTGAGTCAACACGATGGTAAAAACCTGGACGTTGGTCGAGAATCAACGCGACGGTAAAATTATACACCTGGATGTTGGTCGAGAACCAACACGACGGTATCGACACAAAGCCTGGAGGTTGGTCGAGAACCCTCACGAAGGCAATGTGCATATTAACCTGGATGTTGGTCGAGAACCAACACGACGGTATCGACACAGAGCCTGGAGGTTGGTCGTGAACCATCACGATGGCAATGTGCATATTAACCTGGATGTTGGTCGAGAACCAACACGACGGTATCGACACAGAGCCTGGAGGTTGGTCGTGAACCATCACGAAGGCAATGTGCATATTCACCTGGATGTTGGTCGAGAACCAACACGACGGTATCGACACAGAACCTGGAGGTCTACTCCGAAATCACGATCCGATACTTTCGGAACCGACCGATACCCGACCGACCGAAACATTGTGACCCTACCATGAACTTAGTTCGGATTCTTATTAATCCTTCGGATTCATAGACAATGCTCAGATGAAATTCGGAACGAATGAAAAGGAGCACTAGGGTAAATACACCTATTGATATTTTGGCGATATATTAGAATATGCATTAAATACGTCGATTTACCATATAAAAATACTTTATCAATCAAGAAAATGAGTATTTTGTTTTAGTTTTTAATTTTTTTGCGAGATAAATGTAATATTTATAATATTTATTAAGCTTTGAACATTCAAGAAAATAAATTGGCTGTATACAATGGATGCACTTGCCTGCCCATGCCTTGTATCAATAAAAAAAGTGACAAAATGTAAACAAACAAATGAGTTCGAGATTGGAGATGTTTTTGCTTTATTTTTGCATTACTATTAAAAGCGATAATGAATTTGAAATAAACTATGGTTTTCAAGCAATAACCACTTAACACCAAGGAGAAAAGTAGTTGACGTTTTAAGTGGGTTGGTGCAAGTTTGTGATGCCTTCTTGAACAAAAGCGAGCATAGCACTTTGCCCGGAACGTACACAAATTTAGTGAATATGAATACAAGTTGGTCGTGGGCCGTGGACCCCGTGGCCCTTTTGGTTTATCTTGGAAATGATACTTTATTGAAGCACATACATTTGGCAAACAACCATGACTGCGCCGACATCTCATCAAATTGAACTGTTGTACTTCCTCGAGGAAGCTTGAGGAGTGTGGAGGGTCGTGCACGCTCCCACAGGCTTTGCAATGCCATGGATAATAAAAATAAAAGGTTAGGTGCACTAAAAGCACCAAACAATGGCAGAAGGTGAGTTTGTAGTTTGTTGTTTATGTATAATTCATACAAATTAGTCATGCATGATTATTCAAACGTTATTTCATTTTAGGTAACAGCAGCACAGAGGCAGGCAGTAATGTAGCTTATAGCCCAGAATAGCACTGCAATGCAGTGTGATTTCCACTAGCTAGTAACCACTACATATTATAAATCAAAGTTATACGCCGTGTCTGGCTGTCTGTTCGTGATAAACTCAAAAACTACTGAACAGATTTCCATGCAGTTTACACCAATAGACAAAGTGATTTAGAGGAAGGTTTAGGTGTATAATTTGTTAATGTTGTTACTACCTGTGCGAAGCTGGGGCGGTTGAGTAATATATAAAAGTAATACATTATTTATTTACTTTTGCAGCTCCACGATGACTACGAATGGTTCGGCAGCAGCCTATCCTTCGAGCTAATGGTTCTGTATGGGTGACTGTTCCGATTTGAAGAGGACCACGCACAGTGAGAGACGGGAAACAATGAGCCAGGAGGAGGAGGGCATTATGGCAGCAGCCACAATAATAATCGATGCTGTAGTGGCCATGCAACGGTTAATGCAGCAATTTATAGATAGAACAAATAAGATTTTTTTTCTATCTATAAATTTGCATGCATTTATTATTAATTCTAAGTTATCAATAAATTTTCTGTTTCTATTATCAATTAATTACATTTACATTAAAAAAAATCTTTGGTTTACATACAAAATAAAATTGTTTTATTTATTAATAATAACAGCAATATGCTTATAGACTAATCTCACAAAACAGGACAAGTACATATTAAAATACAATAAAGGAAGTCATCAGTCAATATTAAAGTATTATATGAATACAAAAAGTATACACAATGTCAAAATCATTCAGAATTAATATCAAAAACATAATAAGGGTTTCGGTGCATCAAAGTAATTGTATTAAATAATTGGTTCCTCTGAAATTACTTAAATAACCTAACTATCCGCTCCCTCTCCCTCTGTCCCCTTAGAAAATGACCAATTTCCCTAGCGACTCCTGCCGAGCATTTTCTGCTCGGAGATCATCTTCTATCAACTGTAGAGCATTCACACCGGCCCTTATGCACATATTGTGCAAAACAGCAGGCTAAGATTATCTTGCCTGCTGTTTCCCCTCGCTGCCATAAGTCATCTCCACCAACCTTTTAGGATCATAAATGTGTATTCAATGGTGGAAAGGGCACGCTTGTGGAAAGGGCAATATTGTATTTGCCATCTGGATTGTTTTGCTCAACATGGGCTATTGGTGTCAGTAAATACTCTCATAGAGCATATCCTGAATCACCTGTAAAAATGAAATAACAATAAGTTAATTCTGATGCAATCGGTGAGTCTGCTATCCGTTTGCGAGGTTGTGGGTTTCAATTGACCACGTGCAACTAAATTGTAATTATTTGTCCTTTTGTGCTATCCAAATTCAAGTACATATAATTTCTTTGTTATAGGCGGCAGTAACCGCTTACCATCAGGTGTACCGTCTGCTCATTTGTCACTGTGCAGCCTTAAAACCTCCTTGACATAAGGGGAGACCTCTGCCCAACAGTGGGATGTTATATGTATAGCTGTGGTTATAAGTTTCCTTAGTAATTAGAATTTTCTTACTTAATATATATGTAGTCTCTTGGAGACCCTCCAGATGATCCTATGTCTTGATATTCAGACCAAATAAAAGAATTGTGCGACACTCCACCATATCTTGCATCCACATTTAGGATATTACAGTTGAAGTCACATATCTAAAAATAATAAACTTGTGAGATACAGTTATGGACAAGTGGACAGTTATTGTTACATGGGCGAAATGTAGGCATATAAAGACAATAAAAGTGCATAACAATTATTGAGTAATTATACCTACATATTATGTATTTTAACTTACAACTTGGGTGTTGATAGAATAGAAATGTTTCCTATTAAAAAATCACTCCTCATGTTCACTGAGCCTGAAAATGGCTATATGTGTATACTATATATATAATACACCCCACTACTCCTGGAAGATTGTATAGCTCATAAAACCTGTAAGGAAAAAACATTGTCTTGAAAAATGAGAAATCAAATCAATGCCTACAATAAAAGTAATAAAATAGCATTTCGGTCATTTGCATTTTGAGGGAATTTTATGTACCTACACTTATGTGTGATGTATTGATGGCAGTCATGACCTCCATCAGACCCGAGTTTGCTGGGGCATCAGTATTTTGCTCCACAGATCCTTGATAACTACCCCGAGCATAAAAATTCAGGGCAAAGAGTATCTAAAAATTATAAATAATATTATAATTAAATAATTTACTAGACAAAAGGTCAGACTTAGGTATAGGTTACTAAACCTAGGTAATCTGATAAAATACTTTGTTAAGTCCAACACTTACCTTTGTTGTGTTGTCAATTGCACGACGACTACGTTTCCGGGGTAGAAGAGGCACAATCTCTTGGCAGAGCTCTTCATAGTGCCTGACTCAGTCTGTAGTTTGAAACAAAGCTCAATCAGGCACTACATTGACATTAAAAGAATCACGGAGGCGTCTGCGATGCCGCTGGCGCTCAACACGCTCTTCCAGGAGGCTCTTCTGGTGGATTCTTCCACCAGAATCATACGTCCTATCATTTTGAGTTAGGTGTTCGCTGCAATTTCCAATACACACTTAGTTTTCCACATTATTGAAATACAAAACTCCAAAACAATGTTGAGTGAAGACTTACTTTGGCAGGAAACTTAACAAAAACCATACAACCAAGAGTTCAAGTTCACAATAATATATTTTTCACATACACTGTGTATTCAACTAAGCTCACACAAAGAATGAACTCTAATATTTCGTCGCAACCTCTTGTTATTATTTAAACGAGTGGAATTTATCGCCGTGCCGGGATTTCCGGGAACACACACTTGAAATTTTGTACTTACGATAGTCTCACGATAACTATTTTGCTGTCGTAGATTTTGACATAAAATCAACGATGCAACAGCTGTCAAACTCAAATTATCGGTCGAACTTTACGCGTTCAGAGTAGGGTCTCCGACGCAACTAATGTCAAATAAATTCGGTCCGATTGAATGAAAGACCGTCCCGATAGACCCGATCGAAAGAAGTTCGTAGTAGGAAACACCCGAACATTCGGCCGAATCATCGCTAATTGTCACTTCGTGGTAGACCCCCTGGAGGTTGGTCGTGAACCATCACGAAGGCAATGTGCAATAATCCCAAGTGTCTCAACCTGCTGATGATCAAGAATCATTTAGAGGTCTATGACATCTACCTACCCGCCACCGTCGATCGAGAATCGGCAGTGCGGATTTATTTTGTGGAGATACCCACATTCTTCACATATCCGTGGTTTTATCATCGAAATGGTTTTTAGTTGATCGGGGATCAATACGAACACCTTAATATATTATGAACACTCGATAAACGATGAGAATCCGATATGGTCTAGTGGCTAGGATACCTGGCTCTCACCCAGGAGGCTCGGGTTCGATTCCCGGTATCGGAACCATAATACTTTAAACAGTGGGGCATTAAGTACCTACTAGTAAAGTAGGGGGTGTAATCGACCACTCGTTCCTAAACTCGTTTGTTCTAAAACGGACATAATATGAATTTGTCTGCGGTTTTAGACATCGACACACCTCCGAATGCAATTACTGAGAGGTATTACTTGCTATTGAGGCGTCAACAGACCTGCCCCGGGTCGCCGTCGCCGCTAGAGTAGCGAAAGAGCCTTCGTCGGTGCCGTCCGATGCGCCCGCGCACAGTTGGGTCTAACTCAGCTGGTGCGGGCCCTCGAAGCCAATATCCACATCGAACCCGAGCACGGGAACAAAATACGTAACAATATGAGTCTATTGTGACTCCCTTACAAGGAAAAGATCCTTAAGAGTTATTTAGTGCCGGAAAACATAAAGTTACCCCAGGCTCAAAAATAAAATTTCGTAATAATAAAGTTTAGGCTCGATAACCGAGAGCGCCCGCGGCCGCGACAAGAAAGCGGCGACGGCGCGGCGGCGACTCGGCGCCTTCGTTGCGGTCATCCGCGCCGCAACACGTACTCCAACGAGGAGAATACCATATTCATCGCCGTCAAATATATGAGTGACGCCCGCCTCATACTCTTGCGATCTTTATTTTATGGACTCGAAATCGAGAATAAAACTGATAATAATAACGCCTAACGATAAGGCGTTCTTGAATGTCGTCCGTAACACTCACCGAAACGAAACGCTATTCGGAAGTACTGTGTGCGAATTGGCTCCATCGACATACCCCTTGCTCGCCCACGCGAGCCCGGGAAAATGGGCGGCTCCCCCCGCGCCGCCGTCACCGGGCCGCAGCGAGCGTCGGCCAAGCAGCCTCCCCGCGCCGCGGAAGCCGCCGGCCGCCGCAGCCGCGCCTACATAGTCACCTAAGTGACTCAGGTGCGCCACGTTGGTCGCGGACAATTATTTTATAATTAATTGTTGGCATTGATTCAGGACGGCTTAGAAGTTCCATTCTATAAGTCCGTGGCACAATATCTATGTTGCCCCTGGTATAGACAAGTATTCTGTCTCCTGACCAATACCAAACTTTTTGCTCCTGACAAAAAGAAGTCCCCTAGTCCATTAAAATGTCAGTAGATTTGGGTGCGATTTCAGAGTGTTCAGCCGAACACCTTGCATTGGGCAGGCCGCAGCCCCACATACCTAATCAACTTTTATCTAAAATATTCCTGTCACCTAAACCGAATGGGAAAAAAGATTCACCATAAATCTAAAATCACAAATAAATTTATACCGACCACGTATATCGGACCACAGAACCATTTCAAAATAAATTTCAAGATAAACATTTTTAAATATGATAAATTTAAAATTGTGAACCATAAAAGCTTTAATTCGATGGCAGAATTTACAAATTTTCAGCCTTACCGTATTAGTATCTCGGTTGCCCCGCGAGGGTTTACTAAAGTGACGACTAAGGTCTTCACCTTCTTAAGGTCTCAAGGCTCAAAATCCGTGCTATACTTAGACGATATCATTTGCATTGGCAATGACTTCGAGGAATGTCTAAGCAATGTTAACGAGGCCCAGATTACTTCAATGTCTCGGATTCATAGTCAACTTTAACAAAAGCAACTTGCAACCTAAAAATATGTGTAAAATTCTAGTGTTTATATGTTTTAATTATGAGAATTTCACTTAATTTTTTTTTTAACTGGAGAAGCGACATTATAGCACAATCAGTGTGTATATTTTCGTCTCTTCCCCGTTGCACAATATAAGTTCGCTCAACTTATTGCGCTGTCAGTAGCAGCTTGTCCAGCGCTACAATACAGCTGATTGCACACTTTTTTCTATCTACTGTTTAAATGTATTTAAAAATATAATAGCTACTTAAACTTTTGCATAAATATCCCCCCGTTCTACGTTCTTTGAGGATTTTAATTGATGGGCGCAAAACATTGGCCCTTTATTGTCCCTCAGGTCTTCATTATGTAAACGAGAACTTCACTTATGGCTCTCGTACTGACTGGGGAACCGTCTATGGCGACGATTGGGTCAACGGGTGTTGGAAGCAATGTGAACTCAAGTATCCCATTAACCGGATTTACTAAACCTAAAAATGTTATATACGATAATAATTGTGTTGACCAATAGGTACGTGTAGATAACACCACAGCTCTCAGCTATGTAAATTGACAAGGAAGTATTGAATACCTTCATGCAAAGAATCTAGCGCGGCATATTTCGTTATGTGATATTAAGGTTGACGAGGACTCAAGAGAGTAAAGGACATAGAGTGGAAACTCTCTGACTCGGCTTACCGATAGATAGTCCACACAGTTAGACAGACTATGATTGAGGTATCGGTAGATTACCGATTTCATGTCTCGCGTCAATACCGACTGTGAGCGCTATTTATCCTGCAAACAGGACTCGGAGGCTATCGCAGCAGATGCGATTAATCTCATGCATTCTCACTTGCCGCACTTCTCTCGATTTGCAATTTTGATTGCAGAATAATACTGATCCATATGAAGATTATAACGAATTTGTGATAACATTTTAAGTAATTGTTTTAATACGAATGCTTCGTATGACACTTTGAACAATCATCGTTCAGCTCCGTATCCCATTTTGGTCCCAGTTAGGATGTTCGAATTAAACGATCACTAAAAGGAACTATCAAATTCAATCCAAGCTTGCCTAGGTATACTGCCACTTGGAATCCACGAGAGTGTATTGGATAACATTTCAAATTCGGTCCCGTCCGAATAAATAAAACAATAAAAAGTTAACCAGAACATTAGGAATATTACTGGCCTTGTGTACCACACACACACAGGGTACAAACGCTATCACTTTTAAGGATGATAATATTAATACCACCTCAAATAGCATTAAAATCATAATTAGTTCCAACATTAGGGTCAGGTCGCTAGTATCCAGGGCTCTTTCGTACCTAATTTATGCATAACCCCTTCCATCACACTCGAGGAGTATCTGATTAGAATCGAGCAACTCAGTACTGGCACATACTAAGTATCTCTTTCTGTCGTGCAAACCACCATAAACAAGTCACGGCCCAAACCATTAGCCAATGGATTGGCAGGGTGATGACAGATAGCAGTGTGTCATGGGTCCATGTGCTGTGGCTCGGTGTGCCCGGCGTCCGGTGTCCGGCGCTGGGGCAGCGGCGTCTCCGCGGCGGGGCCCGCAATGCGGTGGCCGCAAGGACCAGCACATCGCGTTTTCGCCAGATATTATATCAGGCCGATCGCTGATGTCGGCCGATTTGTTAAACCCGTTTGCTTTCTTAATAATGAATTAACCACAGTGTCCATTATGTAATATGTTTAATTTACGGTTGATACCGTATAATTAATACATTGTTTAAAATGTATGAATAATTAATATTTTGTTTAAAATTTGCAAAACTTCCCTCTCCAAACATCTACGTTGTGAATTATCTTATATCTGAAGAATGAAGCGACGAAATATAATATATGATCAAACGAACTTCGCGAAGTTCGATCGATATTATATGAGTCGCTTCATTCGAAGATATAACACCCGCCCGCCCATATTCCCAGGCGTGGGGAAGTTTCGCATAGTATCTCTAAAAAGAATGACGTAAAGATGGCGGCTGGCTGTATCGATACGTAGGATCGAAAAAAAATGATCGATTGAAAACAAATCGATTTTACTTTAAATAAACGTGCGAAGCTACCTTGTAGGCTAAAGGGACTACGTTGTGAATTATCTTATATCTTCGAATGAAGCGACTCATATAATATCGATCGAACTTCGCGAAGTTCGTTTGATCATATATTATTTCTTCATTTATTTATATTTCTTTATTCTAGGTGTAGATTGCGGGTTTGCAGGCCGTGGTGCCACGTCTTTTATTGATTAGACTAACGGTCTTATTCATAAAAAGTTAAGGGAGGTTTATGAGCTTGCTAAAATATGGATATTTAAAAACATCTCAATAACGGTATCATGATTTAAAGAAGGCTGACCCCTTCTATAAACCTCTGATAAACCTAAATTAGTGACAACTATGGCAGCCTTCACACGAACAGCTGATCAGTGATTAATTATGATTGTTTCGTGACTCAATTCTTAATTTATTTTACTGGCAATAATAAACTAGAGGAAATATAACTCGACGCTATCGAGTAGTCTATAACCTTAATAGGCCTCCTTCGTTATTTTACACCATTTAAAATTAATCGATTTATACTGTCTAACTTTGATGACAATGTCTACTACGTCAAATGTTGATATATTTGACAAGAATCATAATCCCATGAAAGAGGGCTAGGTCCTTACCGAAACGTCATTATTCTAATTTCTCAATCGGGACATGTTAGTTTATTTTTCTGTCACGTTCCATTGTATCCATATCCCATTGTTGTCGAATTCGAATTCTGTCACAGAATACTACATCCTTCCGGTGTTGCTACATAAACCGCGGAACTAGCGCCACAATCGACAGATCGCCTCTGTCGCGGTCAAGCTATATTAGTAAACTAGTGGACCCGGCGCGACTTCGTTCGCGTAGCGTTCTAACCCTACACCTGCCCTACACCTACCGTACACCTACCCTACACCTACCCTACACCTACCCTACACCTACCCTACACCTACCCTACACCTACCCTACACCTACCCTACACCTACCTTACACCTACCCTACATCTACCCTACACCTACCCTACACCTACCTTACACCTACCCTACACCTACCCTACACCTACCCTACACCTACCCTACACCTACCCTACACCTACCCTACACCTACCCTACACCTACCCTACACTTACCCTACACCTACCCTACACCTACCTTACACCTACCCTACATCTACCCTACACCTACCCTACACCTACCTTACACCTACCCTACACCTACCCTACACCTACCCTACACCTACCCTACACCTACCTTACACTTACCCTACACCTACCCTACACCTACCCTACACCTACCCTACACCTACCCTACACCTACCCTACACCTACCCTACACCTACCCTACACCTACCCTACACCTACCCTACACCTACCCTACACCTACCCTACATCTACCCTACACCTACCCTACACCTACCTTACACTTACCCTACACCTACCCTACACCTACCCTACACCTACCTTACACTTACCCTACACCTACCCTACACCTACCCTACACCTACCCTACACCTACCCTACACCTACCCTACACCTACCCTACACCTACCCTACACCTACCCTACACCTACCCTACACCTTAGGTGTGAATCTAAACCATTCCCAGATCCCCTTGAACACACACAAAAAATTTCATCAAAATCGGTCCAGTCGTTTGAGAGAAGTTCAGTGACATACACACTCACAGAAGAATTATATATATAAAGATAAGACGTATTAAAAAAACAATCAAAGAATTACCGTAGGCTGTGGGTTTCTTGCCGTTTCTTTACCACGGAGGACCACCTAGGAAGCGGCGGTAACTTTCCTTCTCTTCCCATACACGGTCTCTTTTGGTCGTATCGGGCAGGGCTGGGGAGCGCCTGCTCTGCGCTGGTTGCGGTGGGGTTGGCGCAGGATAGGGTAGGGGAAAAGTAGGGGTAGATTTGGAGTTAGTAGGGATAGGATAGGGGTAGGCTACGGGCACTGACCGGCTCTGTTGAAAAAAGCAATATACATGTCTCGGCGTTGGTCAATCCCTCACTTTCCGAGCCTTTGCGATAATGTACCGTAACAACGAACCAAATGTTTATAATTTGTTACCATTACCAGTGGCATAAATGAAAACTTTACATATTTTATTGAAGCAGCACAAATACGAAACAAAAAAAAAACATTGTGCCCTATTTAATTCAGTAAAACTTTTTAAAATATTCATATGATTTTTTTCATCAATATGTTCAATGAGTTTTAATAATCCACCATTTGGGTATTTTTTTTACAGTGGCGACTTATTATTTGTTTAAATTTTTTATCTTTAACTCGATCACATACCTTAGACTTTTATTCTGAAGAGTATAGGCAAAGGGGTTGCATCCATATAGCCATGACTTCTATAATGTTTAAGTTTTTGGCTATAAATTCATCAGGACGACATGATGATGCCAATCTGTATTTTATCATAACTTTAGCTATAGAAGTTTATTGAACGTTTTTTAAAATACGTTTCAAAGGCCTAATGAGTGTTTTAGCTAATGAACGTTTGAAACTTACTATAAGATATTTTTATGAATAAGACCGTGAGAAGAATGGATTATATTAAAATGCATTACAATTGTGTGAAAATCTTTTTGATTCTGTGTGCTGTTTTTTCCCAAGCGAAAATATTACTTTAGCGTCCGCTTTAGTGTTGGTAACATTTCTATTTTGTCCGTTGGTGTGCAACAAATAATAATCGTACTGTACGGTAAGCAGTTACACCAACGTGCGGATGGCCGTAGTAATGGTTATTTTCCTCCCCCCAGGAGTTCCTGGAAGACTACGAGGACGAGCGCGACGACGCGAAGTACTACCGCGGGCGGGAGCTGTCGCGGCGGCTGGCGGCGCGCGTGCGGGAGGCCGACGCCGACCAGGCCGAGCGGCGCGCCGAGCAGCAGGAACTCGACAGGCTGCGACAGGTGGGCTATAGACCGGGAGCTGTCGCGGCGGCTGGCGGCGCGCGTGCGGGAGGCCGACGCCGACCAGGCCGAGCGGCGCGCCGAGCAGCAGGAACTCGACAGGCTGCGACAGGTGGGCTATAGACCGGGAGCTGTCGCGGCGGCTGGCGGCGCGCGTGCGGGAGGCCGACGCCGACCAGGCCGAGCGGCGCGCCGAGCAGCAGGAACTCGACAGGCTGCGACAGGTGGGCTATAGACCGGGAGCTGTCGCGGCGGCTGGCGGCGCGCGTGCGGGAGGCCGACGCCGACCAGGCCGAGCGGCGCGCCGAGCAGCAGGAACTCGACAGGCTGCGACAGGTGGGCTATAGACCGGGAGCTGTCGCGGCGGCTGGCGGCGCGCGTGCGGGAGGCTGACGCCGACCAGGCCGAGCGGCGCGCCGAGCAGCAGGAACTCGACAGGCTGCGACAGGTGGGCTATAGACCGCGGGGGATTAACTTATTCTACGTCTACGAGTACAATGGAGGCTTTGGACACCCACAAATGTTTGGCTGCCGATGCCCAACGTGGCACAAGAATAAATTTTATTTTAATTTTAGTGACCCAAACTTCCGACTTTTCTTAGCTCCCTAGTTTATTTATTATTTAGCTTAGCTTATCTCTTGTGTCAGTTCTAGAGTTTAAAAAAACCTCGTCTTGGCAGTTTTGCTAGACAGCCTCATTAATGACACTTCTTTATGGTACGGCGTCCTCGCAGTCTAGATTACTTGGCTACGCACCACAGCGCAAACTATTTCTCGTACTGGGAGAACTTGCTACAGTCCCGACAAACCTTTTGCGATTCTTCCACATTAATTTCCCGTACTCGTAAGTTTACTTATATTGTCGAATTCGAGATATTGAGACGCATCGACGTAGTAAGTCAATAACGAAAGAATCTCCTTGCTACGTAAGGGGGGTCCTTACGTAGCAAGGGCGTACGGGGTTTTTATGGCGTTTTTTAAGCTTAGACCAAATAAGAAATTAAAACAGAATCCTGCGAACAACACGACTCACACAAAACATTGATCACGACTCACATATACATTGACAACCAAATCACACATGTGTACGAAACTGGCTCCATGTTACTGTTGATAGCATCTTTATTTCTTCCTAAGATTTACGACCGAAGAAGCTAGGCTTTAATCACCACGTGAACGGTACGGTTCGGATGTGGAATGAGCTCTCAGCCACAGTGTTTTCTTTGGACTATGACATGGGATCGTTCAAGAGGTCTCTTCAGAGGCGGGCAACGCATTGGGAGCACCCCTGGTGTTGCTGATATCCAAAGATGGCGATGACAACTTTCCATCAGATGGCCCGCGTGCCTGTTTGTCTGCCGTGTAACATAAAAAAATGACTAACCCATGATCCTTTCGCAGGAGGTGTCAGCCTCCCGGCCCGACGACCCGTGCGGTGCTCTCGCCGAGTTCGAGCGGCTCCGCGCCGCCCTCGCAGAACAATACCTGCCCCGGCTGCTCGTGGACGCCGCGCTGGGCGGGGAGCAGCAGCGCGAGAGGGAGCGCAGGAGGGCGCAGCAGCGGGAGGACGCCCGGAGAGAGGTATGTGCTCGGTACTGCACACACTGCACACCACTCAAGTGAAAGGGCAATGGGCTCCTTTTTCCGCACTTGAACTCAAACTGGGTCCTTTGTACGTACACCACTCAGCCTCATATATCAACATAAGTAAATAGAAATGTCATGTGGGCCGTTGGAACTATCGAGAACGCTAGTCGCCACCTCGGGCGCTACTGCGCATAACTGTCCTTCTTCGCAAAAATAGACAAGTGCCAGATACTGGCAGATTATTTTAATTTCTGTGCTCAACACATATATCACATACCTAATATGCGCACCTCCCGCCGTGGCTGCTGCTTGAGAGTGGCAGTCAATGTTATGACTGCTCATTCGCTGTTACTATTAGCAAGATCGTTGTGAAGTTCTCCGTGCGGCGTTAGCTGTCATTTAATGAATTATTTATTAAACTATTTATTGCACACAATAAAGAAATACAGAGAGATAACGTAGATAGATATAATTCATCACGACAGCCTGACTGAGGCTAATTTGTTGTGTGACTGGATCTGATGAGATTGCTCGTTGACGTTCGTTTAGGATCGAACAGTAACGGGAGGAGGCTAGGAGGTGCGGTCATGCTACGGCACTGAATTACCCACACACCCCACACACTACACACCACCCAGCATCAGCCCACTAACACAAATTTTGACTTAGTTTGGGGCTAGATGGTGTGAATGAGCGTCTTCGCGATTTCAGATGGCGCTATTAAGGCGTAAGATCTATTGCCAAAATACTGTCGTGCCAGTAACCAAACAACTGCCGTAAAATGACGAATCTAATCGAGCCAATGGCAGGGCTCTATTGACATCAGACTGCGCCATCTCGTGTATTTTGGAGTTAGACTGGCCATAAAATTGAAAAAAAAACGGATTCCATTGAATCTAAAAGCAAATTGTACTTTTTGGTAACCGATGTTATCTTACTAATTCGACCCAGCTTAATAAAAAGTGCCGGGTATACTGTAAACCTCCACGCGGTAAACTGTATCTCGAGAACCATTATTCACATGTAAATTTTGTAAGTAAAAACGGTAGCTTTAAAATGTCTTGAAGTAATTTTCTCGTAACTGCTGTCATTTGTCTACAAATTGAGAAGACAAACATTTACTTCGTTTTTTCGTGCAATGTGTTTACGTGCTGTATTCCAAAAACTATTTATCGTATCGTAATAAATTTGACATTGACGTTTAGGTATTTTAATGTAGATTAACTTGTTTATTGATGAGTTTCTCATATCTTAGATCATAAGCTCCATTACAATTTCCATATAGATACAATTTTAGAGAAGGCTTTTAAACAACTAGGCCTTATCCAAACAGTTCAGGCGTACTGACATTCTAAAAATTCTCTACTACTCATTTGTACGAAGCCACTTAGAATTTGCCAGTGTGGTATGGAACCCTCAGTCTGCAAAAAGTTCAGAACATATTTCTGAAATCGTTAGATTATCGCGGAGGTCGTAGCTTTGAGTCATAAACTGATTCGGCAAAAATACATAACTTACCTACTTTACAAAGTCGTACTTAAAATCGATATTTTTATTCAAAATTGTATATAGTGACATAGATTCTTCTCCTGTTATCACAAACAACTTTAAGATACCACGCATCTTCTCACGTTCTAAAGACACATTTTATATTGAGCACTGTACCACAAACTATGCAAAAAATTCGTTTATCAGAAGAACCGCACGGTGTTATGTTTCGTTGAATGATATCGACATCTTTGCAAACGATCTGTTACAGTACAAAAACAAATTGTTAACGTAAGCATTGTATATAACATTTATTACCAAAATTGTAGTAATTAATGTATTGCACTTAACGTTGTTGTCAGTCGCAACAGTTAGCTATTAACTACCAAAATTTGTAAATGAAATAGGAAACTTTAGGTCTATTTAATTAACTAGTGCAATGTACTATTTGTGTAAACGACTGTTTGTTTCTAAATAAAGTAAAAAAAATATCCGTTAAAT
Organism: Blastobasis lacticolella; assembly: GCA_905147135.1. Classification (NCBI taxonomy): domain Eukaryota; kingdom Metazoa; phylum Arthropoda; class Insecta; order Lepidoptera; family Blastobasidae; genus Blastobasis; species Blastobasis lacticolella. The sequence continues at coordinate 14,421,239 of LR990064.1, read as the reverse complement.
ATACAATAAAATGTAAAAAAAATCACGCAGAGACACTTTTCAAGTTCAAGTTCAAATCATTTTTATTCAATATCAATTCTCAAAATACACTTATTGAAAGTCACACGTAAAAACGTTACAATAAATTATCAATAATACTTACTTCTGGGGAGGGAGGAGATAGCAGCGGGTTTATATTAGTAAGAAAACACCGTTTACCAAAAAGTAATTGATTGCTTTTAGAATAAAAACAATAAAATGGCGTCGCTTTAAAAAAATCTCTGTGGCAACTTATCCTAAGTTTTTTAAACGTCACAGAACGTCATTAATAAAAGTCATAACAAACAATTTGATTTCTGTAGGATTGTTTATTTTCGTGAGTTATGAAAAATATGATTTAATAATATGCAAAACTATTTGTTTTGCCGATTATTTAATAATGTTTTTAAAGGAATTTGGGGAGATAATTTTCGCATGATTAATAATTTAGACAAACTAAAAGTACAAGTTCAAGCTAATAGTGACTAAATAACCGAATGCTAACATGAACTGACAAGGATAGATTATCCAATCGATATTGCCATATCCTCATTCTGGAACCTACGGTGGGAGAGTGTACGATCCGTGCGGGAACACACCTGCGCGGTAAACTATATCCCAAAAACATTTGTGTACACGACTATGAATCAGATGTCATTTTCTAGGTAAATCAATAAGCTTTAAAATAGCTCACTTTTTCGTAACTGCTATCATTTTCCTACAAATTAAGAACAAAGTTAAAGAAAAACATTTATATAATAGGACAACGATAAGTCCGTATTGACTGACAGTAGTAAAAGTTATAAAATATGGATGAATTATATGGATATGGTAATAATCTGGAGATAATCTGTCCTTGTCAGTCCTTATTGTAAACATTCAGTTACTTGGACACTATTAGTTTGAACTTGTACTTTTAGTTCGTCTAAATTATTAATCATGCTGAAAATTATCTCCCCCACTTCCTTTTTGATTGTTTTGCCCATTATTTAATAATATTTTTCATAACTTACGTAAATAAACAATCCTACAGAAATCAAATTGTTTGTTATGACTTTTATGAATTACGTTCTATGATGTTTAAAAACTTGCCATACGGAGATTTTTATTTTATATTTTTTAATTAGAGATTCGGACTAAGCGTGGTCCTATTATATCACCTTTTTCTGCAATGTGTAAGAATGTATTTAAAAAATAACTTATCGTATCGATATAAATTTAGCATTGATGTTTTGGAAATTTAATGTAGATTAAGTTCTTCTTCAGCAATTTTCTCCTATCTGTAATCGTTTCACTGCAAAATGCAAAAAAATAACCACGGCAAGGGATACTTCGCAGAGGAAAATGGGGGAGGGGAGGGGTCGGTAACCGGCGTTTTTGTATTTAGCGGGTTGAATTAGTCAGAAAACATCGGTTACCAAACGGTAATGTGATTTGTATCTAGATCTTTTTAAATGTTTTGTCCTCGCTATGGCTAGAAGCCTCATCAGTACGAGTTGATTGGATGGCTAAATTCAGTCGTCTAAACTCAGAAGCAAATGGCGTGAGAGCGAGATCAGTGTTAGTAGTATTGCTCATATAATAAGCTTCATTTTTGTATATGTTACGCGCCGCTCCGCTTCTCAAAAGGCGTGATGCAAAAATGGACCTTATTACGTGAGCAATAGATTGGACTCGGCGCTGCCGCTGCCCCGCAGGCGCGGTCCCGGCTGGCGCTGGCGCGCTCGCGCTACCTGCAGGCGCGCGCGTCGCGGCAGCTGCCCAGGGAGGCCGAGCCCATCGACTCGGACGAGGAACAGGTCAGTGCCACGGACCCCTGCCCCCCCCTGCCCCCCCCTGCCCTCGCTGCTGCCAGCGCTGCCTGCGCTGCCTGTAGGCGCGCAAGCCTGTTTGGCTACCGTTTAACATAAAAAAATACACTGCATCGATTTCCACAAATCATTTAGTCGATGTACGGGTATTCTAAATGAATATCGTACAAGAATCTATCACACGAATACAATTTCTATCACATTCACAAAACACGAAATGCAATTAGAGCGCGCACCATCCAACACTAATACTGCACATCACTTATTCTCTAACAGAGTGGTATCAAACTGGAACGGGTAACCACAAAACGTTATGACAACCGTGTCAGTGAATTCCTTCAACAGACTGGACGAGTGGTTGAAGTCGAACAAACTGTCTCTACTATTTAAAATGACTTTCAACACTGTATGATATAGACACGTCAGCCAACAACGCTGTTCGTCTATAACCTAAACAAATATCGCTAACACCAACATTTCACCCCAACAGGAACCTGAAGTAGAAGCCATCGAGCCCGGTTCTCTGTCCCAACAGTCGGGTTCCGAGCCCCCGCGCTCTCCCCGCTCCCCGCGCTCCCCTCGCTCTCCCCGCTCCCCGCGCTCCCCGCCCTCTCCGCGCTCCCCAGCGTCGGCTCGCTCGTGGGCGGGAGCCCGGACGCCGTCGCCGCCGTCGCCGAAGACGCCGCCGCGAAGGCGTAGACACAGACATCGCAATAGGAACGAACACGCTACGCCGGTATGTTGATTGTTATTCTATGGTTTTTGTGTGAATCAGCCGATTTTTGTTAAGCTATGTGTAGTACACAACGCCAGCGAATGGGTTCGGTATTCGCCCAGACTTCGTCTTTTCGATTAATTATGTCCCTGTGACAGCAGCGTCTTCCATTTCTATATTTACAACACTGCAATCTCCAACCCGCCTGCCATACGTGGAGATAATGGCAATAACCTCTCCTCTCATGGAAGAGGTCGTAACTCCTGCAGTGGACTATTATAGGCTGTGATGATGATGTCCCGTTTATGTTACCATCGGATTGCCGGACACGCCAACGAGCAATAATTGGCGTTTGCTAATCCGGCAAATATGACAAACGAAGGTCAACGAAACACATTCGTTGGCATTCGTAGAGCCGGTGTGTACGTAGCATTCAAGGCATAAAAAAGCCAACGAGTCAGATAACGGTCTGGAACTGCTTACCATCAGGCAGGCCGTAAGCTTGTTTGCCACCTTTATAGTATAAAACGTCAAAAAGAACCTTCAGTTCATGTTATTAATTTTATGTGGTAGACCCGGTGATGGTCTTGTCAGGTTCCCCTGGTAGCAGGGTCATGGAGGTCAATGGTAGTCGCTCCACTGTAATTACTGTAATCAATTTATAATCTGTCAAATCCTGGATCATGGCTAAGGCGCACCCCGAGCCTTCTAGCTCGAGAGCACAACTGGGACATTAACACCAAGATGATTATTAGACCCGGTGATGGTCTGATAATGGTAATTGATGATAAGAATGATGATTCACCAATGAGTCCTCTTTGGTTCCCAGAGCCCTGACGAGTCGGGAGGAGCCACGCCGCCGCGGCCGCCGCCCGGGGATGTAGAGGATCGCCCGAGACGACACGTGAGTACTGGGTTATATACTAGCAGAAAGAGAGAGAGAGGAGAGAGAGAGAGAGGAGAGAGAGAGAGAGGAGAGAGAGAGAGAGGAGAGAGAGAGAGAGGAGAGAGAGAGAGGAGAGAGAGAGAGAGGAGAGAGAGAGAGAGAGAGAGAGGAGAGAGAGAGAGAGGAGAGAGGAGAGGAGAGAGAGAGAGAGAGGAGAGAGGAGAGAGAGAGAGAGAGGAGAGAGAGAGAGGAGAGAGAGAGAGAGGAGAGAGAGAGAGAG
>LR990064.1:14200000-14417429 GCA_905147135.1 Blastobasis lacticolella | reverse complement strand
GAGAGAGAGGAGAGAGATAGAGAGAGGAGAGAGAGAGAGAGGAGAGAGAGAGAGAGAGGAGAGAGAGAGAGAGAGAGAGAGAGAGAGAGAGGAGAGAGAGAGAGAGAGAGAGGAGAGAGAGAGAGGAGAGAGGGGAGAGAGAGGAGAGAGAGAGGAGAGAGAGAGAGAGAGAGAGAGAGGGGAGAGAGAGAGGAGAGAGGAGAGGAGGGAGAGAGAGAGGAGAGAGAGAGGAGAGAGAGAGAGAGAGGAGAGAGAGAGGAGGAGAGAGAAAGAGAGAGAGAGAGGAGAGAGGAGAGAGGAGAGAGAGAGAGGAGAGAGGAGAGAGGAGAGAGAGAGAGAGAGAGGAGAGAAGAGGAAAGAGAGAGTGGAGAGAGTCCGGAAGTCTCCACCTACCCCCCGTGGGATACGGGCGTGAGCATGTGTGTATAATTTTTTATTTTTGTACTTTATTTTTAAATTAAATTGAAGTTTATTTTATTTTTCGCATTTGATGTATGGATCTGTGTCTTCTGTAATAAAGCCTTGTACTATGATTGATAACGATGCATTGTCTGTCCTGGCAGAGCACGGCGTCGGCGGGCGGCGGCGCGCCGGCCGCGTCGGGCGGCAGCTCGCCCATCACCATCAGCTTCAAGAACAGACACAGCCCCAGGGACCACGCCGGTAAGCGACAGACACACGGACACACAGACACACTCATATGCACATACACTCGTACCTACGCCCCGGCACCCACGCCCGGTAGTGGCGAGTACACTGACACCCAGACACACTAATATCATGATGCAATATAATCAGTGGAGAAGGCCAGCGGAATGAAGGACCGAGTGTTACACCGAACATGTGTTATTTTAGTATATGCAAAGGAATGATTCCTTAATCGCAGTCATACTATGCAACTTTGATTTTTCGCTGGTTTTCGCGATTGTCACAATACTGACGGGCTATTGCAGAAAAACATCTACTGTAAATTTACAAATCTATTCCAGCTTTTTATTATGATATGATTTTATATTGCCCTAACGGATTTTTTAATTGTGAAAATCCTCATTGCATTCAACAGTGAACCTCAGCAAGCCGTCCGTTACTTTAGGATCTTTCAGTTTTTTTCGCTCGGGCGGCCCACTGCCGCTTCAGTTGCGACTCTGGCTCTAATTGAGATTTGCAAAGTTTACGAGGTCAGCTTCACGTGACTCAAAAAAACTAAGTTTACAACCTACTGATAAGATTCCACATATCTTAATTAACATATCCTGTGATGCCGTCTCTCTCTTGTTATCAGGATTCACAGATTAGTTTGAAACAAAGATATCCGCAATTTATCAGCGGTGGTAAAACAGGCCCATAACTTATAAATATTTTTCCGGCTGGCTAGTTCTTAAATATAATAAACTGGATGAACCCATAGTTATAACTATTTGCCAGATATTATACTTGAGTTATTTGTTTACTTTGGGGCTAGATGGCGCTAAAATCTGTCCAGACTAACTTGTCTTACTTGGTTATGGAAATTATGTATTTAAATAGATAATTTACTCGGTGAAATCCACATTCTTTGTGTTTTTAACATAATTCAAGATATCTATACACAGTGAACGTAGCGTGATTGATACGGCAAGTTGTGATTTTGGGTATTGTTTGGTTACCAAATAAGACAAGTCTAGACGGATCATACGTCGGTTCGAACCGTTTCGCACGCCAAGTCATCCACTATTTGAGCCTTGGGTACGATCAACGCGATCCCGGCATCGGCACCCGAGTGTGACTTATTTCCCTGGCGATGGCTGGATGTGTGCAAGGAATACCTGAAGTACTGCGAGAGGATTAATGAATGAGAAAATTTTACAATAGAAACTGATAAAGCTATAGCTTTCAGTGAATTGATTAATACTGTAATACAGTAAAGTTGTTTTAAATAAATAAATAATGTACTATGCAACATACATTTTGATATTTTGTTCACTTGGCGTATTTCACGGCGCGCCTCCGCGATTTGGTCTAAATTATTAGTTGCCAACTCAGGACACGTATCGGACCGAACCACGGCGGACGCGCACTCATTATCATTCATCCATCATTTCAGCATAATTATATTGATAAAAAAACTATAATCTTTAGCAATATTATCAATTTATCATTTCTATCATAAAAGTTTTTTTTTATACTACCGAAGTGGCAAACAAGCTTACGGCCTGCCTGATGGTAAGCAGTCACCGCAGCCTATGGACGTTCGCAATACCAGAGGCATCACCCACGCGTTGCCGACCCCGTAAAACCTTTTAACCCCTTTCTTGACGAACTCCCATGTTGTACACTCCAGGGAAAATCTCTCCAGGTAGTTCATTCCACAACCTTAGTGTGCGGGGGAGAAAGTGAAGGTGGGCCGGTCCGTACGAATAATAAATATGTGGATGTGTCCAAGCATATTTTATTTTATTTATTCTTCTCCCCCCCCCAGAGGGTTATCCGGGCGCCGGCCCCTTGGGCGGCGGGCGCGTCAGGCGCGTGCACTCCGCCTTCGCGGCCGACGACGACGAGCCCTCGCCCGGCCCGCCGGGGCCGGGGAACGGCCCTCCCGGCAGCGGCCCGCCGGGCAGCGGCCCGCCCAACGAACACGGCCACGCGCACGGCCCGCACCATCATGCGCATCATAAAGGTAAGGAAGCATCGCAGGTCTCATCATTACAGTGCCCTGCAGGATGTAGCGACATCTATCGCTCCACTAGGGAAACTCAACGATACTCACATTACGAGTACACGAACACAAGGTTGGCAAGCAATCCGCACATAGATGGCGCTAACCGTCCTGCATCGCGCTAGAGAAATGTGCCAACTTCCACGGCATGAATGCAACTTCCGACGATCAACCGTCGGACCCTTGGTCCCCTGGACCCAACACCCGGCCAGGTGGGTAATTACCTTTTCTACCTTCTCACCATCTTCGCTTGTCAACATTGGCGGCTATCTTATCCTGCACCGCCAAAAGGACTTCAGGCCTCTCCCACGAAAGGGGACGTCATCACCTCTCCGCTCGGCGGGCGGGTTGGAGATCGCAGTGCTATCAATATGACAATGGGAAGCCCAGCTGCCCATTTTGCAGCACATGGAGATTCTTAGATCTTTTACCTCGAAAACATTAGCTCTGAGTGTAGGGGTTTGGTGCTGTTCCACTCTGCCGACCACCGCGCGGCCCCCTGCCTTCTGATTGAGTGGAGGTGAGTCTGACCCTCCGGGACAGGCCGCCGACGACCACGCAAACCGGGTTCCTAGATACCGAAAATACCGGGATTCCTCACGAGAAATACGCTTTCACAGTATCGGTATTCGTTTTACAAAAACCGGGACTTTCGGGTTAAAATAAAACTGTTACTTTAGCATTATTAGAATCAATATTATATTCAAATCGCCATCTAGACTAACATCAAATGCATAATAATTTGCTTCAAATATCATTTCTCGAATATATAGTATTCGAAAAGAAAATACTTATCAATGAGGGATCTATAATAGAGGAAATTAAAATTAGATTTTTCTTCTACAAAATAATATTTTTAGGTACTATTTCAATCTACTACTTTTATGAAATAAAGAATATAAATAATTAGAAGTTTATAATAAATTACTAATAACTTCTCCAAATGTCGAAAATACCAGGATCCCGATATTGACCTCATGTTAATACCGAAAATCCCAATTTTGAAAATATATACCGGTATTGCGTCCCCAAATAAGGGATTATCGCGGGTCTTCTGCCTTCTGATTGGGTGGAGGTAGTCTGCTGGTTTGTGATCCTTGGCCTCGGCAGTCGGCTGTCGCCACCATGTATGCGCCTGCGTCCAAATAGTAACAGACGTTCCGTTTTTTTATGTAATAAGACAGATAAACAGGCATGCGAGCCACCCGATGGTGCCTTATCACCGCCCACCAGGGGGCTGCCAATGCGTTGCCCGTCTCTAAGGAAACCTCTGATATATCTCTTGAAGGATCCCATATCATAGTCCAACACTGTTTCTGAGAGCTCATTCCACATACACATCATACGAGCGAAAAATGTTCTTGCGATTCTCAATGGGGACTAGTCAACTACGCAGTAGATACTATGGTCTAGCGGACCTTTCTGTTCTTTATTGCTCATGTCATATTCTATACATTTTCCTTCCTATTCTACTGTCGTTGATCGCGAAAATAGAAAACATCTTCGATTAGCTTCATTTAGGTTGAATAATCTCGAAAGGCGATTGGCACCCCGTAACGGTATTATTGTTATTTGAAGTTACACGATTTCCATACAAATTATTGGTAAACTTTGATCCTACCTACCTAGCCTATAGTAAACACGTCAGTCTAAGACTGTTTCGACAGTCGACAGCCTATACCACCACCTCAGAGAAAGTTAATTATCAAGGGACAATACTTCCCGTCAAATGAGGCCCATCAGTCGAGGGTCAAACTATTAAAGGAATTTCTCCCCCACCAGGCAAGGACAAGAAGGAGAAGGAGAAGAAGAAAGCCGAGGCCGAGGGTGCCTCGGAGGAGAAGCGCAAGCACATAAAGAGCCTGATCGACAAGATCCCCACGCAGAAGGAAGCGCTGTTCCAGTACCGCCTGGACCCAGCCGCCGTGGACCAGGCGCTCATGGACCGCAAGATACGGCCCTGGATCAATAAGAAGGTGGGTGGTAGTGACCAACGCAGCAGGAGCGCTGTTCCAGTACCGACTGGACCCAGCCGCCGTGGACCAGGCGCTCATGGACCGCAAGATACGGCCCTGGATCAATAAGAAGGTGGGTGGTAGTGACCAACGCAGCAGGAGCGCTGTTCCAGTACCGACTGGACCCAGCCGCCGTGGACCAGGCGCTCATGGACCGCAAGATACGGCCCTGGATCAATAAGAAGGTGGGTGGTAGTGACCAACGCAGCAGGAGCGCTGTTCCAGTACCGACTGGACCCAGCCGCCGTGGACCAGGCGCTCATGGACCGCAAGATACGGCCCTGGATCAATAAGAAGGTGGGTGGTAGTGACCAACGCAGCAGGAGCGCTGTTCCAGTACCGACTGGACCCAGCATGGACATTTCTTACAAGAAAATTCCTCTATCATTCAATCAATTAGGTACACCTCGGTTCAATCTTGATGGTGGTTCTGAAGTTAGCTGCGAGCACTCTAACTCTCTCTCTGCGAGTACTTTCCAAAAACATTAATAGCATGATAAATGTGCATAATTTTGCATACTATAAGTACTACAATTTGGGTATTCATGGAAACAACTAACTACTACACTCGCAGCTAAGTTTCGAATCGCCATAAAGTTTGACGCGAGGTATACTAGCTTTCACCTGCAACTTTGGCGGCGTAAATTGCGGTTATTTTTTTACATAAACGGTAGGTATGACCTTTCGCAGATTGCGATCAATCTCCTTGCCGAATTTTATATCTTCGTTACTTGTGATACGAAGTTGACGTTATCTAAACTCTAAGGAAAGAACATTTGCCATTAGTGCTATGTGACAACAACTGTCGCTCGATGTTTTTAATGCGTATGTTAAGGAAAGAGAAACCCGTTTGTTATTAAAATAAAAAATAGAAAAACGCTTTGCCTATCAATGTGTTTCCCAATCAGTACAATCTGAAGAAAAAAATATATGTTTTTCTCAGATAATCGAGTACATAGGCGAGCCGGAGCCGACGCTCGTGGACTTCATCTGCAGCAAGGTGCTGGCCGGCTCCGCGCCGCAGGGGATACTCGACGACGTGCAGATGGTAACCACCCCCCACTCCCCACTCCCCACACCCCACTCACCACTCACCAGCCACTATTCACCACTCACCGCTCACCGCTCACCGCTCACCGCTCACCAATCCCCATTCACCATTTGCCATTCACCATTCACCACTCACTCACCACCGACCACTGTTACGGCTATTACGCACTCACTCGCGCATGGACTAGATGTAGTCACGCTCCGATGCACCAATCGATGGATTGTGCGGACTGATGCGTTGACTTGCTAAGTGACATATGGACACACTGACGCAAAGACCCATTGACGCACTGACTGACGTACAGATATACTGACTGTACGTCACGTCTGTAACTAATGCACAAATATTTACTTTAAATTGAAAAAGATTAAACAATTGAATGCAATAGCGATAATTGACTGAGATGCGGCAACCGGTGTCCTTTTTTCCGTAGTTTGCCCATTTCCTGTATGTTAGTTCCTTTTTTGCCACAATAATGGCGATTAGCACATTAACACGTGGCGCTTAATTGCTTTGTCTTTTCTTTTTTTTCATCATCTCATTGGTGCATTGATATCTATATGCACAAGACAAACAAACACAAAGACGTACAGACAGACATACTGACATACTGACTATAGTGACACGGGGACACAATAAAATGAAACAACGGTAACTGTCCAAACTAATTCTCATGTTCCCCGCTAGGTGCTGGACGAGGAGGCGGAGGTGTTCGTGGTGAAGATGTGGCGGCTGCTCATCTACGAACTGGAAGCCAAGAAACAGGTACGGGACACTGCTTTTTTATTAGAATGGACAGACTTTTATACTACTCTGGTGGCCTTGACGGTGAGATCTTGTCCAAACGGGGCGTATTCGCGGCGGGTCTCGCGCGTAGCTCGCATTTGGGGACGAGCTTCATCATCACATCCCTTAACAGTCCACTGCAGGACTAAGGGCCTCTCCCACGAAAGGGAAGGTTGTTGCCATAATCTCCACGCTCGGCAGGCGGGTTGGAGATAGCAGTGTTATAAATGGAACAATGGAAACAGCTGCGGCCCCTTTTCCAACCTACGGAGACTCTTAATCTTTTGCTTCGTAAACAATAGTCGCCTTGTACGACACCCACGAGTTTAAGGGGTTGGTGCTATTCTACTCTGCCGGATACCACACGGCTACGGAAACGAACTGGGATGGAAATAAACTTGTGTTAATGGTATGGAACCATTAATTTAGAGGCGAGGTAGATTCGCACTTCAACGTTGTATTTGACTTCTTGAGAACATAACGATTTGCTATAGAGACCTTCTGACCCATTTTTACTTAGACATATCCCTCCGTTAGAAGTTCTGCAGTTCGCGTGTCATGTGGACGCAACAAGGATCTTCTAGCAACCCGGCTGGAGACTAATACGCGAGTCGAGAGTATGGCGAAGTGCGCGCGATTTACGCTAGTATTTTTACGCACCTTGTGCTTTCATAACAAAAGTGTGTGAAGGAGAGTTCTTCCGAATTTGATGTCGAATTTTTTTTCTGCAGGGTCTATCTGCTGCGGCGGCCAACAACGCGGCTGCGACTGAACCCCCTGGCCCCCCCGGGCCCCCCGGGCCCCCAGCACCCCCCGGACCCCCTGCCCCGCCCGGCCCGCCGGCCAAGTGACCCCCCCGATCCCCCGACCGCTATTCGCACAAAAGGGAGTGACGACGAGAGACTGTGTGATGAAGAAATAGTGGGAGATATATCCGTAGGTCTATACGAATGTGACGGTGTTTTGTGTAGAGGCAACGCTGTGCTGAAATTTTTTTCTACGTAAAAGTGGTAAACGAAAGACCTGCCTGATGGTAAGCAATGATTGGTTTCACGATAACAAAATCTAACAGGTGACGTCTGATGTCAAAAGAAACAACAGACAGTAATGCATCCGTTATTTTATTCTTCAGCACGACAATATTTTGACAACGGATTTTACTTCTCAGTAATGTTATCTTGTGGATTTTATAATCGCAACTATTCTTGCGTTGGTGGGTTTCGGTTTAAAGATTAAAGTTGATAGTACTTTTACTGGCATGGGGCTGAGGCCAGTGATAGTGCACCCATATTTCTGTGTATTTGTTACATGAAACATACTTACGTGTCGTAGATTTAAAATCGCCTACAGTTTGCCATCAGATGATCTAGTTTTTTGTTTGTCACTATGTTCGTAAAATATAGCTTGATCTGTGGCAGCCGTCATCTTCGAGACGCATATAAAGCTAGGGTATAAAGTATAGAACTATTTACATAATAATGCGCGCCAGGTAATGTCTAACAATAATGGCGACAATAAATACTCCTGCTTGTAATTTAATGTAACAATACAATAAAATGTACAACAAACAATACCTTATTATCAACCAAGGCTGCCACAGAGGTTAAGCTATATTTTGCGAAGAATAAATAATGTCGTTACTGAGATTAGTTGTGTTGTTGTAACAGCAAATTCAAGTCTCTGGAGCGCATTTAGTATCGGTGACGCGTTGTCCTCATTCATGTTATTTCCGCAAGTATGGTTAATCCTTCATTCTAAACAATGAAATAATTCCAGTTGGTTGGAAGAAAACCTTGTAGATACAGAACTACAGTCCATGTGATTTTCTCCCATACAAGAAGTTGTTTAGCAGAATCTTACGCTTCCGGAAGTTACGTGATTTCAACATCGAATGTCAATTTAAATGTAGCAGTATGGAACGGGCAGCGAGTTTAGGGCCAAATTACGTTCTAGTAAACTGAAACTGTTATTTTACATTGCATTTTGAGCTGTCTGCACGTATTTAAGGTACTTGTTACTGTCAGCAACCTTATGTAATGAGAATACGGTTTAAAATGATTTCACTCCAACGTGATTTGGCCCTTCATAATGTATCTATAGCTTGGATGACTTGTATGTGATATGGTTCGTACTGATTCGAACGTAGCGGTCAGTGTGGATGAGCTTCTATATTGTAGTAGATTATGTCCCCATTTTGTTGCTTTATTATTATTAATTATTATTTTCGCTGCCCGTTTGATGTAAATAACTGCCCAATTATTGTATTCCCCAATTAAAGCAAGACATTTCAATATAATTGTATACATAGGTGACAGTGCTACACTAAAGTGTTAATTATTTTCCGCTTGTGTAAAAATAAATAGGCATACGAAAATAACTTTCACCAGATATGTTATTGTCCTGTATTACTTATTGGCTTAGTTAGAAATGACTATAAATAAAAGGATAGAAGGTTGTGACGCCATCTTTTTTGTTTCGTTTTCTAATGTGATACGAGGCAAGACTTAAGCGTCCGCGTGCATACAGCCGTGTGTTTTATTTTATATTTATCCAATGTAGTGACCATTCTGGCTTAGTTTTGACGTGATTTTAGTAATAAACATAACACCTATAATAAATATAAGTGGTACGAAATTTAATTTCTTTACTTGACAAGGTACCTTTGTATCTCATTGTAATTTTTGTAAACTCGAATCTAACTCGATTGAAGGGATGTCGTGTTGCCACATGAGTACATAACTACATGATATACATAGTAAATGATTTTGCATTTTTGTCGATATTTATTAATAGTATAGCGTTACACATTGCTGCGATTGTGGACACTTATTTGACATGTATTAATTTCACACAATCGCAAAATAATATATACGTATTATTATTCCGTTTTCGTTGTATATTCGTAGAAACCTATGTTTATTACATATCAACTATTTATAAAGGTGAATAAAGCCATTATAAAAAGCCAAATACGACAAACTAACATTTTGTGGTCATAGTAGATATTGTCTCTCATTTATTTTTCTTCGTTATATTTTAGGAATTCCTTGTGCATTAAATTGTATTATAATTTTATTGTGAAAATGATGAGAATGCAAATGGCATAGGTATGTTTTTCAAGCGATATCCTCATAAGAATATTAAATTCGATTGCGGTGGTTTATACATATAATTTTTTAATGGCTTCTTGGTATAATAAATATCTGATTAAATATTGCTATAGTTCAACAGAAGCCACACTATAGTGTGTCTATGGAAGAACTGTTCACAATGATACAACCATTCTCACAGATAGGTTTGGAAGGTTATCATCAGCTTATTGTAAAACAATACAAGAGGAAAGCTTGCCATATTACTATGACAGTTCAGTGAGAATGATATTTGATATCTTGTTTCGTATTTTGTCAGTAAAAAACGTGTTTCATGTTTTCTTGGCAAAGGCCATAGATTAAAGAAGGTCGTAGAACTGACACGCCTGTCTCCAAGGGTGACGTCTGATGGAGTTTTTGAGCCGAGCGCCCTTTCGGATGTGTCGAAGCAGTTGGCCCTTCGCTACTGTATGGATATTGTGAGGAAGGATAAATGTGTAAAGTACTTGAGGCCAAACAATTAAGCGAGACATCGGTAATACTGAATGTGGCTTAAAAAGGAACTAACATGCCGCCAATAGGGAAACTGCTGAAGAAAAGACAACAGGCGCCGCTCCCATTATTGTCATTGTCGCACTTGATTGTTTAGTCTATTTTTTATTGAAACATACTTTAATAAGGGATGCTTTCGTATATTTTGTTGTCTCCGGAAATTAATAAAAAAATTGTTTTTATCATATTAAAGACACTTTCAGTAATGGCTAAATTGAAAGTCCATGTCAAAGTGAAAGGTGAAAAGAGTTAAATATTAGATCTACAAGGGGGTTATATAGAAATAGAATTTGATCTACTGAATTTAAATAATTATTTATATTCATTGATGATAAAAAAATAACTAAAGTTGCTTACTTGGAAAGTTTTTATCTTTGACTTTGATGTGATTTTTCGATGATATTTCTTTCGGTCGTTTTATACAATGCATTGTATTCGATACCTAAACGGTATCTTGCAATAAACTTATTATTATATTTAATTGATCGGCCACCTTGTATTTACGGCTGAATGTTGCAATTTTATGTCCATTTTTAATTTCAATGAAAGCTTACATCACTGTATCTTTTAACTTGTATGCTTCTCGCAGAATTCAGATAGTGCAAGTACTGTAAATTGTTGAAGTTATTGTAAAATGTTAGCTAAAAACTGTGCGAATGAGACAGATTTATAGCGCGACGCGCGTGCGAGAGGGATATAGAATACAGACATGTTATAACATTATTATTGTGTATCTACGTTAAGTTAATGATACCTCTTAGTCAATAAATCTACTATTATCTATTGAAATGTCGTTTTTATTTTGCCTGTTCCAATGCAACCGGACCAAAGTATGAGTGAGAAGTTTTCCACTACCAGGGAAACCTGACCACATTGGATCATTGTTGCACATTCAGTCGCCTGTGCCGGTTTCATCACGATGTTTTCCCTCACCGTAAGAGCATCGGTTAGCATTCAACTAATGTACATAATGACTTATCTCTAAGGAAAAGAGTCATGGGTACATGGCCGCAGTAGGATTCGAAGCCGGTAGGTACCTCTCGCTTACGAGTCGGATACCCTAACCGCTCGGCCACCGACGCTCCTCGTTGCTGCTGAGCTGACGCTAGCTACGCGCGTGTAAATCTAAGTCGAACACCCATGTTCATTATGTTTACTTGTAGCTAATGAATTCGAGTACTGAGTTCAGCCTAATATGTCATGCAATAGTTCTATGGCAAAGCCATACTTTCAGGCCAAAATGTAGGATTAGTGGAGTTAGGTTTTGTCAAATAGCATTAGGAGCTTGGTTCTTCATGAGACCTGATAACTTTTTAACAGTGAAAGTGTATGAGTTTGACGTACGAATTGACATGAATGGTTTTGGTGGGATGTCTTTGACTAATTTGAATTACAGAAACCGGAATGCGTGGAAATTATCAAACGTTAGGTATCTAGTTACTAATTAGAAAGCAAAATCGATTACAAGATGTACCTACGTGTCTCTCGGCGCTCGCAAGCGGAACCATTGTCTTAATAATCGATTTTGTAGTAGAAGTAATTAATTGTTTGTAAATGCGTGACCGAGTCTGGTATAAAGGGCTGATTGGCCACGCGACGTGCGCCCTCATCCCAAAATGGACGCCTTAGCGACGGTCGTGATCGCTGCGCTTGTGGTAAGTACAACTTATCCATTTTTGTATAAATGCATACCAAGCTTACCCATATTAAGAGTTTTGCCAGCGGAATTACAGGCATGCCGCATGTGGCGTTCCATCGTAATCCTCAGTGCTAACACACCTGTGGTTTCATATTTTTGCTACATGAAACCACAGTGCATGAATCGTAGATGTTATGGGCGATAGTTAGCGCTTACCATGAGATGGGCTGTATGCTAGTATCTCACGGAGTACAGACTGGCTTGAAGCGAGCACATCCGCGGCAGACTTGTGACAGCTTGAAGATTGGTCACTTGCTGCGTGAGCCCCAGGGATAGGTAGTTACGTGGGAAATAGGCGCTTAAAAGGAAGTTCCGCGGAGGGCTCGAAAAGCGTTGAATTGCCTTCATCAGGCGGACCGCCTGACCGTGTGCTTGCGCAATAAAATAAATTATGTCACAGCCGGATGCGAGACCTGCGTTTTACGTCGCGATGATGCTCAAGTCCTGGCGAAGAGGAGGAAGGAATGTAGAAATCTGTACCATGGAAAAGGCCGGATTGACATGATGCTGGCTGTTAAATCAATGAACCAAGCGCAATAGGTACCTTCATCATCATCATATCAGCCAGAAGACGCCCACTGCTGGGCATAGGCCTCCCCCAGAGATCTCCACAAAGACCGGTCCTGTGCTACCTAATAGGTACCTTAGCTTAGAGAAAAAAACTATAAGTATGGATCACGGGAAGGAAAGTATAACGAGGCACAGAATGCCCTATATGCTAATGCTACAGTGTAGATACCTACAATCGAGGTGGATGCTGAATTAGGCACGACGAGGGTAGCAGTCGGTCCATTCGCTATTAGGTTCTTCCGATCCAGCCCATTTTACATGACGTCCTTCCAAAATATCTTCCTACACACGGTTAGTTGTCTTGAAAATTGTGTCATACAAACTGACAGCAGAAACTTCAGTGGCCACTGTTATCCAGGATAGGGGAACATGGAATGGACAAACTTGAGAATGCTACAGACAAACGAAGTTTGGGTAAAATAAAAACTATAGGATATAGTCATTCGTAATGGTAGAAATCGATTTCCAATGTAGATACCTATAACTATTTAGGTGTATTTTTGTGCTAAATATAAATTATTTTTAAAATAATTTCAGTGCGACTCAGTCAGCTCTGTGCGACTCACCGATCGACTATCGGATGAAGACGTGAGTACCTTCTGGACTATATTTTTGAGACTGATGGGGGTTTTTCGACATCCATTTACTACATTTAATAATTATATTAGCAGGTACAATCTCCCTCGGCTCTCGCTCAGGTAAAAACTATAATACCTAAACCTATTATAAGTATCTACTATTATTTTATTGCTATTCTTTTTCATTTAAATTGTTGTTTTCTCTACATCTGTATCGAGCTAAGTTTAAACAATTCGCAAATTATTTTGATAATTTATGTAAAAAAAAGTTATTGGTTTGCATTTGATGGGTAGCGACGATGAGATCGAAGATGTGGCAAACTTGCCAAGAAGATACCTATATTTACTCTTGACTTGAAGACCCCAAGTTTATTTTTTCGGGGAACAGTGACGCAGGCAGAGAGTCCTAGTTAGCAGCTAAGAAAAGTGGATGCGAATCGGCGAATATTGCAGTGTGGTGACCGGCAGAGAATAATCTATAGTACCAACCCCATCTGTTCACAAGTGTCGTTCAGTGCCACAAACTTATCTCAGAAAATTGCCTCTTGTCCAATTTCTTTAGTTCCAATAGCAACATTTCACAAATAAAGACATAGCTCTATGTCCTTCTTCTATGACAGTTCAAAATGAAGTGCCGCTATTTTTCACCATTTCCAGTTTTGGCCACCGGGTCTGGATGAGTTTGTGGCTCTGTAGAAGGCCACTAAGGTCAAAGAGGCAGAGATATATTACCTCCTAGACTGTGAGGGCGCCGTAGGTTATCTAAGTCATCGAATACAATAAAAATTCCACTTTGTAGCGTACTAGTACGCGGTTTAGAAAATCCATAAAACGGTGGTCTGCCCGTGCACAACCTGGCATAATTTTTTTATTGACCCAACACTCGACTTTTGTTAGCCTTAGTAAGCACTTACTTATCATCCCTTTTGTGTATCTAGAAGTAAAAAAAACGGGGTTTCTGTTGACTTTAATATGGCTGCCTAGCGAAGCTGCCAAAAACATGGATTCTCGACACTGCGATCGCCAACCCATCAGTCAATTGCGGAAATCTCCACTGATGTGGATGAGGCTCAAGTCCAGTAGTAAACTGATAAGGGCTATCGATAATAAAACAATAATAACAATTATCTCGTCAATATCCCGTTGTACTCTCGCGCACGAAGGGAGGATGGATCGTGGTCCGCCTCATTCGATCATTATCCAAGATTTGGCAGGTGTTTACAGTGGAACGGCTGCCATGTTATTTCCGTGACCCTTTTAACAGTGCAGTTTCCTCACGATGTTTTCCCTGATATCGCTATCGATGACTTACAGTAGAATATTAGTTAGAAACAATAATTAGTTAGAATGCATTTTTAATTTGCAGCTTCTGGTATACAATCACTTTATTTCTGTAGATTAAAAGATAGGAGTGGCACAGGTTTAGCGATCTAAATGGGTCAGTGAGGAGAAATCCGAAGTTGTAGCAGATAGCGCAATCTATTCTTAGGAACCACGGGACCGATTTCAGAAAAAAATAATAAATGCATAAATTTTTCATAACTATTAAATCAATTTGTGCATTGGTACTATAAGCATAAGCAAGCCGTTCAAGGAAATTATTCAATCAATTTTGGAAATTTAAAAATTGGATGCATTTCTGTCTAATATTTGAATAACGCTATCTCTTACGTTTCGGGGATTTCGATCTGACCAATGTACATTGCTCGGCCTGTATTTACTACGTCCCTAATATTACTACTGCGCCGGCGCAGAGCCCCATAGTGGGTCTCACGCTGCGAGACCCTCTCGCGCCGGTTCTCAGCGGATTGCTTCCGCCTGTACTTCAGTTCGCCCAGCCAACGATACCTAGGACTAACCTCAGAGTAATTATGTTTTCCATTTTTTAATACCAGTTGGATTGGGGTATACTTTTTGAACTAACTACTTAATCTTAGAAGAGGTTTAAAGATTTGTCGGCCGTGTGGTGGCCGGCAGAGTCGCACCAAGACCGTCTAGTACGTGTTCAAACTGGAAAATAGTTAGCAGCAGTTTCTGTTAAGACATTGCGATCTGGAGATCACGACATATCCTAATAGGGTGCTTGCTTACCGCCTAGACGCTAGCTAGGCGCCTTGTAGGCAGCGAGTAGCGAAACCGCCGCGCGAGGTACCAAGCGCGCAGTGTGGCACGCTGAGAACATTCTCTAACGATCGGTTTACTTCGCTACCCGCTAGGCGACTATAGGCTCTATACAGGCTCTAAGCAAGTTACATGTCAGTGCGGACGTAGATGGTGGCCACTCACCATCTACGCTTGATTCAGTAACGTGGCATGATAAAATAGGCTTGTGCGTGTGAATAAATTTTGGAGGGGTCTTATCTCCACACACTTTAGGATCATTCCATTCGATCAAGCGACAACCTGGTGATTGGCCACCTATTTATTTAAAAACTTTATTGCACTAAAAATAATACAAATGCGTAAAGCGAAAGAGTGCCCTGTATGCACCCTGTACCTATGTGCACTGTAATGAGCTATTTATTTGTGACATGAAAGGCTTTGTATTGTCGCAGGCTCCGCTGTCGCACCTGCAGCAGCTGGTCCGGCTGGCGACAGAGGGGACGCCGCCGCCATCGCGGTACGCCGAGTTCGAGCAAGAGGTAGATACTGACTTGAGAATCCTTATGTCGTGGGTCTTTCAGCTATCTGCACTACGGCTTTGGTTCAACCTTTCTAATGCGTACGGGTAAGGGACGGAACACGTTGTCTGCAAGTGTATTCCCTGTAACGTGATCAATGTGACAAAACGATAGTGATACAAACGTCCAAAATTATGGAACGGTAACTGCTTACAATCAGGCACGCCATAACCTTATTGCCGTGTAAAAAAATAGGGAATCTGTAAATAGTTAAGTAATATGCGAATGGTACTTGTCGCGCATTTTCAAGTTCAAGTTTGTGCAAATCCTAGCCTTATACCAAATTCCAGTTTTCTAGGGAAGAACCTCTATAGGTGTAGTTTTATACACAGAGCTGCACAATTTGCCTGTTTAGTGTTTTCTACACTACGATCTCAAACAGGCAGAGTTGAAGATTGTAGTATTGAGATTACGGCATTTTAATGTGGAGGAGGGTTAATATCAGCAGTGGGCTGCTGTAAGCTGTTCGTGCCGCCATCTAACCTGATGGTAAGCGACTTGTATTTGACGACCTGAGTGGTGCTGTGGTCAGTATGCCAGTCTACCACACAAAAAGTAACGGCTTCGATACCTGGCCGGGCAGAATTTGAAATGATGAATTTTAATATCTGTTGATACGAGTCTTGGAGTGCTATTCTCTAAGCGCAAACATCCTTACAACCTTTACTTTAACGTTGAAATATTGGTGCGCGAGCAGTTTGGTATTCACTAAGGACATTAGCCGGCTAGTGCGCTACATTGTTGATGACGGCGTGAGATAGAACTACTTACTGATGTTGTTTTGACATTTGTTGTAGGACAACGGTATTCTTCAAGCAAAAACATCGTTGCCTTTGATTTGACATCCTCGCTAGAGCTAGAGCCTTCAACTTTTCAAGTTAAACTGAAGAGTTTACGATTTTTCGTTATAAACGAATGAAATTATGATTTATATTTTGTTTAAATCACCAGTTTACGTCATAATTCTCCCCGTGGGGGCCCGCTTTCCCATTCATTTGTCGTAAGCCGTTGGCTCTCACATCTGACTTAGCGATGACTATCCATCGTGAGCTGCCATGGATATAGGCACTCGTTACGTACATGGTCTAGTCGTGTAATGCCACACATCCGCAGCAGTTTTATTTCGTTAGCGTGAAGGTCGCGCACGTCCTACGTCACCGCGAGCCTAGTCTCGCAGCTATACAGCATTGTACATAAGCCCCTCTAGTCTTATGGAGATTTTGGGGTCACAACACAAGCTTTGCTTACTTTGGGGCTAGATGGCACTGTGTGAATTTTTCAAAGCACATTTATTTAAATTATTGATTTATTATTATATAGGTGATTGCCTTGAGCTCCTGCCATTTAGCCTAAGCTGCAAAGATACTTGAAGACTTGGCATCAGGGCCTATATCCCCGGTCTCGTGCTGCACGGATCCGGACGGACGGGTCTTTGAATTTATATTTTCTACTGACAGCTTCGTTCCCTACTTAAGGTTTTTAGAAGAGCCATAACGTCCCTTCTTACAGTTTTGAAGGAAATAGGAACATTGCATTACTATTTTTTGTATTTTGAAACATTAGTTTGGAAAGGGCTTATACAACAGTGGGCTATTATTGTTTGCAGTTAAATAACAAAATTAATGAGGTAATGAAATAAACATAAAATATACACAATGTCTATTAAGTATAATTCTTTATTTGCTATGGTTACAATTAGGTCTTGTCAACAATATCACAGTTTATCAACCAGTTAAAATTCATGCAAAAATGATCAAACACTGGTATTAACCTTATTGTAACTTTCTATAAATTCTTTCACGGAGTAAAAACAAATAAAATATCTCCTATTCAACTTATTGTTGTTCTTTTTCGGGATGTCTTTCTTTTTCGGAATCTTAATAAATATAAAAATCGAAAATAGCAGTTTGTAATAATTTAATTTATGAAGTTTATCGGCAAAATTCAATTTCGCAACCTTGTCGATAGTACCTATATGTAATACAATAATATAAAAATGACTCAGTGTACATCCTACACAACATCCTTACGTTCACGAACCCGAAAGGTAGATTGTCGACGATCTGTCAAGACTTACATAATACCAATAATAACAACGTTGCCGCATCGGCGTCATTAAGGATGTTACATTTGTAAGCTCGTCGATGTCAACATCCATGATGCGGCGCTTAGAGAATTGCATTGCAGACTCGTGTTACTAATTGGTTACTACCTATGTGAGGTATGTGAAAAAAGTATTAGATAAAGGTTTGTAAGCTCTGATAAACAAAAAAAAATTGTACTCGATAGACTAAGGGCACCGGAGGTTATCCAACGTTATTGAGTACAAGAAATAGTATGCCACTTTGTAGCATCAAAACAGCTGTTTTATGTAACTGCGGCTGACTAGTGAAACTGTGAAGAACATGTAAGGCGGGTTTTTTAAAATTATCTAATTATATATTTATATAATTTTATATTTGAAAGATATTATTTTTATTGTCACAGACTCTGAGTCAGCTCCCGTCGAACCTGCAGCTGCTGCTGCGGCAGCTGACTGATTCGCTGCCGACGCCGCCGCCGCCGGCCAACTATGACACAGAGGTAACTTTTTTTTTTTTTTACTTTACTAGCCCGGCATTTGACCGCCACTTCACCTGGTGGTAAGTGACGATGCGGTCGATGATGGAGCATGCCTGTCTAGGAACAGCCTATTCACTCTAGCCTTGAAGGCATCCAGATTATCCACATATGTGTTCTTAATCATGAAGCCTTTAAATAAAATATCACTAAGAAGTTACATACTTAAGATTAGTGGCAACATGCATGCGGGCCGATAAACTACGTTAAGCACCGGCCGCAGTCTCCGGAAATTGGATGGGTAACCGATTCGTACTTCGAGGCTAGTCGAACTTTGGGTGAGATAGCGGTGCTGGTAATAACAGCAGTATTGGTAATAACACTACTCTACGAAAGAGGGCGCTGTAATTAGAAAAATATAAAATAAAATACGAGTGTTTAGATTTACGGCTACACAATTTCGCAGCAAATATGAATTGTTTTGCTTGCAAAAAACGAGTTAATGTTGCTGACCGTATTAAATGCTGTGCCTGTAAGGGCATATACCACTATAAATGTTTGAACATTAGTACTAGTCAGTTCCAGGCTAACGCGCAACGTTTTGACTTATCATGGCAATGCCCTGAATGTCAAAATACGATGCAGAAACTGAAAAATGATAACACCCCAGTCAATAGCTTAAATTTGAAACCTTGTTACGCTGAGTCGGACTTGGACATAAGCGTAAATAATGACCACCTAAAAACGGGAACTTTGACTTCAATCCCAGGCATGAGCCAGACTAGTGGTCTCACTTTGGTTCAAATAAGTGAATTACTTGATAAAAAGTTAGCACCCTCATCTATATACATGAGCAACTTACGCGCCACGCTCAAAAGCGAAATTAAAGATTTGGTCGCAGCTGAAGTCAAGTCTGCCCTAGAGGAAATTAAGCAGGATTTTACTACAACGACAGATTTCATTGTCGAAGAACAAAGTGATTTAAAACTGGCTATTTGTGAGAAGGACCAATTAATAAAGAATTTGGAGGTGGAGTGTAATAAAATGCAAGTCTAGATCGGCAGTCTTACAAGTCGTCTCTCAAATGTCGAAAAAATATCTCGTGACCGCAATGTAGAGATTCAATGTGTCCCAGAAAGCAAAAATGAAAATTTAGTCATGTTAGTAAAGAAATTATGCGAAGTGATTAATTGTCCTATTAATGATCTCGAAATCCATGCATGCCGCCGAGTAGCTAAACTGAACACGTCTTCGGATCGTCCGCGAAACATTCTCCTTACTCTTGGTTCACTACGTCAACGTGATGCGATCCTATCATCTGTACACCGCTACAATAAGGCCAACAAAAGTGATCCCTTGAGTACGGTGCATCTTGGCATGAATGGTGATAAGATAAAAATCTATGTATCCGAACATCTCTCCGTTGAATGTAAAAAGCTACATGCAGCAGCTAGAACTACAGCCAAGAATAAAAACTTTAAATATGTTTGGGTTCGTTATGGTAAAATATATTTACGCAAGGATGATAATGCGAATGCTATTCTCGTGAAAGGTTTAGATTTTCTCAACAAAATAGAGTGAGGTTAGTCCCCACAATATTTGTTTAATTTTTATTTTATAATTATAGAATATTTCTACTTTATACTTGTTATACTCAGTTTACTTATTTGGCACTAATCTAAAATAGACTATGGCTACTTTCTTTTATCAAAATGTGAATAGATTTCGCTCTAAGTTAAGGGATTTTTATCTTGAGGCATTAAAATGTGATTATAATGCTCTATGCCTCACTGAAACCAATTTGAACCCCGGTGTATACGACGCAGAATTTATAGACGAACGCTATAATGTATATCGTAGAGATAGATGTACATCTGCGAGTACTAAGGTAGAAGGAGGCGGCGTCTTGATTGCCACTCACAAAAAATTTAATACTATCCGCAGGTTCAATTGGGAGAGCAGGTTTGAGGACATCTGGGTCAGTATATTACCAAATGACAGTTGTCAACCCATATTAAACGTATGTGTCTGTTATTTGCCACCGGATATGCACATAGATCATATCGAGGAATTTTATTTAAATTGCCAGAAAATCATTTTAAACAGTGATGATAACAACGATTTCATATTAATAGGTGACTTTAATACCCCACAAATCACATGGTCTATATCACAGACAACAAAATCTCTAATTCCATCTAACACTCTTGAACGCAAAGCTTCACTTCTACTAAACACAATGTCCCTGTGCAATTTGAGCCAATTCAACCACGTTGTTAACTGTAACAACAACCAACTTGACTTGGTACTTTCTACGTTCTCTACAATTAATGTATCACTGACCGATCCACTTAGCCGGTTAGACAAGAAATATCACTCACCTCTTGCCTTTGATATTGGACAACTACGATTTGAAAAACCGTTCCAGCCGTCGTCGACTAAAACACGGTATAATTTTTTCAAATGCGACTATGAAAAAGTTAGAAAGGCATTAGGTGAAATAAATTGGCATGAAGAACTGTCTCACAGCGATATTAATGAAACTTTAAATAGTTTTTATGACATTGTCAACAAGATCATAAAACAATTTACCCCATTATCTAAGAACCGTTCTTGCGACTTCCTGCTCTGGTACAGTTATTCATTGATCAATTGCTTACAAGAAAAACGGAAATATCATAAACGTTTCAAAAAGTTTGGTAATCCGCGTGACTATGATATTTTTTCTATGTTACGTAAGAGAAGCAAAATTCTTATTGATAATTGTTACAAAGATTTCGTCTCCTCAGTTGAAGACAACTTAGATAATAATGTAAAGGTATTTTTTAGATACGTTAATAGTAAAAAGGGGTGTGCCTCGATGCCACAAACTATGAGCTTTGACAATGAGACATCATCAAAAAGTCAATATATCTGTGATCTTTTTGCAAAGTTCTTTGGATCCGTATTCGAAAATCATTCGCATAACTCGAACTTTGACTACAATTTCAAAATCAACAATGAAAATGTGTTATCTGGAGTCTGCATTAGTGAGGCCGAGGTACAAACAAAGTTGAATGGTCTCGATATAAACAAGGGTACAGGGCCAGACAATATACCACCTGTATTCATTAAAAGTTGTAGCAAGGAATTGAGTTTGCCATTAACCTTATTTTTTAACAAATCCCTGCAATGCGGTTTCTTTCCTGATATTTGGAAAATTGCATATGTAGTTCCTATTTTCAAGTCGGGCAATAGATCTGAGTGCGAAAATTACCGACCTATAAGTTTACTCTCAACTTTTGCGAAGATCTTCGAGTCTTTAATATATAAACATGTTTACAGCCATTTTAAACAATCATTATCCGAAAAACAACATGGTTTTGTTGAAAACCGCTCCACAGTTAGTAACCTTTTAGTTTATAAAAATTTTCTCTGTAAAGTTTTTGCGATAGGGGGACAGGTGGACACTATATATACGGATTTCTCGAAGGCCTTCGACAAAGTAAGTCACTACATTCTTTGTCGTAAACTGCATATGTATGGCATTCAGGGTAATCTATATAGATGGCTGTGTTCCTACCTTGAAAAGCGGAGCTTATTGGTCGCACTTAAAGGTTATACATCTGCTGCTGTCGACATCACGTCAGGAGTCCCACAAGGCTCGCATTTAGGACCATTGTTATTTATTATCTATATAAATGACTTAGTTGATGGCCTAACCTGCGAATGTCTTTTATATGCCGACGATCTTAAATTATATAAACATATTAGGACTTCCGAAGATGTTGTAATTCTCCAGAAAAATATAGATGCAGTGCATGACTGGTGTTTTAGGAATCATATGTTTCTCAACATTAAAAAATGTTTCGTAATTAGCTTTACAAGGAAACAAAATAAGCTTCTACACACCTACACTCTTGATAGTCATGTTTTGTCAAGACATGAAGTGGCCAAAGATTTGGGTGTTCTGTTTGATGAACAGCTGACGTTCAGGCCACACTACGAATACATGACAGACAGAGCAAGCAAACTTCTTGGTTTCATTTTCAGAGCTACTAAAGACTTTAAAAACTATCGCAGCGTGCTATGCTTATATTTTAGTTTAGTACGAAGTATACTCGAATATGCATGCCCTATCTGGTCCCCTTACTACGCGGTTCATATTAACAGCATAGAAGGCATTCAACGTCGTTGTCTCAGACTATTGTCTTATCGGTGTCATTTACATAGATCTTTGTCAACTTATGAAAACCGACTCACGAAATTTAATGTAGTGCCTCTAGAAACCCGAAGAAAAGAATTTGACCTAATTTATCTTTACAAAATAATACATTCATACATTGATTCCCCCGACCTTATTTGTTTAATAGACTTTAACACAGTACATGTTACCCGTGCCTCTAAAACTTTCAGCTTAAACGTCTTCACAAATAATACTTCCTTCCATAATCCTGTTATTAGAATGTGCCGTGAATACAATGACCTGGTGGCAACTAACCAAGACCTAGATATGTTTTGCAACTCTATTAACAAATTTAAGAAATCCGTTAAAGATATCCTCAAACATGGCAAATGCTCAAACTAATTTTAGGTTGTTGTTGTTGATATTTGTGTTTTTTTTTTTTAATTTTTATTCCGGAGCATTGTTTTTGGTTTGTTTATTACCTTTGTTTATTTCCTCAATCGATACTAAATAATGTTTGTTTACTGTATTTTCGATATTAGTCATGATGTGTACACTTGGTTTGGATTAGGATTTAGATTAAGACCATTGCTGTTTCTGTGTAAATTGTTAGCAATCCTAGTCTGTTTTGTGTACCAATAAATAAATAAATAAATGAAAAAAGTCTTTTACATCACATTAATAGTCCAGAATAGTCTACCCCTAGACTTAAGCCTCTTCCACATCAGTGGATGTTTCAGCGATTGGCAGGTGACTTGGAGATCGTGCCGTTCAAAATACTCAAAGACAATATAATATAAACTAACCATCGGAAAAACCATTGAACCGGTTTTATTGAAACAAACCTAAAAATAATGTCGGTTATATTGGTTTCCAAACAAAGAAAAAAAAATTATAGAAGATAATCATCTTGGCGTTAATGTCCCGGTTGTGCTCTTGAGAACGAGGGCCCGGGGTCCGCCTTGACCATGATCCAGGATTTGGCGATTAGGTAATTACAGTGGAGCGACTACCATCTGACCTTCGTGACTCTGCTACCAGGGGAACATGACCAGATTGGATCAAAGTTACAAAATCAGTTGCCTGAATTTGCAGGTTTCATCACGATGTTTTCCCTCACCCTAAGAGTTCAAATAAAAAAAACCCATGCACAGATCCTCTTATAATACCCCTCCATTTTCGGGAAAAGTGTCAACTATTTAAAACACTTTTTAAAAGTGAAAAACGAATCAGCCATTCGACCACTTTCTCATGAGTTAACTAGGCAGGCATTTGATCATCATCTCATCTAATGATAACCTATTTTGTATAGCCCCAGCCTCCGGTGTCGAACCTGCAACTCGTGGTGCGGCAGCTGGACTCGCAGTCGCTGCCGCCGCAGCCGCCCTCGCGACTAGCTGGCTATGAAGCAGAGGTATTACTACACTTATGCCTTTCTACTTAGTTAGTACTTACTTTGTACTTTGGGTACTACACTTACTCCTTATTGCATTGGGGTCGTAGCTCGGGGTTCACCCGCGCGCAGTTCGGATATCTATAAACATTCAACTATCCCGTAACTATCTATCCGGGATCCTTTTGTTGACTGGAGGAGTCACAACACGGCACTGCCTAGTCGACAGTTTTAATGTATTGTGTTGGTCTAATTATTTAGGTTGTGTTTGTTTAATTATTTTAATCTTATTTTTTATTTGCTATGTAATTTTTTGTTTCTATTGTGTAATTTGTTTTTTGTATAATTTATATGCTGTGTTGCGCTGTCCAGATAGGAATAATCAGTTGCATCAGTGAACTCAGATCTTCAAATAATTTGCGGCTAGATATTCCCCCCCATCATACGAACTTCTACAGCCATTCTTTCACAGTCCAGGCAGCACGTCTTTGGAATGAGATTCCTGATGACGTGCGTAAAGCAACGAATCGCTTTATTTTTAAAAAACATATTAAGAATTTTTTTATAGATAAAAGGCCAAAAAGTATGTATGTATAGTATTTATTATAATATAATATATCTTTATTCTATCTTGATGTAGTTAGTATTGTATTTGGGTAAATTACAATCTATCATCACGCTTTATAAAGCACCTACTTACAAACTTTCTGCATTGCCAACTGGTTGACTGGAAGATAAAGCCTTAATGGCTTTAAGTCTGCCAATTGTGTTATTGTGCAATAAAGCTTTAAAAAAAATAAATGAAATAAAAAACTTTCTTCATCAATAAATAATAATCAATACAATCTCCCCCAGCAGGCCTCCTCCTCATCGAACGACCTCCTGCAGGACCTGCGCGCGCGCTACGGCCGCCCGAAGTACATCCTCAGCGTCGCCGACAACGACGAGTCGCGCCCTCTGGAGAGCAAGTCAGACCTGATCAATGTCCTCAAGTCCGTCGTCAGCGCCTTGGAGGAGGACAACGATAAAGATAGCGTATATTCGCCGCTTACTCATAAGGTAGGTTGGCAGAATATCAATCAGTGTGTTGATTGCCTAGGTCACACTGTTCTGAGCCATGATTTTGTGTTACTGCAGCGACTTCTTCCGCGTCCACCTACTCTACCCCTACCTATCCTTCTTTCTTGCTTTAAACCTTCCTAACTCGAAAACTGCATTAAAATCCGTTGCGTAGTTTAAAAGATACGTACGTAGGGACAGACTGCGGGAAGCGACTTTGTTTTATACTATAGTTGAATAAATGATTGAATAAATAACACTTTATTGCACATTTAAAAGAATAAAATGGGTACTTATAGTTGTATGTGTATATGAGGAGTAGGCACCAATAAACTAATTCCATTCTATTCTATTCTATAAGGAAGAAAACGTTCTTCAAAACGAGAAGCTACTCCAGCATCAGCAAGGTCCGCATCCGAATTGCTGGTTGTGTTCCGCGATCCACGCGGTTACACACGCGGTGGAGGGGACGAAATGCCCGTTCTGCTCGGGGATGTCTCCGCTGACTGCTGACAGGGAACAGACGTCAGATCCCAGGGGTCTGTTCCAGGAAATAACCGCTCCTAAGGTTTGTGAATATTGTTACGTTATTCATAGTCATCACTGGTGCGATGTTGTCTTAAGTTCACCAACTCCCGGACACGGTATCCGGAGCAAACCAGTTCTTTGGGTGATACCTGTGGCTTTCGCTGGGCTCGGTTGCTCAAAATACAAGAACAGACGACGGAACCACCGATGTGGACGACACCATACCTGGTTCTTGCTGATATGACCTGCATACACCATAGGAGAAGTATTTCTGGCTGGTGTTGTACCCGATCGGAACGGTTCTTCTTAGTTATCACCCAACTTCAATGCTTTCGATTTACTGCGCGAATTTCGACCGTAACATGCGCGTCGTTTTGAAAAGTATTAAACAAACATATTCAACAAACAAGTTGAACAAAACAGTAAAGAACAAACATATTCGCACCCTTGAACCGTCTTGGTCAATTGTACAATGTGGTAGGACAATACAATTGTATTGTCCCACCACAACCACCAACATCTCTGGTGCATCTGGTGGGTTCTGGTGTATTCAGAACCTTTGTTCTGAATAACATTCGTTGCGCTATCATCGGCTCATGATTAAGTACGCCCACTAACATTTTGAGCGTAACGGGCACAGCGTTTTCTGTTGTTTCCGTTTTCACGCCGAGGTTCCGGGTTCGATTCCCAGCCGGGCATAAATTGAAATGATTAATTTTAACTTTTGTAACGGTTCTGAGTGTTTTATCTTTACGTAGTATAAAAAAAAGTCGCTTCTAGCAGTCTGGTTACAAGAGTAGAGGGATATAAAATGAGCTAGAGTCAGTATGGATGCACGTACAAACCGGAGACCTTCTAAAGTCTTAACAGGGTAGGTTGAGGTGCTGCCTTCTGTACATTCCCATTCGTTATTTTTCACCTAGTTAATATTATTATTGATTTGTAGGAGAAACGCCAACAGAGCTCACAGAAGCTGTCGAGCCTGTTCGGCCCACTCAACGGATTCAAGGAATTCAATATCGTATCATCGGATGAGTCGATCTAATAGTGAGTATGGCCTTTTCATTGTGTGGTTTAGAATGCACAATATTTTTTATAAACTACTATTGTTAACTCCCGACGAAAAAAGTGGGGTGTTATGAGTTTGACGTGTGTATCTGTGGCTCTGTTATGTGTGTATGTGTGTGTCTGTCTGTGACATCGTAGCTGCTGAACGGATGGACTGATTTCAACGCGGTTTTTATATTTGTAAGATAGTTTATACGAGATGGTTCTTAGCTTTGTTTCATTACAATTTGTTTAGTATTTTAGAAAATATTTGAGTGACTACCTATAGGTACACTTGAAGGTTATGAGAACCGACCGAAAAAGTCGAATGGTTTCACATTCAGTCACCTTAATCATCATCACAGCCCATAACAGTCCACTGCAGGGCTTAGGGCCTCTCCCACAAAAAGGGAGGTTATTGCCATAATCTCCACGCTTGGCAGGCGGGTTGGAGATCGCAGTGTTATAATATAACAATGGAAAATGCTGCTGCCCATTTTCCAGTCTACGGAGGCGCTTAGATCTTTTGCCTCGAAAACATTAGTCGCCTTGTACGACACCCACGAGTGTAAGGGGTTGGTGCTATTCTACTCTGCCGGACACCACACGGCCTAATCACCTTAATGTGCAGGTTTTATTACGATGTTTTCCCTCACACCGTAGGAGCATCGGTAATGTACATCTCAGAGAAGATAAGTCATTGGTACATGGCGGCATTGCAGTTCGACCCCGGAACCTCTTTTACCATAAGGCCACCGACGCTCGATAGATTCGTAAAAGTATGAAACATAATTTTAAATGATACATTGTCAATTCGCAGATTCCTGGGAAAAGTCCAATATAACCACAGAGTCTCTTATGAATTATATGAAGCAACTTTGCTTACTCATTTATGTGTTTCATTATTAAACCCACGTGTCTATCTATCTGGTCGGAAAGCGGCCCCTGGCAGAAGCCGGGACTAATCGCTCGGAAGATGATGATGAAAGGTATATCTAACTAATTGTTGTTGAATTGCAAGCATACCATCTTATAAAGTAATTTATGAATCGTCCGTCTGTGGTGATACCTAGAAAACAAATCGTATATGTAGTTGTGATAAGGCTCTCTACCTATTATAGGGATTCACTCTGTGATTCAGATCACCACCACATGGTCACCCACATTCGCAACCTTTGGGGCCGCATGAGCTGATTACGTAATTTAATAAGTTGGTAAGGTAAGAAAACAAAAAAGAAAAATTAAGTACAACAAAATTTATTTACAACACATTGTAATAAATCTTACAAATGCTTATCTAATTATAACTTTATAAAAATCTGACAGAACGGATCTGACCCGTTAGTTATCTATCACCACATGAGTAAAGAACGGACTGTGCCAACCTTACCAAAATGGGTTATCCTACTTAATTCCTATCAAACAATTTTGCCCGCTTTTCAGAATCTTCACCTCAGTTTCGTTACTTTTTTCATGTGGTATCACGCCAGTCATAGTCCATTTCGCCCCATCCATCCCACGCCCTAACTCCCTCATTCACACCCAAGCACAGACTTCTTACAGCAGTTACAGCACCGAGGCAGTAGGAAGAGAGGTTCCTTCGTCCGCGCGTAGCTCTGCCCGGGGTGGGGCGAGAACGCGTTGAGGTAGACCCGACCCGCGCTGTCGTATTTGGGCCCCTCGGGGACCATCACGTGCCGCATGCAGAGCCGCCTCTGTTGGTGTGCAAAGAGTTCTCTTTACGTTACACAGGTCAAATGACCGGCATCCCAAACCCAAAGGTGACCCGATGGTAAGTGACGATGCGGTAGAGGAAGAAACTTGTCTAGAAACAGCCTATTCAATCTGGCCTTGAAGGAGTGCAGATTACTCCAGACGGGTAACACATTTACGGGCTAAGGGTGAGTATAAGCGTGACCGTCATAGTCCATAGCAGTCCACAAAATCCACTGCCTGACCCGAGCCTCCTCCATATCAACTACTCGCTTGAACTCCAACGCAAGGAGATACTTTTAGAACAGAAAGTGCCCTATCTATTTTATGTTCTGCGTCTACGATATGCAACGTACGGGTGCTACATTCTACACTGCCGGACACCACACGGCAAAGACTCCAACTCTTTACATCCTCAAATCTATATCTATATCGTCTAATCTACATATATCGTCGGGACCGAGACTATAGTGCGACTGGCCAGGGGAAGGGAGGTGGTGTACTCATTGCAGCGCGTAGGGAGTTATGTGTTATAGCCCAGCCTAGGTATCACTCATCCGCGGAGGATTTATGGATTACGGTGGGATGTAGCAACAAACGTAGTTCCTCTAATCTTCACATTTGTGTACTATACCTAATTAGTCAACATCTTGGTTTTACTTTTTCACAACAGCTGGTTAACTTTACAACTAGGTTAAATGAAGTTATGCAGTTATACCCATCTGACAAATACCTAATTGTTGGAGACTTTAATATGAGTGGTATATGTTGGAGTACCTCCGATTATAGTTATTTTGAACCATCTAATTATACTAGTCAGGATGAAATTCTACTGGTCGATGAACTTGATCTATTGGGCCTTAATCAGTACAACTGTATAAGAAATTGTCAGAATAAGACATTAGATCTAGTACTATCTAACGTTGAAGTGATAGTGGCCAGCTGCCCCGACCCTCTGGTACCAATAGACAAACTCCATGGTGCCCTATGTATTAATTTTGATTACCCATCCCATAAAATATTAGAATGTACACCTTATAAAAAATATAATTATAATAAGGGTGACTACGAGTCAATAAATCGTGAAATCTCCAGTATTGATTGGCATGCTGAACTGACGCATCGGTATTTAGAGGAGGCGGTGGCGTACTTTTATAATGTTTATATTAGGTTACGTAGTGAGTTTATTCCGTCTAGAGTAGTTAAATCTAATGTCTATCCCGAGTGGTACTCTGCGACACTTATTAAAGTAATTAAAGAGATATATAATATTTCAAAATATACTGTAGTACTAATCAGTTAGACCTCAACCCCACAAAATGCTCGGCTGTAACATATGGTCGTAAGCGCGACTTTATAATTTTTAATTATCGCCTGAAGGGTAAAATCTTGCAGAGAGAAACGGTGGTGCGTGATCTGGGCGTTCTCCATGATTCCAAGCTTATTTTTGATCATCACATAAATACAATAACGGCTAAAGCATATAAGGCAGTTGGGTTTATAATGAGATGCTCTAAGGAATTTAATTCTGTAAAGACTATTAAAATTCTTTATTGTACCTTTGTATCTTAGAATATGCTTCTCAGGTTTGATGTCCGTGTTACGCTGTCTACATTTCTCGAATTAAAGCTATTCAGAAAAAGTTTCTGCGTTACGTGTTACCGGGTGGGCCAACGCTATAGTTCGGAACATTACCTTTCTCTGTGCAAGAAACACCACCTTCCGCCTCTCTTCATGCGTAGGGAAATAGCTGATCTGACAATGCTTCTCAAAATTGCGTCTGGTGTTGTAGACTGCCCTGAACTTCGTTCTTGTTTATATTTTAGACACCTGTGAGATGCTTCAGACCCAATGACCCGTTGCATGTTCCAGAAGCTTCTACCAATTATAGAAAGAACACCTTTCTATTGCGAGCAACTAATAATTTTAATGTTTTATCTAGGAGAATTGATCTTGATTTATTTAACAGAACTTGTGAGTCAGCGAGAAACCGCATACTAAAGTATTACTTGGATACGTTGTAGCTTTTTTCAAACTATATTATTAAGTAACTATTGTTATATTACTTTCGGGTATTGTAGGTATATTTTAGTTTAAGTTTGAATTTGTAATCTTAAAGACTGTTCGAAATGCTTAACTTTTAGGTAAGTATGTATCAGTTTATCCAATTTTCATCGGTGGAAACCTGTAATTGGCTCTGTGCTGCTAGTGTTATTTTATATTGTAATCATTGCTGTTGGTTTTCCTTAAGTAAATAAAATAAAAATAAAATAAAATCTGGACCAGTCCCAACCATAATGCCAAGTAAAAGACCAAACCCACTGCTCGTTTTGGACAAGATCTGCAACGAAATAAGACCCCGAGGATGTATGGGACTGGATTGGTTTAATGAAAAAGTAAAGGAGTAGAAGCGCATTGACAAACCAATACTCATCGACAGTACAATGCAAAAAGTATAAAAAGACATGCGAATACCAGAAATCGGGTTTTTGCATTTCATCATCATAAACTTAAGAGTGTAACTCTTTTTTAGGTGGAATAGTGGCTTTTATTTCAGGAATAAATAAAATAATAAATAAATAAAAATCATTTATTTCAGGCTCATGGTAGCCCATAAAATAAGTACACTAATACGCTCACTTACAAAATTAGGTACAATGTCAAATTAAATACAAAATAAAATTACAATTACAATGTCAAGATATCAATGTCAAATTCAATAGATACAAATTACAATGTCAAATTCAATACAAATTACCATGTCAATATCAATGTCAATTACAACACAAATTACAACGTCATTACAATTTTAACAGTAAAAAAAATAAAATAAAATTGAATCATTATAATCAAAATCTTAATACTATTCTGCTATTGAATGAACGGGGATGAACTAGCATGCAACTGCATCCATCTTCGTATCATAGGCGAGTCCCAGCGGTCGGACAGCGCGGCCAGGATTCCGTTGGTGCTAGCCCGGAGACGAGCCAGCAATGAGGCGCTACGTTTCCGAATGACGGCATAGAAGTCGTCAATGTGGGCATCCGCAAACATTGCGGAGGCGCTACAAAAACGCGGCATTCTCAACAGAACCCTGAGCGCGTCGTTGTACTGTACGCGCAGTGCGCTGTACGCCCGCTGCGTGAAGTCGGTCCACAGGCTGCACGTATAAAAACTCTGACAGTATGCTCTAAAGAGCGTCAACTTGACCTCTGTCGTGCAACGCGCGAACCTGCGAGCCAACATGTTGCAGCGGACGGACAGCGCCCTGCGCTCCCTATCAACGTCCTCGCAATCACGCAAGTCGTCGGTGACCCAGTGGCCCAGATACTTAAATTTATGTACCCTGTTCAGAGGAATACCGCAAAGAGTAATGGGTACGAAAGAGTAACATTTGGTACCAGCTTTAAAAATCATACATTCGCTCTTTTTTACATTGTATCTGAGCCCATGTGCCCCCGCATACGTCTCGCATATGTGCAACAGTTTCCTCATAGCAGCCACCGATGGGCTCAGCAGCACCATGTCATCAGCGTAACTGATATTATTTACGCTCACTCCATCTACGGAGCAGCCGATGCCGGCGCCGCTGAGCTCAACGATGAGCTGATTCACATAAAGGTTGAAGAGACGGGGCGAGCTCAACCCCCCCTGCCTCACCCCGCACTCCAACCCATACGCGTCCGAGTACTCCCCTGCCCACCTGACAACGTTCTGCTGGTGATTGTACCAATACCTAAACATTGTAACAATTTCATAGGGTAATTTGGTTTCAGACTCCAGCTTTTTCCACAGCTTGTCATAGGCCACCAAGTCAAAGGCTTTGGACAGGTCCAAATAACATGCGTAAACTGGCGTTTTTCTAGCAGTGTAGTATTGAACAGTTTGCTTGAGACAGAAGATGGCACTTTCAGTTGAAAGTTGTGGTCTAAAGCCAAACTGCGCGTCATGCAGGTGGAGGTGCTCATCAAGCTGCTTGTCAAGCAAACTGTCCAGTACTTTAGCAATAATTGTCGCCAGTGAAATTGGCCTGTAGTTAGACATGTCCGAAACATCACCAGTTTTATTTTTCACAATTGGCACAACCACCGTGTACATAAGGTCATCAGGCAGATAACCATGACTCACACATAGGTTAAAAAACATTGCGAGGACCCTTGGTAGGTGTACACCGGCGTACTTCAAATGTTCGACGCTGAGGTTGTCATGACCCGGGGACTTGCCTCTTATCATATTTTTTATAATGGTCGCCACATCTTTGGCTGAAAAACGTACACTAATGTCCCCGGGATGACCACCCGCATCGCCCCGCGACGCCCGCCCGAGCGGAGACTCTACTGCAAAGTGACGCTGAAAAGCGGCTGCTATGTCATGCGACTCGTGAAAGCCACCAACACTCACAGGTAAACTCGACTGAGGATTTAACTTATTCGTAGTTTTCCAGAATTTACCAAAGTTTTTCTTGGTATGGTACTCTGCCAAAATATCCATTTTAATTTGTGTTTCATTATCCTGACAAAATTTTAATTTCGATTTAAATAGTTTTCGAGAGTCACGCATTCTATTATAAATGTCCCCATATCTAGGTTTCCCACTGATCACCCAGGTCTGAAAAGAAAGTCGAGCCGCCCTGTGAGCGGCCCCAACGTGTCGATTCCACCCTGCCACACACCGGTGGTTCTGCCTACGCTCTTTATAACTATATTCGGCAGCCGCAGTCAGCACCCCCACGATACGACAATACATTTCATTCAATAGCAGCTTATGACTTGTATTATTGCACAGTTTATCACAACACCCAGTAAATTCAAATGGAAAATCTATTTGTTTCAGCTGTTCATTACAATAGTTATAATATTCGTCTATCTGACAATTATCCCTTTCCCCCCACTTTATCTTATTACAATAAGACTTAGCCTTAATGTACTTAGGTATAATATTCTTTATATTACAATGAATAAGTAACGGGTAGTGGTCAGAACAATAAGTATCGTATAACACTTCAGCCGCGATCACAGAGCGGCGCGCGACACTCGTAACCACGCAGTGGTCGAGCCACCTTTGGGACCCGTGCGCGTCACTTACGAATGTGAACGTGTTACAGGGTAGAAACTCCATGTCCACACACGACCACGACTGTTCCCCGCAGAAACTTATTAGTTCGGTGCCAAACAACTCACCGGGATGCGCGTTGTAGTCCCCAAGTACATAGACAGACTCCACATCATTTGTTTCAGTTATGGCATGTATTTCACTAAGGCACTGTGTAAACTCTGTCAAATTGGCCTCACCATCACATGGCATATACACTGACATCACTATTATGGATCGGTCACAGAGCTCCACCTTAATAGCATTGAGGCGAACGCTGGTACACTTAATCACCGATACCGATGGAAACGCGGTTTTTCGCCACAGCAAGGCGACTCCTCCATGTGGCCTCCCCCGCAGAACACCAGCAGACAGATCGACGGCAGAGTTTCCGGTGTATGAGAACTCCTCATCAATGCTGCCAAGGTACGGTATGTCGTGTTGAAGGAGCCACGTCTCCTGCAGCGCCACAATGTCCGCCGAGCGACACAGTCTCCGTATGTCATTGACTGATCGAAACACGTTTTTACAGTTAAAAGTTACCATTTTAATATTATTCACTGCCATAACTTGATGATTTTCGGGTACCAAAATTAACAAAACGGCGATATAAAACACCATCTGGCCAAAAGTCGTCGCTTAAAAACAAGTCGAGCTTACTTCTGGGTACAAACACTTTAAAAGCAGCATATTTCTTTGCAGTTTTCATGCTAATCTTTATCAAGTGTACCTCTGTGTTAGTTTTAGATTTTATATAATTCATAATATCACACTCCAATGCTTCCTTAGAGACGTTATAAATAAAAATAGGTAGTTGGACATCTGCCGCTTTAAATTTGGAATTAGACTCGACGATTGCTTTTCCAGACTTTCCTACAAAGCGATTTTTCGGGCGTTTTTTCTGAACGAGTGTCCATTCCTTATCTCGTACTTGAGGTTTCAATACTTCCTTTCTTTCCCTTGCGCTTGTGCATGCACTAAGTGAGCGCGCATTCGTTATCGGTGCAGTGGCGGCCGGTAACAGCGGCGCGGGCGGCGGCGGGGCTGCGCCGGCTGCGTGACTCATCGCTGTTCGCACGTCGTTGACCCGGTCAGCTGTAGCGGGCGTGTTAGAAGGCGGTACTTCTACATGCGGAGAAATCCGCGACGGTTTTGTAGCAACACTACCCTCCGGCGACAAAACAATATCCTGATCTTCTAAAGATGATCCTCCATGCGAGTTATTCACCACAATTCCCATAGGCCCACTATTATACTCAAAACTTGGCAATAGGCAGGCGCCCCTCCTATTGTTTACAAAACGGGGCCCGGAAAAATTGTTCACAATGGACGCGCTCTTAAGTGCTTCCAGCTCTGTTTCGACCTTTTGCAATTGTTGCACTGTCGCGTACTCCTCACTAATCCTGTCCACGTCGTTCTTAAGCCTCACAATATCCTTGAGAAGCCGGGTCACGTCCACATGATCGAAATGGACGGGAGGCAGCTTCTGGAGATCTCGTGCCACGAAGATGGGGATATTCTCAGGATCGGTCTCCTTGAGCAAGCAGACAATATCTCCGATATTACGCGGTGTCTTCCCTTGTCGCTTTCGTATTTTCTTACGCTGTTTTTCCGGCAAGGAGTCAAACAGCAAGTCCTTTGCCTTCACAATGTCCTCTTCAGAGAATGCAGTTGAACAAATTTTTGTGATGCTATCCTCGTCCATTACATCCATTTTGTTACAAATGAATGCCAACACCTCATTTATCACAATTTTACAATGTATGCACTGTACTACGTTAGAAGCCATTGTTTACGAAACGGCTACTCCGCGCGCGCGCAGTTTAGGTAGATAAGGACGCGTCACGATCGATCGGCGCCGCGCGCGAGACTCCGAGACTTGGAATGCACCAACGACATAGGCAATAAGCTTGAAACTGATCCTGGAGTTCGATACGTGCTCTATGGAATGGAAACGATACAGCCTAAAGGTGGGCTGAAGACGATGTTGAATGATGCTTACCTTTTCTCGGAGTGCTTCCACTTTAACACCCTTTGCTGGGGCGAGGTCCAGGTCATCCCCTTTGAGGATCTCCCGCGAGTTGTCCGCGGTCAGCCGCTGCAGCAGCTCCGTCTCACTGCTGGACATCACTGTATCTCGGTTGGCCTGCTTGGCAATGGAGTCAGTTTAGCGTAGTACTCAGTCACTTAAACTACATCTCGCTGCAATGAGATTTCCTTCTGGTTTGATAGTCATTCATCATCAGCCAATTGCTGTCCACTGTTACACGTCTGCACTCCGTTTTACATGAATCAGTCCCTTAAAGAGCTGGTACAAGGATCCTTAAGATTTCCAGCTGATTTTTTATATTTGATAGGAGATAAATTAATCCTTTTTCATTAGATAAAATCTAAGTTTGAGGTTAAAATCAATAAGGGACTAGATATAACAAGCGCCCAAGTCACACGCACAGAACTCTTTAAAATTTTAAGAATGTCTAAATACGAAACGCATCGCCTTGTGCACACCTTGGGCGCTTGTTATTCAAGTTGGCAAATAAGAGTCCTGCCCCGTACGAATGATCTCCCTGCACAATATTGGGTACAGTCGACTGCGGGTTAAACCTCGTCCAGTCGAAAGGAAATCGTAGTGTTGAATATTTGGGTATACGGAGGTCCTAGTTGATTTGTCTTTCAGAAATAAGTCGCCTTGTACGACAACTGCAAGTAGAAAGGGACGTCGGCCTAGGACACCATTCGAGAAAAAACGTGTCCGTTTCTTTCTAATATTCTAGCAACGTTCATGTGGGTATCCTTAGGCTGAGAGGAGTGATTACTCACCACCTGATGTATGGCTTGCTGTTCGATGGGCTCCCTCTATAATAATGATAAAAAACACGTTACAAATTTAAATTCAATACGATCCGCTACTGAGGTGAGGAGTCTTTGGGGTCCATCGTTAACAATGCAAATGCAATATCTTTCCTGTGCACTGTAACTTGGGGTTCTTCAAAAGACATGTCTATCTATAGGTACCTCAAAATAAAGGCCGGGACTGCATTCGCTCCTTTAAGGTTTTGTATTTCCTGGACGACGGTGGTCGCTTTTCATCAGGTGGAGCGTCTGACCGCGTGCCTCGAAAGGCAATAAAAAACAATAAATAGGCATTATTTGATTGTTTGTGATGTGTGGTGCCGCCACCTAAAAGAATAGCACCACCCCATCTCTTCCCGTAGGTGTCGTAAGAGGCGACTAAGGGAATAACCTGAAAGATGGGCAGCACCATCTTCCTGGGTACATTTACATCTACTGCACTGCGATCGCCAACCCGCCTGCCAAGCGTGGCGATTGTGGCAACCCCCCCTCCGATGACAAGCACACACAGGCTACGGACCCCAGTACCCGGTGGCCCCGCTATTCCAGACTATGGTAGCGGTCACGGTTACCACGGGGCAGGGGGTGCGAAGAATCACCGGATGCGACCAGGCTACCACAAAGCACGATCACTACAATGTCCAGACACTACGGACCGACGAAAAGCTCGTGGAATTGGAGTAAGTGGTAAGCAGATTACATTGGGACATTATTGGGTTATCTGAAGTCCGAAAAAAGGGGGGACTCGATAATCCTGAAGTCCGGAAATCTGCTTTACTTCCGGGAGGACGACCAACTGTCCCTAGGTGGTGTCGGGTTCCTCGTCCACAAATCCCTCGTGAACACCGTGAAGAAAGCACAGGACAGGCCTTTATGTAGGTCTCTGGGGGAGGCCTATGCCCAGCAGTGGGCGTCCTCTAGCTGATATGATGATGATGATTTGATTGTTTTGCAGATATTCCTTCTGATTCCTTTTATAATTTACTGGATAGGCATTCGACCGTCATCTCACTTTATGGTATGTGACGATGCGGCCGAAACTGGAACATGTCTCTCCTGAAACAGCCTCGGATCTGTACACTGACCTTGAAGGAGTCCAGGGGGCGTACCACAATCTTTTCAAAACAAGGTTAAAATAACCTTGTTTTTAAGGCTTGTGGTAGGCCCCCAGGGCCTCGAGACCTCAAAATTAATAATGGCTCGATTCAATTGTAATTGAATCGTAATGGCAGTTATACGCGTTTTTGGTATTCTGCTACAATCAAAACTACCGTTGAGCTGCTATTGCGATCCAATTGCAATTCAATCTAGTCAATTAAATTTGCGTATTTGGGGCCCAGCTTGTATTGTTCGGTTGGTGATTGTATTCGCATTCCTAGACAAACTTCCATCGTGGGAAGTGTAATAAGTAAGACTTACTGTGACTGCTGGACGCTGTGATGCGGAGTAGGTCTGAAAATAGTTCCGCGGTTTCAGCGTCTCCATCGTGCCGATGGCCAGCCGCGCGTGCGTCCTTCCGGCGGACTCGTGCATAGTCACTGCGTTTTCCACGTGGTCCGCCGGGGCGCTGTATTCCGCGTTCTTGGGTTCCTGGAAAGCTTCTGGAAGGACATAAATTAAAATACGTTTCAATGGAAAAAGACGAAACAATTGCGCGCGACAACGATATCAATGACCGTGGCGAGGCATCAGCTGTCCTTCCTTAAGCATCGTTTCATTCTGCGGCGTGGTAGTTCCTTTTTACGGCATGTTCATTCATATCATTGTCGCGCACAATTGGATTACCTTTTTCTATTGAAATGTACTCATATATTATGTGCTGTGATCGTTATCAATTTTGGGCCTGATAGTCCTGAAGGTACTCTCACACCAGTGTGCTACAACTTTTTATAAAAAAATAGATTTTTTGCAACTAAAACACCGTTGCCGATTCAACGATGCCGCGCGCGGCGCACACTTACCTACTTATTGTTGATTATTTCTTTATAGTTAATGTGACTTCAATAAGTGTATCTTGAATGTACCTACATTAAATAATTTTTTTACATCTTTTTGAATCTTTGAATTAACCTTACCGAAATTCGAAGATGAGCCGCCTGAAATCCACCAAAAA
This sequence comes from Blastobasis lacticolella, assembly GCA_905147135.1. Classification (NCBI taxonomy): domain Eukaryota; kingdom Metazoa; phylum Arthropoda; class Insecta; order Lepidoptera; family Blastobasidae; genus Blastobasis; species Blastobasis lacticolella. Next base: position 14,379,192 of record LR990064.1, on the reverse strand, counting down.
GGGACTACTCGTAAGACTTGTGATAAGAAGCTCTTCCCAATCAACAGTATGACGATTATCGCCAATCACCATTCCATTATTGATTACAGTTCGGTATGTACCTGCAGAGTCAACGTCCTGAAGATTCGCAATTTCAGAAAGACCCAAATTCTTAACACCATCTTCGAGTTCATCTGTCGCATCTGCATTCCTCAAACCAAGGCCGGGCGATGTCATCATATCCGCTTCTAGATGTTTTCTGAGATCCGCGTCATGATATTTTGTTAAGCCCCTCAGTGCATTCCCGTATGCAGGCGTATGGAGCTGGTGCGCCGTGGCCTGACCGTAGCCTCCAGCGCCGGTCGGCTCCCTAAGGACCCTATTCCTTGGGATCAATGGGCCTCTTGGAACCAAAGGCTTTGCAGTCCATTTACCACCTGCGTAGGCACCACCTGCAGTAAAGAACCTACTTAATGTGGTGTATATTATACATTCGTAATTTTAGTTTATGTTGTGTCCCAGAGAACTGTTTAACTTGGTGCCGCCGTAACTTTTCCGCTACCACACCTTGCGACGACGGGATAGATTTCATGCACACCATCCCGCCGCTGCCGTGGCCGCTTTCCACCAGGTGGCCGAAAATTAAAATGTATGTAAGTATATATTATCGCTCTACTGAAATTAATAAGGCTGGTTCATATCAGATGTTTTAAGAGACACATAAGTACTATAGAATGCACTTGTGAAAAGTTCATAAGTAACCACGACTGTCAGATATTGCAACAACTAAATTTTACGCAAGGTTTAATTAAAGTGTAGTAAAATAAAAAAGTTAATGGTCCAGGCGGACCCCGGGCCCTTGTGCGCGAGAGCACAATTGAGACATTAATGCCAAGATGATTAGTTATAGATTCTACATTACTTATAATTTTTGCCTACAATTAATGTAAGTCACGAAAAAATATGGATTGAGAATAGGTATATAATACGTACGATTTTTATGCCAAGGGTCAACCTTGAATTCGGCAGGACTCTCTACGGGACCAATGCCAGGTCGAACAGCAAGATCTACAGGGACTTGAAAGCCCCCAGGACGTCTATAACCTCCAGGTCCAGGGTCCCCGGGATATCTGTAGCCTCCAGAACTCCAGAATCTCCCAGGACGCAATGTGGCTCCACGGTTTCCAGAGTCTCCAAAACCACGCTGTCCTTGGCCTCCAAAGTGCCCCTGACCTCCAGGGTACTCTTGGTCACCGGGATGCTCTTGGCCACCAGGGTGCCCTTGGCTACCAGGATGCCCTTGGCCACCAGGATGCCCTTGGCCACCAGGATACCCTTGGCCACCACGATACCCTTGGCCACCGCGATACCCTTGGCCACCAGGATGCCCTTGGCCGCTAGGATGCCCTTGGCCGCCAGGGCCCCTCATGGCCCCTGAGCCCCCAAGACCCCAATTCATTTCGCCTCCAGGATTTCCTTGACCTCCAGGGTGCCCATAGTTCCCGAGATTTCTAAAAGACCCCGAGGGAGGAACATAAGGACTTCCAAGGCCTCCATGTCCTCTTATGCCCCCAAGGTTTCCAAGACCCCCTGGACCTCCAGGGTGGGCCTGGCCTGGATTCCTGAAGCTCTCCGAGCCCCCGATGCCAAGAGCATTCCCGGAACGCAAGGGGTTTTTAGGACCCGCTAGGCCTCTAAGGCCCCCCAGACCTCCAAAGCCGTCAGGGCGCTGAGGGCCCTTAAGTCCCCTACTGGGCATCGTCCTTCCTACAGCTCGGTTGCTGGCTCGTTGCTTCTTGTATTTCACGAATTTAGCGAGAAGATCCTTATTCTGGAAAAGTAGCTTCTTGAATCTGCGGACAGCAAGTGAGAGAAACAAGTTTTTATTTATCAATTATGGTGTAAATATATCCTTATTTATCCAATAAATACCTGATGAGAATGATGTCCAATGGGATGGCAACAGTATAAGACTCATGTTAGATATGTATTTACAAAATGTGGAAAATTTTAGAAACCCTAAAGCAAAGAAAAAAAATTTGTGGAGTGAACTAGCAGCAGCCGTTGATAAAATCCCAGAAAGTTGTCATACGAAATTTCGTAACTTGAAACCTCGTGATTCGAGCTTGAAGCAAACATACATAAAATTGTCGAGGAAGAAATATCTACAGGTGAAGGGAAAGTAAGATATCCATACTATGACGTTTTAATGCTAAAATAAAAAAAAGTCGCTTTCCGTTGTCTCTTCGCGGTTTTTAACAATAGATGGAGTGATTGAAGAGGAAGGTTTATAAGCAAGATAAAAAGGGTAGGTAGAGTAAGGTACAGGAACGATGTCGCGCCAGGTCCGCGTAATATAAACCAGAACCAAATCTGTATAAATGTGTAATATAAACCAGAAATTCAAATGGAAATCCAGAATAACTCAAATGAAAGTGAGGTGGCTTTATTATCAATAGGTTCTGCGTCAAATATTACTGCAGACATTCAAGAGAATAGAAAAATGTAGGACCAAGTGACGATGACAGAACAAGTAGGAGAAAAAGATTTACAGAGCTACGAAAGGTAACGATGGAAATGAGAGATCGGCACCGGACAGTAGATAGGCCAATAAATATTGTTGAAGAGTCAAATAACATACAAAAAGAAGAAAAATGACTTTTTAAACAATATTCCGGGACAAATTGAACTAAACAAATTAATTACATTGTTGTCATAAATATTTAAATAGTGTAAATATAACTTATTGGAAAATATTAAATTATTCATTATTCAATTTTGCGCCTTTTTTACCTGTTAATGGCCAACTCTGCGACCTTTTCTTTGAACCCGGGACCTCTTTGATTCCCGGCTGGCTGTTGTTGCTGTTGACAGAATAACCGTATTGAGAACATACAACATAGGTTGAAAGAATTCCCATAGTACTTGGTTTTGTGCAGTACCGAGTTGACCACCGTTGATAATAATGCAGAACATTGGAGAAGATAGTCATAATCTCACTAGCATTTCATAGTTTTAAACACTGCGTGCTCCTCACATCTACTAACCGCGGAGATTATGGTAGAATCGATTAGAGAAATGGATATTGATATAGAAACAAGCTTATCTCCCCAGGTGCTTTGTGTGCTCTCCCATGTAAAACGTAGTTTTTATCTCTCTCTGTTCCCATTACTATCACGGGCATAACAACGTGCACACTTGTCTGTCACTTCAAAGTCAAAGTCAAATATTTTTTATTCAAGTTGGGTTTACGCAAACACTTATGAACAAAAAAAACCTACGTGACGTTTCTCGGAAAAACACTTGAGCTCTCAACCCGCGCTCCCGCATGCAGCCCCGAAACAACCCGGTAACGTGGGGTCCCCTTCCGTCTACATCAACGCTGGCGATATACCAGTTGATCTATAGACACTACTCACTTGCCGGCGCTGCAGCTCCAGGCCTTCGTGAGTTCGGTACTCCACGGTGGTGGCGCGGTAGTCACCGAGCTGTTCCGAGGGGCCTCGCAGTGCCACCTGCGCAATCACAATAAGTACTACAAATTGACCACACAACTGAAACGTTTCTAGTGGAGCAAGAGGTAGCTGGGAGTTGGGAGTGCAGTTTCGGGGCTGAAAGAGGGGCGAGAGGTACAGAGCATTTCATTCCAAGAAAAGTCACTTGATGATTCTCGGAAAAAAACACTTGAGCTCCCTGCCCCGCTGCGAAACGCAATGAGGAAAGAAAAATCTCGGAGTGAAGTTTTATAAGTCAATGCCGAAACGTCATCCCTCCTGCCAACCTCACCGTGAAGGCGATATTTCAGTTGTGTGATAGATCTATAATTACGTAGTAAATTGTATCGGTGGCGGGACTTCACCTGAATCAGTGCTTGGATGGAGTCACTGAATACAGGAGGTAACTGAGGAGTATGGCTGCTTTTCATCAGGTGGATCGTTTGACCGGGTGCTTCCCTACGTAATACATACATAAACAAAACATTCAAGACGTGTCGTGCCATGTGCTATGGTTTTGTAGTTTCCTGTCAATATGCAATAAGAGGGATTTTTGATACTACTATAAATACATTACAATATTACAAATGCACCTAGCTCCTATTGTAATATTAGCAAATACAACTACACTTTCAAAATCGGATGACTATTTCTTTGTGACAAATTTCGTTATATTTCTTTATTATTTATTGTACACAAACATGACATAATGATACAGTACAGTAACAGAGATGTACAAAGGCGAGCTTAACTAATTAATTGAGTTTTCTACCAGCAAACCTCAATTTCAATCAATTTCAGATTTTTGTCTTTATTTGTGCTACATACATGGCATTGCTTCTTGCCAAATTTAATGATTAGACAAGTGCCGATGCCGGTTTTGATTGTCTTAACTTCTTTCTCTCTCAAATGAAGCATAAGCGGTATTTTTTTAGCATTTGATATTAATTTCAGCTTAATATCCCCACGAGTTCCTAAGAAAAAAGATCTTGCCAGACGAACAGACAACGAAGTGAACCCATAATGGTTCCGTTTTATTTCTTATGAGGTACAAAACCTTAAAAATATGGAGACTGTCGTATAGATATGTTGCTGTAACTTCCTTCGATCTATTGTCACTCACCTTCTTGAACATACTGTCTTCATACACCCGTCTCCCGTCAGATTCCAGCGAAGAAGGCTCCTGTACGGGCGGAGTGGACTCGATGTAGTCATCGTTGTTCGTCTTCAACTGTTTCTTTAAGTTGGATAGTAAGTTGGCGCGGTACATCATGGGTTCCATCGGGGCTGTCGTCAATAGGTAAATAAATTTGGCGAGTAATCTACACCCATATTCATAACATGAATATGAGGTCTCACAGTGCGCGCGAATGCACAAGGTTCCTTCCTGAGAATACTTGAGTGGCGATCGGCACTAAGCGTCCGTCAACATGAACGAAATTGAGCAATCATACAGCCGTATTGAACTTAAAGCGTTTACATAGCAGACGATCACTGTGAGAACGCATAGTAATGCTTACTTATACAACTGTGAATATAAGGACATCAGTGAGGGGAAATTTGAAACTGTAGGGCCATTTCTCCTTAGAAACCAGGAATTTGTCAGTATTCCGTGATACATAACCGAGAATCGAACTCGAAAGATCGTACAATTCCTTCGCACACTCCCCGAAATGTAACCAGTAAAATACCGACAGACGCGCACGTGATTTAGCGTCAATCAGCAGTGTTTCACAAGTAAGCAAGCTTCTCCGCCGTTTCCTAAGTAGCCAGCAGTTGATATTTGACTGATCCATTCCAGAGTTAGAAGCAGTACTCCATGCCAGACTGAATCCTTACACAATATAAAATAAAGTCGTTTTTCGCGTCTGTCTGTTTGTATATCCGTTAACTCGTACTTAAACGACGCAACGGATTTTGATGCGGTTTTCACAATTTTCTTCTTGACGGTTTAATATGTGTAGTGTAATACATGTCCCTCTGTTATAGTAAAGGAAAGTCGAGAAAACTCGTGAGAAAACGATGCGGGTCGAAAGTATATTAAATGATATAATTCTTGCTCTAATCTACCTCTATGTATTAGTCTCCTTGTAAGACAACGCTAATTATCCGTCTTGAAGTTCTTTTTTTTCTTTAGTATAATCTCAAAACAATGAACTTACGTGCATCTCGCTCAGTCGATATCGTGCTTGATGCCTTCGTTTTCATCTCGTCAGTTTTTGGTATTTCAACGGCATCTGTTGTATTTGTTGTCTCCTCCTTGACAGTAGTTTGAGCTAGTTTGAGCTTGGTAGTGGTCGGTTCCGCCACTGTCGTTGTCGAAGTGGTCGTCACTACCTCTGAAGTAGTGATCGGCTCCACCACTATTGTAGTCGTGGTTGGTACCGTTACCGTCGTTGTGGTGGTTGGTATCTCTTTAGTCGTTGTGGTGGTGGTTGTTACTTCAACAGTGGTGGTGGTTGGTGTGGTAACAGTTGTGGTGGTAGTGGCATTTTCAATTACGGTGGTGGTTGTAGGGTTACCACTTACAATGACAGTTGCCCAAGCCAGGATTACGATTTGTTGCAACATACCTAATTCTCTACGACTAATTTTTTAAAGGTGTTAAGGTCTATAAAAGTTAGTAAATTTAAAATTATTTATTACTAATGTTATTGTTGTATTATTACTAAGTTAATGTTAGCACTTCACATATTATAATTTTTAATTTGGATATTGGCAAATGCTTTGAATGGCGACGACAATCTGCAACATTTTTCGCACAAAATACTTCGCCGATTTATAGAAAATAATATGCGTTTCGAAAGTCACGCCGCGCTTGCGCACTGCTGATAGCAAAGGAAACTAATAAATTCGTCATAAAACTGAAATAGAACTGTAATCCTGTGGAGAAATAAAAGCGCTTATATTAAATATTAATGCACTATAATATTTACACATTTACATCTAATAGAATATCAATTAAAGTATAGTAAGTATAGTATTTATTACAATTAATACAAGAGCTTATGTGTTAGTTTAGTTTAGTTACCAATTTAAAGATAAAGATAAAAATTAACAACAATGCACCACAACACGACACAATTATACAAAATAGAAAATTAATACAAAAACAAAAGTCTAATATTCTATCTACGTATAATATTCTTTGTAGTGACATAAATATATACATACAAGGTATTTGGTACATTAATAAAGACGAAAGAAGCTGACCTTTAAGATGATTAAAAAAAAATATATAGATTCCTGAGATCAAATCCTACAAACATTTTAAAAATTTTTCGCTGATTTAGCCTTCAAATTTTTTTAGAATCTTGGATTGGTTTCATTAAACTAAAAATTCCAGGCAATTAACGCCAACTTTTTTATTTAACTGGCAAAATAGTTGACAAAATGCATCTCTATAAAAATAATAACTAAAAGCATTTAAAACATTCTTTGAACTTTATTCTATTAAATATTTTTACAATTAAGTTTACTAATGTCGATAATTACGAATATAATGAATATTCGTTTCCTACTTTAAAAAATCGAATATGTGTAGTTAAGTATATCTTAATTAGTGTAGTTATGCGTAGTTGAATGAATAAATGAATGAATAACGCTTTATTGCACAATCAAAAGTATACAAGTATACAGTAGTGTAGTTAGTTATTAGACCAATCTTGATGTACGGATGTGAGGCTTGGACACTGACACTTAAGGAGAAGAACAATTTATTGGTCGCTGAACGTAAGATCTTCAGGAAAATTCTGGGGCCAACACAGGGGGAGGTGGAAGAGGAGAAAGAACGAGGAGGTGGAACAGCTTTTTTCCGAACCCAATATTTTAGGAGAGTTCAAGACCGCAAGACTGCGTTGGCTTGGCCACGTGGAGAGGATGGGGGAGGATCGAGCCGTAAGGAGAGCAAATGTGGGTAGGCCGAGTGGACGTCGACCGGACGGGCGACCCAGATATCGCTGGAGGGACAACGTCTTGAAAGATTTGCATGCACTAGAAATCCTCGATTGGCAGGAGATGGCGCAGGATAGAAAGAGATAGCGTTTTCTGGTGTCGGAGGCCAAGATCCACTTTGGGTCGCTGAGCCAGCGCAGTAAGTAAGTATATTTTATTTTCATTTCATATTACAAACATAATTAAGCTACCACCAATTACTAAGTTTCGCAATTTGAAATCGATGAAACAAACATTAATAACAAGTCAGTCGAACTCAGTTTTGTGAGAGTTCCGTTGTAGAGCAAGGCGCATACAGCCCGACTACTATATTTTGACATTCAGACATACCGAGTACAAGCTTATATTATCTAAGGAATGCAAACGAAGTAACAAAGGAACAACAACAAGCTGCATCCCGTATATTATCTCGCACAATCACGTCACAAAGCGTCAAAAATGCTAATCCTTTAGGCTCTAGTTCACATATACATCTGAATGTTCCGGAGGGGTGTCAGAGTCAGCACTGACTGACGCTGACGCTGACGCCAACCGGTTGGAATCCAGGTCTTCCTCTGTGACGTCAGCAGCAGACATATACTGCCGGCGGTTACTGGGCAGGCGAAAGTCAGGGAAGGGCGCGTCGTCTACCTGCTCGAAGAATCGGTTGTTAAATCTTTTAGGTTTATATTATACCCTAATGGACAGATGGAATGGATTACCTACAGAATCCAAAAAAATAATAAAAAATGTGTATAGTAGCGGGCCAAAATTGTAATTAGTTTGATAGAACACTTCTTTTTGAACATTTTGATTACCTCAGCCACGAAGCTTGAAAATCTAGAATTCGATTGCAATCATAGAAAAGTTTTCTTTTGAGTTTACAAGAATAACTCAGGATTGTCGTATAGCTTAACTGTCTTAATAAATTTGTTCAGAATAATGTACACTGTCGAGATTCCTACCATAATTTTGCTAGCTGGTATATTATTTCAAATTTTGGTACTTTTGACTCGGTGAATGTTCATCCGATAGTTCGCGTACCTTTGCAACGACGATTCCTTCCGCTCCTTCCTCCTGTATGAACTTGCGACCGCCGCCCGAGCGCCGTCCGCCGGCCATCTGCAAATCATTCAATCAAGTAGACTATTACAAAATAGATAAAGAAAGAAAATAACGAAATACCGACACGGGGTGGCAATCGGCTCCCGAGAGCGTTGAGCCCCCAACCAGTCTCAGGGACCCCAACGGAAAAAAGAGAAGGGTATGAAAATAAATGTAAGTTGTAAGATGAAAGATGGCGATGGAAAGAGAGGAGTATGTTACGCAGTGCAGTGTAAAATGAAGTAAGAGTAAAGCAATCTGGACAATAGAGACAATAATAATAATCAATAATAAATAATCGTGGACAAATTCACACAGCGCCATCTAGCTCCAAACTAAGCAAAGCTTGTACTATGGGTGCTAGCTAGCTGATATACTACTTATATACTTTTATATACATACTTATTATACATAGAACACCCAGACCCGTAACAGAAATTTAAATTCATCATTTAAATTTCTGCCCGGCCGGGAATCGAACCCGGGACCTCTTGCGTGTCTGACTGGCATGTTAACCACTGATCCACTCAGGTCGTCAAATGATGATGAGATGATTGGAACTCAGTTGGATCCGGATCCGCGTGAGCGCTCTTATAATGATAATTGCTTCGTAATTTCGAATAAATTCATTTTATATGTGGTCCATGAAACATCCCCAAAGTTACATACCTTTAATAACTTGTACCTTTTCTGTCTTGGTTTAGTCATCTTACTTCTACTTCTTGCATATCTTTCAGCGTAGTCGGGCGCAGTATCAGCGGCGAACAGTTTGCTTGGGGTCAACCAAGAATCGTCCATGTAATAGAGAAGGTCCTTCTTATTGACCTGCTGATTTGCTGCTGATCTGTGCATGCTTTTGGCCCAATGCAAATAATTGGCGGTGGCGAGATTCGAACGCCGGTCCGAAACATCATTTACGAAGTTCTCGTAACTTTGATGTTCGTGAACGCGCTTGCGGGGCATCGGGTATTTTGGTGGACTGATGTGAATGTGGTCTATTGAGTGATCCACTTTGTGCCCGAAGTCTGAGAAGTTTGTCTGCACTGTGTGTAATGGTTGGGGATGTAATGGTAATATTCCCTTAATGGGCGATGTCTCAGGTTCGTACGGTCGCTCCGTTTTTTTCATGTTCTCTTTTACAAGCTGAAGTGTCTCATCTCTCTCAAGAACAGCTTTCTCAAGATTAATCATCTCATCGTGTTTGTCTTCGAAATTTTCCATCTCATCTGGATCATACTTGTCACTCGGACCTGTGACCTGAGATCGAGCGATGGGATTTAAGAAATTGTCACTCTGCTCACTGTAGTCATTGTCTTTATGCTCCTGCTCAACGTTGTTGTTGGTAATAGAGAAGTCGTCGCTGTCGTGGTTCATGTAATCGTAGTTGTTTGTCATCAACTGTTGCCGGAGTAAAGCTGCCAGCTTCACACCGGTGTTCTCCGAATTAAGGGGAACATCATCTGGTGGTATTTATAAATTTGATTGTCATAAATATGGCTCATATATATAGTAATATTGTCATAAATATGGCTCATATATAGTAAAATTTTATCTATAACATTCCAATCCCGTTCACATCCCGGATCACATTGAATTAAGGGGTAAATTCCCACATATGGGTTGGATTTTATATAAGACATATGCCAAATTTCATCAAACTCCGTTCATTAGTTTTTGCGTGAAGCAGTAACAAACATTAAAACATACATCCATTCTTACAACTTTCGCATTTATAATGTTAGTGACATTTATGACATTTTGGGTCTTTTAAGCTGAACCAATTGTAATAAAACTACGGAGGTCGTAGCTGGTTAGCCCTGAGACTTTAGTCGCCTTTTATGAAACCCGGGTTGGAGCAATGCTACACTACCGAACGCCACAAGGTAATAGGCAATCATTGGCAATAGTAGATTATAACCTGACTCCTTTCTGAGTTGTTTACATTACTTGAAAATTAACCGACGCTCTTGGTGAGGGAAAACATCTTGATAAAACTTGCATATTCAGGCGACTAAATGTGTAACCATGATGCAATCTATAGGTCAGGTTCCCCTGTGAACCTGCTGTTTACGGAGGTCAAATGGCAGTCGCTCTACTGTAATTACCTGATCTGCCAAATCCTGCATCATGTTCAAGGCGGACCCCGGGCCGAGCACGACCGAAATTATTATTATTTATTTATAGTAAGCTATAACCTACGTTCTTACGATAACTTTTTATGTTTCAAATGTAAATGTTTCAATTCTATGCTATGGTATGTATAGCTAGCTGTTCTTTGTACCACAGGTTTGTATTAAACAAATAAAGTTCACCTTTGTGTCCGATAGATGGGTCTTTCTCCAAATATGAATTGACAGGGGCTGACATTACAGCTTGGAATACCACAGGCAGTATAAGCAACATCGTCTTCCTCGATAACTATATTGTTTTCTCTTATTCCAGATGCGTTTCCACCTTTTCAAGTATTGTTTTTTCGCTGATATCTGAAGATGCGTCTTTTATTATGAACACTGATGCAAGATAACATGTTCAGTCCCCCGTTATGAATCCTGACCATTATGATTACATAATGCTGTATTTGGTTTGCTTTCACTTTGTATTTATGGCCGCTAGTATTATTTGAATTTATTAGCGGGGTAATATAACCCTTTATTGCCTTCAGCGGTTTTATTTTAATACATCAGGCACTTGAAATCGGAAACAACTAAACTTTTTCAGTGATCCTTCAATAGTTTTCGTCACTGCCCCACTTCTTAAATTTTATAAAATATAATTTCAGAATATTCCGACAAAACCACTGCTTAGTTCAGTATATGTGTTTGAACAATGTTTTACACCCTACTTCCTGCCGTATTTTGCAACAGTTTTACGACGCGTCGCGATAGTTGGTTGAATATTGCTTTGTTCGCACGTGTGTTTTGTACAATACCAGTGCATTTCATTTCGATATGTTTTATTAGCTGTCACCCACGGTTTTCACACGCGCATAGTTCCGATCTCTGTAAATATAATAAATACCTGTCTCGCTGGACATATTGTTGTTTCCTGGATAAAAAGTAGCCATATGTTACTAAGGAATAATACAGCTGAATTTTTTTTATCGGTTCGTTAGTTTAGGTGATGGGTAATCTCATAAATAAACTCAAGTAGTAAACAAACATTATTCGATAACAAATCCCTAGATTCCGAAAGAATCACTCAATTTTAGCCACCAAAAATAGTCGTAGACATTAGTATATACACCAACGCATTAATTTCCACAAAAAATTTGCTAACATTAACTGCATAAATAACATATTTTAGCCAAAATAAAACATCTCCCAAATTCATGGTCACAGATTATCAAAACGAAATGTCAGTTTGGCATTTCATTGTAGGAATGGGATGAAGTGAATGAATGAATGATACGCAAAGGGTTAATTTTTTGGTGGTGGTGAAATGGTGAAACCATTCGTCTCGTGGCTTTGCTTCATGTCGTTCGTTACGGGTGTGTTCTTACCTTCCTTAATTTCTAAGAACTTGGCTTTCTTGTGGATTTGTACAAAAAATACTGCTTTTGTGTTGCTTATTTCATTCACTCGCTGAACACATTCACACAATGATTCCCAACAATTTGAAATGTCAAACTTTATCGATTTGCCATATTTGTTTACTACTTATGCCAAGTTAGAACAAATGTACTTTATATACAAACTTTTTCTGTGTGCTTCACTTCTCTTTAGCGGAGAATGGCGTTCGTATTTGTTTCAGGTCTGTGAGCCAAATTACATTTGCCTGAACCACTGATTGCTTATCGACGCATGTCAGTCATGTGTCGATCGTCCGGCGCGAGCCGACCGTGTCCCGTCGTGTCGTGTTATCGTGTCGTGTTCGATGGTCGCCCGAGTGGCAAACTACGGCTCTAAGTGTTGTCGATTAGGCGTGTTGCGAACATACGACTCGCTATGATGTTGAGATGGATTGGGATTGACACAAGCACGGGTTTTGAATCTGAATTATAGGTATTGGTAATTTGGGCGTTAATGTTCCAATTGTGATTTCGGGCGTGAGGGCCTGGGGTCCACCTTGGCTGTGATCCAGGATTTTGCAGATCAGGTCAGGATCAGTGGAGCGACTGGCATCTAACCTCCGTGACCATGCTAGCAGGGGATCCTGACCAAATTTTATCTTAATTACACATTCAGGCGCTTGAATGTGCATGTTTTATCGCGATGTTTTTACACAAAGTACATAGCTCAGAAAAGAGTCATTGGTTCATGACGGCACTGGGGTTCGATCCCGGTACCTCGTGGTACGAGTCCGATCCCTTAACCATTAGGCCACCGATGCTCTAAAATCTGATCTAAAATTATGTGACATACAAATAAACTAAATCTGTGTCAATGTCATTTAAAATGAACTCTGACAGGAGAATGGTACGTGACGTCGAATATTCACCACTGCGAATCACGTCGAAATCTTATGATATCATCATCATCTTGGCTTTAATGTCCCGGTTGTGCTCTCGAGCACGATAGCCCGGGGTCCACCTTGACCATGATCCAGGATTTGGCAGATCAGGTAATTACAGTGGAGCGACTACCATCTGACTTCCGTGACCCTGCTACCAGGGGAACCTGATCAGATTGGATTATGGTTACAAATTCAGTCGCCTGAATTTGTAGGTTTCATCACGATATTTTCCCTCACCAAAAGAGCATCCGTTATAATGAAATTAATGTGCATAACTCAGTAAAAAATCAATGGTACATGGCCGAAGATTCGAACCAGGTACCTCTTGCTTACGAGTTGGATACTCAACCGCCCGACCACCGACGCTCCAAAAATCGTATGATATCGAAAGTGGGTATGTTCACGCTTCTAATGAACTTGGCATGTTATTATGTATGAGTAAGTAAAATTTAAGAGTTCCTTTGACTACCTTCCGGTTTGTACAAAATCACTAGTCCTCCTTTCGAGATCATATGATTATCATATAGTAACGTGATTAGCAGTGGAGACGACTAGCTTGATTCCATGTAACGAATTCGACGTCACGTATCACATAAATCTGAAAATATCTACAAGCAGGACATATCACATTAACAACACACAGTTTGTTTACTAGTTTTTGTTAATAAATTAAATGTATTATTTGTACTGTTAATATTATATGGCCGCTTTAAAAATAGCTACAAACTGTGAATGAAATATTGAAACACCGCGAAGTGAATCTTTACCTGGAGCGACATGACGTCACGCGCGGAATCACGCGGGCCGTAATCGACACGACAGTGCGACCGTGCGACCAACGAGTTGGTAGCTTTGTAGACGACATGGCCCATTCTGACCACCAGTTTTGGTAAATAAATTATACCTTATTTACTCGTACAATAGCTTCGCAGCGGTCGACATTTTCATTGTCACACCATTTAAAGCTTTATCAATGAAGAAGTTCTCAGTATGATTTGAAACTTTTTCGAAAAAAAAATGGATCGTTTTCTGCCACCTCACAAGTGACGATTTGGACAAGGGGTATGTAATGCTTACTTAAAATGTGCCTATTCACTCTTACCTTAAAAATGCAGATCCTCAGGCATATGTTTCCACTCCTTGGCTGGAGAAGCGACAAGATATGCCTGGTTTAAATAACTTGACAGTTCGGAATATTGACTGCAAATCGTACATCGCGTGTTGGCCCCTGCCATAGAGTCCTTGGCAAGAGAGTAGTTGGTCCTTATTGGTCCTTGGCAGCGGACAACGTACGATTAACGTTTGGGTAGTCATCATCATCATCATATCAGCCCATAGTGTGTCCGTCTTCGAACGTAGTCCTCCTCTCCAAGCGTCCACGCCTGTCTGTTTCCGGCTACCTGCAGCCAATGTATTCCGGGTAGCCAACGTTTGGGTGGTACGTACATAATAGCAATATATAGTACGTTAATGGCTCAACGATGGCTTCATATGGGTGCCTACATTTGATGGTGCCACAATTTAATTCAAAAACTCCGACATAAAATGTTTTAGCCACTAAAAGGCTGCTCTGTCCGCGTCGCACTGCATTGCAGCCGTCGATACCGATTGCCCTCCCGATGGTAAAACAGATCGGACGGGAAACATTTAGAATTAGAGTTGAAAGCGACATGATCCGATGCACGGTCGGAAGAGCTTCGCTAGATTTAAGGCTCTTTTAAAACGTTTAAAGGATTAGCTGTCTTTCGAAAACTGGAGAGTGGTGTTTCAGACCAAATAAGAAATAAAGATAGAATCCTGTGAACAAGTTAGTAAGTGACTACTTAATATAAAATTTAAAATTAAGGTTTATACCGTATCATTATCACTGACGACCTGAGTGGTTCAGTGGTTGACCACGCATGTTGACATGCCGGTCTGCCACGCAAGAGGAGGTTACGGGTCTGGGTGTTCTATGTATAATAATTATGTATTTAAAAAGTATATAAGTAGTTTATCAGTTATCTAGCACCCATAACACAAGCATTGCTTACTTTGGGGCTAGATGGCGCTGTGTGAATTTGTCCACGATTATTTATTATTTATTATGTGATCAAACTACGTCATGGCACACATGTTGATGATACTCTCATATCACTGACTGACAGCGTGCCATCTTTGTTTCTTATTTGGTCTAAGAGTGGAGTGTATATTTAGAGGACGCCGAGCCTGTAAAGATAGAATCGGGTCCTCTGTGGGATGACGTGCTTGTTCGTCTATCTGTACGTTTATCTGATTGGCTGCCTGTTAGAGAAAACCATTAATTCATTTAATATAAAGAATTACCTTTTTGATTTGCGATTAGTAAACTGCGAAGTTCCTGTGATGCAACAGGGTCTTCATTTTGTATCTTATTTCATGCATGGGTGATGCCCCTGGTATTGCAACCGTCCATAGGCTGCGGTGACTGCTTACCATCAGGCGGGCCGCAAGCTTGTTTGTCACCTTAGTTGTATAAAAAAAAAGTTTTTTTTTTGAGTTTTAACTTGAGAAGGTGCTAAAAAGTGAAGAACTGAAGGTTATGTATGGGCGTGATACTACACAAATTCAGAGAATATCGAGTGCCACGACCTACAAACCTGACATACTTCTTTTATCTTTGTTTTTTTTTTACTTTTTACAAGTGTAATAAAAATCACTATGCCAACAAAACGAAAAATGCGAGATGCTACTTTATTTTGTACAATTTAGAGACTAAATTTGACCTACACTTTTTTCTTTCCTCATTGATTTCTCTTCGCTATGACGAAAAAACTTCTTACTCCGGGCGTAAAAGGAGTTTCTTCTTTCGTCATTTACTCTACGGCTTGTTCCAGTGTTGCATGAGTGTCGCATGAGTGTTGCAATTTTGCAAAAATATTTATTTTCCAAAAAATAAATTGTGAAGAATGAGGAGTTTTTAGTAAATATTGATAGTTTGTTTCAAAAAGCATCAATAGATGGCGCTCCTACAATTTTGGTAATCTTCTTTAAATCTGTATGATGGTGGCAGTGATTTCATGCAGCCAAGTAATACTAAACTTGAAAATAAAGTGTTTATTAATATAAACATAACTGTTAAAGGTTGAACGAAGTGTAAAAAGAAATATTTATAGAAGTTAGCACTATGTTCCATTCTTATTACAACCTCTAAAATGGTTAAAAACTATTGACAAATATAATATTATCCAATACAACGTACCCAGTGTTTATATCCTGTTTGCTAAGAACCTATTTCAAGCGATTATCAATTACCAAAATTGTTGGGGCGCCATCTAGTGAGTGGTTAGGAATGCTTTAGATACCTATTGGAAAACTCCTCATTGACTAGACAAAAATTTTTTTTTTCTATTGATACGAGTTCCGTATTATACATCCTTCCGTTTTTCATTCACTTTGTACCAGCTGGATCTTAGTGAACACCTTCTATGAGCCGCTCGACTATATAATTCATTAATGAATAATTTTACATTTACGTTGAATTCCAAAACACAGCTAGCAAACTCATACCCAAAAGCCTTATTAATTAAATGACGCCATAACATATTTGAATCGTACGTTCGCGTGGTGCAGCATTGAAACATTACTATCTGACCCCTACCAATGGCTCTCGATGGTGCCATGTTTCAACAATAGCAATAAAATGACACAATGCAACAATTTAGACTAGGCTCACTTAGAGCCTGATTATGGTGATGGCTGTTTGTATAATAATAATAATAAAAATTCATAATAGAAATTGAAATCTAAGAATGAGAATAAATATGGAGAATAATAATACTAATAAAAAGTTTATTAAATCTTGTGAAATACATTTCAATTTTAGATGTAAAAAACACAAATGTTTGTATGTGTGACAAAAACAATAGAATGGTCATAGTCAAAATTTTGTCCATGTCCATTCTGTCCATGGCTCAAAGAGCGTCGGTGGCGTAATGGTTAAGGAGACCGACTCATAAGTGAGAGATCGGTTCGAACCCCAAACAAGCCATCTACCAATGACTATTTGCGACATTAACGCCATCTTTTTTTAATTTTGTATTTGTATTTATTTATTTAATTCAAAGTACATTTTGTATCTTAACACTAAATGACACAAAACCCGGATAAATTCTTACCATAGCTTCATGGAAATAGTAATTTCCATCAATAGAGTAAATGCAGTCAATTGCTGTAGAGTAAATGGTCTCTTATAATAGCTGTATATGTGATTCGGGTCTTCGTGTGTCATGCTAGAGACCAACCGGGATTGCTAAAGGCCTCGATGATAATAATGATTGCATAAAAATTAGACTCCTTTTCTAAAACAGCCCAATAGTTTGCCCGACCAACTGATTGAAAACTACTGTTGTCTTTTAGTCTAAAAAAAGTCGAAGAAACTTATAAACACATAGCAAATAGTAACGCCGTCGCCACTGACCTATCATTCGTAGTCTCGTAGCCGCGTAGCCCGTAGCGGGTGCTACACCGCTACGGGAGTTGATTTGATTGCATTAATACTGGTACTGATGAATGCAGGCGGCGCGGGCTCCGGGATTTCTGTGAACATAATTGTAGTTAAAACGACAATGGAATATGCAGTCCTGGTATTTTGAGAGTGGTAATTGTGTAGTTGAGACTCGGGCCAGATAGAAATTGTTGGTCCGATTGTTGGACCAAGCGGAAAGAATAATTTTTTGGTCCGAGAAATTGTTTAATGTCAGACTAAAATTAAATGTCAGCGTTAGTGACAGCGGCTCTATAATCGGTTCAATTCAAAGAGTTTGTACTATAGTCACAAATTCTTTGTATACCCAGGGCCAGATAAGATTGCTTTGAGGTTAAGGCGTCATTGTCATTATTTATATTGTGTGTTGCTCTTATTGGCTGTCTGTCAAATTTAGTTCCTTTCTCATCCGCGAGCAATCTAATCTGGCCCCGGGTCAAAATACCAAAATGAACAAAATTGATCATTCTAACAAGAATAATCAATTATGTTAATTTTGACAGTCGCATAGTATCTCGTAATAGGCCGACTCGCGACGGAGGACGCACCGCGACCGACATCCCAGTCCATGTTGGGTAAAATCATCTCCAGCCGGCTCGACGATGCCGCGGGCGTACCGTTGTAGATTGTATGACATTCATAAGTGTTTAATAAAAGACCAAAATTAATAAATATATTTGAACTTGAATTTGAACTTTGAACACGGTGCGTCAATGCGGCCTGGTCCGCGTCCGTCCGCAAAATCACGCACCGAGGAAACCAGGTTTGAGTCTTATAGAATATGATTGTGTGTCTTCGAGCTCATTCCGCATTCGAATAGTCCGCCCGATTAACATTCTTTGGACGCGTCGCGCTTATTTACTTTATAAACAACAAAATCACGCGACAAACTTCTTTGTGGAAGGTTATCCATCACAACTGCCAACCTAATTACGATATTCAATTCACAACGTGAAGGCAGCCGATGCCGCGGCCTTAAAGGGCTGCCTTAATTAAAGGCATTCTGGCTGTAACGAAGTGCGTTATCAAGGTTGCGCAGCCGCCCCCAGCGGATTGGAAATGATGCTATAAATAATTATTAAATATTAAGGGTCCATGGTGGTAACTTTTTTTCTCGCGTTTTTAATGTCTCATGATATATTTTCAGGCACAAGTCTGTTCTCGCGCGCGACAAGCGAGGCAAGGCGTGATATAAATACTGTAATTAATTTCATATTATTACTAGTGGACCCGGCGCGACTTCGTTCGCGTAGCGTTCTAACCCTACACCTGCCCTACACCTACCGTACACCTACCCTACACCTACCCTACACCTACCCTACACCTACCCTACACCTACCTTACACCTACCCTACATCTACCTTACACCTACCCTACACCTACCTTACACTTACCCTACACCTACCCTACACCTACCTTACACCTACCCTACACCTACCTTACACTTACCCTACACCTACCCTACACCTACCCTACACCTACCCTACACCTACCCTACACCTACCCTACACCTACCCTACACCTACCCTACACCTACCCTACACCTACCCTACACCAACCCTACACCTACCCTACACCTACCCTACACCTACCCTACACCTACCCTACACCTACCCTACACCTACCCTACACCTTAGGTGTGAATCTAAACCATTCCCAGATCCCCTTGAACACACACAAAAAATTTCATCAAAATCGGTCCAGTCGTTTGAGAGAAGTTCAGTGACATACACACTCACAGAAGAATTATATATATAAAGATAGAGAAAAGGAAACTAACGCTCTCTCGCGGCGCGAGCTATGTCGCGGCCATTGTGCTAGCCATGCTGGGTAGAGGCACAAAATAGGGCGGGCCGTTCTTTTTTGTGGTAGAGCGTCCGTAAATACCTCCATAAGAGCCGAACCTGTTATGTCCGCATTCAAGTGTTCCCAGCTAATTTAAACTCGTACTCACTAACTATACTTGTAAATTGTCACATACATCGGATTTGTCGATATTTCGAAGCCCGATATGTAGCGAATAACCTCAAAGGTTTACCAACCTATACAACAATTTGTGTAAGGGCCGATTTTTCAATCCTCAGATAAAGTTTATCTGTCCAATAAAGTAATACACTGCCAAATTAAAACGAACTATGATCCTTTACAATTATGAAGTAATGATACAATTTTATTTTAGTCGCACAATAACTTATCAGACTGATATGTTTTATCTGAGGATTGAAAAATCGGCCCTAAGTAGGTCATCTAAGCAAAGAAATTGGATTCTCTTATCTTTAGTCCAATTTCCATAGCATCTAAGTAAATACACTAATAATACTGCTTTCAATACAACTCTATGATTGGTTATCTTGTACGGACGCATAGCACCGAACGCCACTCAAGTAATGTCAGTTAGAACGCTGTGCATCCACGTTTTGTGATACTTTACAGTAACAACGCAACGCATTAGAGGCGTCCCTGGTGTTGCTGATGTCCATAGGCGGCGGTGACCACTGCCCATCGGGTGGCCCGTTTGCCTGTTTGTCTGCCGTACTCGTATAACATAAAGTTTCTGAACCACACGTTAGATGTGATATTGGTAGGAGTGATACTAGAAATGCTAACACATCGTAAACAACGGAACCAAAGCACAGCAGCATTACCATAGTACCGCAGTAAGGCATTACTGGAAGGCGACGCCGCGAAGGAACGCGTGGGTACTCCCTAAAAGGATTGTCGTGTCGATCGTGCTGTGGGTGACACAGTTTTCGTTTTTCGTGTTTGACAGCTTGATACGCAGCCAATGGTGGAGAGGCTGTATTGGGAGTAGTTTGCTGGCACTCTCTGAGCGCGATGTACTCGACCGACGTATTTTAAGACAAGCCTGAGGAGTCCGCTTGGATGAGTACCACCTACTTGTCTATTGGTGCCAAGAAAAGATGATTGCATTGTTCTGTTCCAGTATAAAGAATAAGGTAGCCAGCATAATAATTACAGACAGGCAATAGGTATCAATCGTCACATTGACATATTGGCAACCGTTCCCGCTTTCCATCAGTTGGGTAGTCTGCTAGTTTTTATAATAAAAATGCATTTATTCATACATGAAGAGGTTGGCGCACTGGAGAGAGGAGTGGTGATTTATTCGTTTATGATGATGCTGAACGGCTGAAAGAATACCGATCAACGATTCGTAATAGAGTCAATCACTTCCCGTTCTATAAAATTGATTAATTTATAATTTGCTCTATATATTACATCCGTATTCAGAAACGTTACTTGCATCGTCACAAGGTTCGAACTGACAATGCTTGAGTGGCGATCGGCACTACGCGGCCCTCGAAATCAACGCACTACTAAAGGTATGAACTGAAATGACAATCATAGAACTGTATTGAATGCAGTAGCATATGCAGTACGCTATGTGTTCTACTGAACGCAATATGCAATCACTGTTTGTGAATACGGATATTACTCGTTGATTCTCATATTTCCCACCTATATCCCCACCACTAAAACCCGACCACGTTTCTGCGGTTTTACATCCAACATTTCTCTCTCCAATTTATTTATTTTTAAACAAACCGACCAGTAGCCAACTTTACAACCAAGTTTCAAGTTTTTCACAAACAATTTACAAGTTTCAAGCCATTAGCAGCTGTTAAGTTTCATTGCTTTAGTGCGGCAAATTGGAATATTCAAAGGCAATTTGGTTTAAAAGGTTGCCTCGGCTTCAGCGGACGATGCAAACGCTGGCTTTACATAACATCGCAGAATATGATGTTGCGTCACTCTGCTTGGCGTTTTTTATCAATAGTCAGCAACATCAAAATTCAAAATTCAAAATTTATTTATTGATTAGGACATTTAATATCTCTTTCAATCGTCAAAAAGGAGGGGGGTAGGAAAGTAGGAAGGAAGCACACAGTGACACGCTGGCCGCCCCATGGCAGCAGCAAACTTACCCCATGCCAGTCACGACCGGACCGTGCCCGGCAATGAGAGGCAAAGCCGGACCGCGCATCATCATCGTATGAGATTCTGGCGACTGAATGTATAACCTTGATCCAGTCTTGTTAGGTTTCTCTGGTAGCAGGGTCACGGAGGTCAGATGGCAGTCGCTTCACTGTAATTATCTGTTCTGCCAAAGCAGTAACAAATATCCATTCATCCAAATATTAGTTAATCCTTACAAACTCATTTCACAGTGTGGGGGAGAAATTTCCGTTGGAACCACACAGTTCGCATACAAGTAGTTAGTTTATCAGTTATCTAGCACCCATAACACAAGCTTTGCTTACTTTGAGGCTAGATGGCGCTGTGTGAATTGTCCAAGCATATTTATTTATTATTTATAGCTAGCGGTGCGATCATAGAACGCAGTCGTTGGCGTTGGCATCCTAACAAACAATTCTCAAAACCACACGAATCTTAGACATTTCGGCTTCCAGTTTCCACTCTCCATGCAGTGGACTCTCTGCTGCTCTGTCACTGAGTTGCATAACAAAAACAAAGATACCGCTATAACGTGCGACACACCAATATTGACTGTTAAACCGCAGCTATGTAGGCGAGGCTTAAAATGGCGGTTGTTCCGATTCCAGAGCATGCACGTAATATGCATTTACAGCGCGCTATTTGTTCTAGACTTTGAAACGATTGGTATGGTTACGAGGAAATAATTTTCGTTATTATGCCGCATTAATGTGTTCGAGAATGATTTTAATATTTTGATTGTTCAACACAATGATTTCGTGTTTTCTAACCACAAATATTGTAAATAAAGTCTCACGCCGCGTATGTTTGTTTGTCTCATTAAATTCAGAAGCACCTGTCTGTTCGCGATAAACTCTTAAACTACTGAACGGATTTTCATATGGTTTTCACCAATAGACAGAGTGTTTCATGAGGAAGGGTTAAGTGTATAATTTGTTAAGGTTACTATTCGTGCGAAGCCGGGGTGGGTCGCTAGTTATTAGACTAGCAAAGTTGATCCCACATGGGTGTTTGCAACTATTGCGAACAGTTTTATTTTGTGTCCTTTTGTTTTGTAATGCGACAAAACGAACCATAATGATAAAGGTTGCAAAAATATTTTTATCTTAGTTTTTTTTTCATTTTTACAAAGGTTATGTTTTCACTTCCACTTTTTACCTGATGTATCTAATTTTTTTTAAATTTAACTGTTTTCAAGCACTTGTCTAGTCAGTATAGTGAGATGAATCTTGATACTGAGATGAGTCTTGATAGAATTATATCTCGATAAAATTGGTAGGAGGTATTTATTGTTTCTTGATACAAACAAGAAACAATGTGTGCGCACTAATTAGATACGAACTGGAACTCGAACTAACTACTGCGAGGTAAGCTATTACTTAAATAATAAAATGAATGTCGAGTTAGCGCGCTGATGTGCGAAATAATCGTACAATCTGTTTAGATTTGCTGTGTTTACTGGTGTGGGAGCACCATAAAGAACCTTATATTAATTTGTACCTTAATTGGTTACGGTCAGATATACTGTCTTTTTGTGACGGCTTGCCTTTAAGATACATAGTGATGATGAGCTCAGAGATGCAGCAATTTGTCTAGAAACGCCGTTCATCAGACGAACGATTTACCGCGATCTCTTTTTACTTCCAAGTGCCTTAGAATGAGATTTTCCTTTCAATCAAGTATGCATCTAGCTCTCTTGTATAATCTACTAGCTTTCCGCCTGTATCTAAATCTTGCGAGTTTGTGAGTGGAGCGGAATAAAAAGTAGCCAAGTCCAATCTCAGCTGCTGAACTATTTCCATACCGAATTAATAAAAATTCGTGATAGCGTGACAGACAAACTGACGGCCAGAGTTACTTTCGTATTTATAATATTAGTAAGGACTAAAAAGTACGAGTATGATGTAGATCAAGATCTAATATCTTCCATTTTTTAAATTAGAATTACTCAAAGCTTCTGCCCTAATGCCTTTGCAACACCGCAGGTAATACTGCCACGAATACCGCCGTGTGTGCGTATGAGAGGTAAATAAATGGTTTGTATTTCCATTTATACATGTAATGCGGGACTCGTTAGTGCGACCCGCTGGCCGTGAGCGGTGCGCGGCTCCATTGACCGTGGCATGATGGAAACTGCAGCACGATGCAATGTACGAGTACAGTACAGAAGACAGCATATCGACCTATCCAAAACCTGTGTAAAACAAAGTCTGTCTTTGGTATAAAAGGAGCTAACGTTGATAAGCTCGTCTATAGAGACGCTAGCTCATCTTATAATTGATCTAGATCATCTAGAACTTAGAAGTTATGATCCAAGTTCTTTGTCTGTACTGTATGGAGTTTAAATATAGTGCTTTCTATCGGTAGAAGGACTTCGTCCAGCAAGGAGTTTGCATGGACGGCTACACTACCAAAAATATTCGATTCAAACAATCAGAAAACGCTGTGAGCCGCAGAGCTGAAAAACTTTTGAGATAACAGAACAAATTTTTATTTATTTTATTTTATCAGTATACAAACGGGCATGCGGGCCACCTGATGGAAAGTAGTCACCGCCGCCTATGGACATCAGCAACACCAAAATTCATATCCCTTTATTTTTAAACCTTCAAATACCTACAATTCTCCTTTTAATCAGTTAGTAGGACTCCGTTAATTTTTGTTGCCTGCGACCTAAATGCATGAATCGTAGATCTTATATATTATGGGGGCTAGTAGGTTGAGGGGAACTGGGTACGCATATGACACGGGGTAGGGTAGGGATAGATTAGGTAGTAGGTAGGGGTTCATTAAATTGAAACCACGCAAACAAAGACGCGCTGGGTAGCTAACTCATGGGTATTCACGAAGACTGACGACAGTAGCCTCATACAGTCTACCCGCATTTTGATTAATTACCTTATGGCATGATTACACTTTAGAATGTCGACATTTCCTCCTAGAATAGTCGTCACGTGCATAGCAATGGACACGCCTCACCGCGACCGTTAGTAAATAATTCTTAAAGAAACACTCGTGATGCAGTAACTGCACTCACGCCGCCCACTCGCCGACACACTCGCTCACTCACTTGACTCGCCCTATAACAGGGGTTGGATTCGAAAACGTGGCCTTTTTATTTTACGTGTACTTTTACTTTTTATATCATACGGTATGCAAACAGGCAAGCGGGCCACCTGATGGAACGTGGTCTACATTGCCCATAGACATTATACTTAGAGTATCGCCAATGCGTTGCCCACCTCTATAACACGTTGCTCTGGCAGCATAAAGGAAATTGCCCCTCCACTGCCAAAGCCACGGTTACCCAAAACGCCATCCTTTAGAGCACTGGAGACCTTTTTCACCGGCAGAAACATAATACTATTTAGAAGCGTACCTACCCCAATAAGCATACAAGGACATCATCTTGGCGTCAATATCTCGGTTGTGCTCTGATGGCTAATGGGTAAGTCGTATTCAAATGGTACCGATTTCGATCGCCATGTACCAATGACTTTTTCTGAGTTATGTACATTTAGTTGAACGCTAACCGATGCTCTTACGGTGAGGAAAAACGTAGCGAGGAAACCTGCATATTCAGGCGACTGAATATGTAACCATGGTCCAATCTGGTCAGGTTCCCCTGTTAACAGGGTCACAGAGGTCACACGGAAGTCGCTCTATCTACAATGCAACTTGCAGTCGCCCGCGGTTTTCACCAGGGCGCATTTCGAGTCTTGGTAAAAATCCAACTATATTTCACGCAAAATGGGCGTAAGTTCGTCGATTTACGGTAACCGCCCGGATACATCTATCTAACATCCAACTATCACGCGTTTTTATTTTTCCGAAATGAAAAGCCAGTTTTACTGAAGAATAATATTAATATAGCTTCGTACAAGTGCAAGCATTTTCGAAATCGTTGTAGTAATTTCAGAGATTATCCCCAACAAACAAACGTACAAACATATAAATTTATAAAGAACGTAATCGAAAAGCAGAGCACGACAACGAAAGAAATTTAATTAAATTGACTTATTTAATATAACTACGTACTCTCCACAGAAAACTTAAGCTTTTTTTATCACTAGAAATCCATAAAAAAGCGATCCAACGCTATAACCGCAGCTAGCAACGCTTGTTTCCGAACACGGCCCCAAAGCCCTCCAAAGTCCGCGCCACCGACTTAAGTCAACTATGTAACACACCCAGTCCGGAACTAACTCCGCAAAGCTTTGATACAAAATATCGGATTGAAAGCGGCAAACATCAAACTGGTCGTGGACGGATTTAAAATGGTGGACGCGTTTTTGGGGTTGCGTTGTGGGTACCGTATTTGGGGAGGAATAATTGTTTTGAACGAAGTCGAAGTCTTCATCTTTCTTAGTCCTACCTCATCATCATCTTGGCCTTAATGTCCTGGTCACGCACGAGGGCCTGGGGTCAGCCTTGACCATGATCCAGGATTTGGCAGATCAGATAATTACAGTGGAGCGACTGCCATCTGACCTCCGTGCGACTTCCATCTGACATCCGTGCGACTACCATCTGACCTCCGTGACCCTGATTGGATCATGGTTACACATTCAGTAGCCAGAATGGGCAGGTTTCATCGCGATATATTGCCTAACCGTAAGAGCATCGGTTAGGTTAGGTTAGCATGTGAGATGGCGGTCAAATGCCTGGATAGTCTACATAGTTGTTAGCCTCTTTCACCGATTTGCGTTAGGTTGTAAACTTTTATAAGACTTTTTTCTATGTAACTTGTGAAATTATTGTGGTGTCTCCTAATTGGCTATTCGATGTTATGCTATTGTATATTTTCTTTGTTGCACGCTGTGAGACATCCAAAAAAAAAAAAAAAAGACTAGTTTGGCCCTTGATGCTCCTCTCCGCTCCGCTCCGCTTTCCTACGTTTACCTCTTATTTCTTAAATAAAGTTTTTGCGGGTTCCAAGAGAATATTAGCTTGTCCTCGGGCGTGCCTGGGTATAAAAACTCTAGTCCTCAGTATGGCCGCCGCTGTAGATCCTAGCCGTGTGGTGTTCGGCAGAATAGAATAGCACCAACCCCTTACACTTATAGGTGTCGTACAAGGCGACTAATGTTTTCGAGGCAAAACATCAAGAGTCTCCGTAGTCTGGAAAATGGGCAGCAGCATTTTCCATTGTTATATTTAAACACTGCAATCTCCAACCCGCCTGACAAGCGTGGAGATTATGGCAATAACCTCCCCTTCCGTGGGAGAGTCCTAAGTCCTGCAGTGGACTGTTACGGGCTGTGATGATGATGATGTAGATCCTGGCTACACAGAAGTTGCGGCGAGGAGAATGAGTGGTGGGCAAAGGCCCTAAATGATAAAACGTAGCCCCTAAACGATTAAGTTATCACTGCTGTCCGCTGAATATCCTGCTGATTGACAATCCCTCGCTGGTGTAAAGTCATCTTCAGGATCTGGATACCGCCCCTACATTGTTAACTTTCCACCTATGTGCACACAGTGTTTTTATAATTATTTTCTGATGCGAATGGCAAGGGAATGGTACTCGCTTTCTGCACATGTTTTCCCTGAGAGTGAATAGGAATTTAGTAGACCCGAATTCTGAAACGTTACTATGAGGCCTCACAGTGCGTGCGAACTCACATCAGGGTTCCAACTGACAATGCTTGAGTGGCGTGCTGCACTATGCGTCCGTCAATATTACCAAACGACGACCTGCGTTAGTAAGTTGGTTAGCCAGTGAGTTAACGTTTGCCACAAGGTCCCGGTTCGATTTCCGACCGAGCAGAAATTGAAATGATGAATTTTAATTTTTGTTACGGGTCTGGGTGTATTATGTATACTAAGTAAGTATTTGAAAAAAAAGTACATAAGGTAGTACCGCACACTGCACCTTACAGAACCCTTAACCGCGTTTCAGACTACGCTCTTTTCCACTTCTGAACATAATTTACTATGTTTGCGCGGTTGAAGGAGCTGTTTGTGCAAAAAATATTATTTTAAAGTGGACTGGAGCTGTTAGTCTTGCACTTTGGCGTGTGTAGTTTCTGATATTACCTACCTATTATTATTGAGCCATAATTTTTTTAAATATTATACAAGACAGGCATTGATTGATTTGACTGCCATCTCACCTGTTGGTAAGTGACGATGCGGCCGAAGATGGAGCATGCCCGTCTTGGAACAGCCTATTCACTTTAGCCTTGAAGGCGTCAAGATTATATTGATCAGGGAACACACTTGCATATCTCGCCTATTGTCGTCGATATCTTACCTGTAGGTAATCTATATGTATCTTTACACAGTATAAAATTAGTAGTTTCCCGCCATCTGACCATATGTACGAATGTTAGATACGAATTTTAATGCGGTTTTCAACAATAGATAAAGTGATCCAAGAGGAAGGTATTTAGCCCCAGGTATTACTGATGTCCATAGGCAGTGATGACCACTTTCTATCAGATGGCTCGCTTGCCTGCCGTATAACATAAAAAAAATTTCAACTCGGTAGCTATTGAATCCTGTAGGTATTAGGATTATTACGTACACAAAGAAAATAGAAACATTAGAAGTACAGTATGTTTGTGTATTGTAAACATTCAATCTAATGGATGAATTTTTTAGGATGACAACATCAAATTCATTAACAAAATTACCTCGTAGAGTTCCCTTCATAAACATTTCATCTAAAGTAGATTGCCACAACTCACAAGGTTGTATCTTATTCAATGCTAAAAAGTTACCAGATCACTTGAAGAGCCAAACTTCTAACTCTATAAACCCAACATTTTGGTCAGAAAGTATGGCTTGGCCATTTTAAAGAATTATTGATGACTAGCTTTTGCCTGCGTTTTTAGGGCAGATTATCTTTTTTCCACATTACTATTTTAAATGACCTCCCTAATGTATGAATGCTAGTTACTGTACTACGGAGAGGTCAAGCTGTATTTTGGGTTCTACCCAACCGAATTAGATGAAACGTGGCCTATATGTTTTAATTTGACCCCAAACAACTAAACTGTGAAAACCCCATCAAAATCCATTCAGCGCCATTTCCATATTTCTTATACTTTAGCGGGTCTGTCATGGTTCTACATCAGGTGTTCCAGTTTCAAAAATAAGTTATACCCTATTTATTGCCCAAACTTAATAGACGTACAATAAAAAAGTTTCATTCAAATTTGTCTAATAGTTCCGGACATTAGCGTGTACAAACATTTTCTTATTTCTTCATCGCCCTAAATGATTTTTTTGAAAATATTTTCATTGTAAGGCTGGATTCAGTGATCTATAACAGTCAGCGCTACCGGTCGCAGTAAACAACCTTAACAGTGTATGGTTGACGTAGCTATAACTCATATCTGTTCCATGTTCGCGCATAATTTCAGAGCGGCTGCACATTCTAATTCATATGTGTCCATCAGAGATTGTCTGTTTGAAACTGCGTCATATTAGAAAGTGTCCCATTGGAATTGTGTCTAGGGAGTCTAAAAAGGCCACATTAGCGTTTCGTGATAATATGATTCATATTAATTTGTCACAAACTTATCTCCAGCGTCGCTGTTGTTGAAATTGACATGACAATTCAAAATGGCGTCACTTAGTTCCAGTATTGGCCATCGGATTAACTAAGTTTATAGCAGTCTAATATGAATCATAATATGAAACGTTAATATTGCCTTTTTAGACCCCCAGGTGAAACTAAATCGCGCATATGATTATGTATAATTACTATCTTGTGAGTCCCGTGACTAATTCCGCGTAATATTCGGTTACACAGTTCCAGACCAGAGGGCCTATCGGCTATCTCAGTGGACATCTGAATTTGACATAAAAAAATCTGACACTACTCTAATTTGGTAGACGCTATTGCCAGTTTTCAACGTAGATGACGTGTTGTAGAATTATCTAGTGTCAAATACAGTTGTCAACTGAGTTAGCCAATAGCCCCGCAGATTCCGCAGGAACCACAGATGAATTGCAAAAACTTCTGCATGTTAGTAAATTATTACTAGCTTTTGCCCGTGATTTTGTAAGTGTAAAATTCGTTTTTCACGTATCAGATCCGTTCCCGCGGGAACCACATTGAATTTCTTGGTTGGCCTATGTAGTATTCCGTTGTGTAGTTTTAGTAAATGTGTTCATTGGTTTTTGCGTAAAGGAGTAAGAAATATCCTAACATCCATCCTTACAAATTTTCGCATTTATAACATTAGTAAGATGGGCTATCCCATATTATTATTAGAAAGAAAAGAAAGAAAGAAAGAAAATACATTTATTACACATAGCACACCACGACACAATTACAGTTACAATTACAGACAACGGACATATTAACATTTAAAATATTTTAATTGTCTTAATTAAGACAATATATTGTAGTCTCCCATGACACTGTCGGTGCCGCAGCGGCTAGCGCAAATGGTACCCACTCAGCATGTGCTGTGAGGCGCAAGAAACGACTCACAGCGCTGGTATTGTGGGCCCATTGTTTGGGTACGTCACGGGCGTTATACTACCTAAATAAAATAAATAAATACATAAAAATAAATAAAAAATATGTATGGTATGGTAGATAAAATAAATATTATTTTAAACAGCACGGCACATCTGCTGGCCGTTGCGCAATCCACCCTTTTCTGCGGCCACGCTATGCCATGGTGCTGGCGGAGCGGCATCCAACACCAACACGCATCCCACCTGAGTCACAGCCAAGAGCTCGCAGCTAAAACCGCTGTCATCCACAGCTCGTCACAGCCCACTGCTGGACTCGACATTACTGGGGGGTGGACCCGTCTCCACGGTTTTTTTATAGTGACAAACGAGCAGCCCATCTTATGGTAAGCGATAACTGTCGCCCATAACATCTACCAACAAAAAATCAGAACCGCAGGTGCGTTGTCACTGTGAAGACAAAGATGAAATGCCTCGTGATTCTGTGCTTGCCTGTAATTGCGCCGGCTACCTTATTCAGTATAGCTAGTAATTCAAAATGAAATCCATGCATAATCGTATTTTTCTTGTAACATTTACGTATTTATAACAAAATTATAATTTAAACATTAACTTCCTATAGATGTTCCTGGGATTAAATCTACTTAAGTATATACAAATAAGTTCTTGAATGAAATAATTTTTTTCATAACAAGCATTTATCGAGTCGATTTTGATTGAATAAAACCTAGGAGTATAGTACCCCCCACTCATGAAGACCATGGGGTCCTACAACTGTAGGGTTATCTTGTTGCTTTCATTAGTTCTTATGACCACCTCTGGCTTCATCATTAGACCAGCTCCGTGGGGGATGGTAATATTAATGAATAGACATCCAAGTTACATGAGTATACCGAACAGTTCAATTGAACGCCGGGAAGTGGGTCAAATTAGGCTTGCAAGATTTGATTGAGGATTGCAATATTGCAAAATAATTAGAAGCTTGTATTTAGCAGATGCGGTTTCTATTCTATAGGTATTTTAAGCACTGCGTTGCACCAACCCGCCTGCCAGGAAATTAATCAACGACTACAGAGGTTCAGCATTCTTCCTTACAACCCACAACTAAGGTATACTAAGTAATTGATAATTTGTATCATTTTATAAAGTGCTTATAGTTATGCACTAGTTTATATTTTTACGCACAAGAATCAGATGCAGTGCGTAGGCTTCTAAAACAAATGTATCAAGACGACAAACTTACGAAATCATTTTTGCTTGAGGTGTTAAATATAGCTTTTAAATAGTTGTTTTGATTTTTCTTTTCGGCGTCAATTTCACTAAAAGGGGATTGTGGTAAGGGATAATTTTAGCTATGGGTTGCATATGCGTTCCTGCACTGATAGTTTTTGCATAAAACACGCGTTTCGTCGTATCAATGTCGCTGGATTTGCGTTCGGATATCTTTCGAAGATGTTCTTCGATGTTAAAGTCATTAGTATTTATGTATCCGTCACTGGTTTTGATATGTGTCCTGCTGAAAGCTTCATTCGATGCAGAACTCATGAAGTGTTGTTCCCTATTTGGATTAGGATCAGATTCAAGGGCTATACTGTCTAGAAGTCTTGTGAATGTATCGTCTTTGATTATTGCGTCGAGTGTTGCGTCTCTTCTATCTATCCTCAAATATCCATCTCCAAGATTGGTCTCATCGTCCGTGAAGTATGTCAGTGTGGGTAATTTTACTCGCATGACATTTATAACCTCTGATGTGTTAGCTGGACTTTCAGTTCTAGTATTGACTGTGAAAGTAGCATTCTTGTCAAGTTTTTTCTCTTTACTGGAATAGCTTTTGACCCGATTATTTACGCGTGAACTTATATCTTCGCTTTCGCTGGACGAGTAGTCGTAATCTTCGTTGTTGGCCATCAGTTTCTGTCGCAGACTCTCGATTAGGCGGAAGTTGTCTGGGGTCACTGGAAATGGTTTTGTAAAATAGTTTTTCGCACTATATATAGTAACAAAGGTTTAACTGGCAGCGGGCAGGGCACATAGTTCGAAGAACAGATGGCCGATGGGGTAGTAAAGTTCTCGAGTGGCGACCACGTATCGGAAGACGCAGCGTGGGTAGGCCCACAAGGTGGACTGACGCCCTGAGAAAGATCACAGGTACCAGCTGGATTCCTGCGTTTGAGGAGATCTCTGGTGGAGCCCAGCAGTGGGCGTCTTTTGGCTGATGTGATGATGATGATGACTGTAAATATAGGAATGGTCGCCTGATTAAATATAATAGGTGGTGGTCATCTTAGCGTTAATATACCTCGTGCGCGAGATGCCGGGGTCCACCTTCACCATGATCCAGGATTTGTCAGGTCAGGTAATTATAGTTGAGCGACTGCCATCTGACCTCCGTAACCCTGTTAACAGGGGGAGGGGAGCAGGGGTGGGGTTAGAGTGGAATAAATTACCCGAAGACCTTATAAGTGCTTCATCAGTGAACTATTATAAATAGATTGGACAATTTTTATCAATAACTATCATCAGATAATAAGATATACACGTATCAGCATTAGCTGCTAGTGAATCCATAAAAAAAAATAACCTGACCAGATTGGATCATGGTTACACATTCAGTAGTCTGAATGTGCAGGTTTCATCGTGATGTTTTCTTCACCGTAACAACATCAGCTAGTGTTCAACGAATGTACATGTTAGTGCATTATTACAACAGGCTACACCGTATTGTTTATCTACTACCATTACATTATAGAAATTCAGTTAATTGCACTAATGCTGTGTTCCTAGCTTTATAGTGGATTGTAATTGAAGGGTGAATGGAAAGAAACTTTTGCGTTGTTACTTACATTCTTTCTCGAGCAGTTTATCACCCAATTTGTACATTACTGTAATTAAACCAGAATAGTATGTAGTAAAACAGATGTGTCAGTTTGAATCTATTATAATATTAGTTTGACAACACATTTGTTGCGAAAACAAAGAATTAAAACCTGAACTGCAGACGAATTTAAACGTAATTAAAATTACTATTTACACTAAACATAACAAACGGAAATTTAGTACTGAAATATACTCTTCAGCTTTAAATATTACAGCATGATAACAGAAAATAAGAGGCCCGATGGAAGTCTGGAAATGTATAGGAATATTTAAAAAGGAAATACTGAAAAGGCTGATATTCTTACACACTAAGTCATTGCAGACGTATTGGATAATACTAGGGGTATCACACAGTGGTTGCCGACCCCGTAAATACCTTTTCACCCCTTTCACACATATGGAAATTATGATCAAACTTCGTTTTTATGGAGCCTTCCTCTTTTCGTGTTCGACCTACATCTAATTAACACAGTTACTTGCTACGCTACCTCTTCTCCAAAGCATCTTGTCACCAGCGACGAGAGAGACACACAGCCAGGCCCACGTGATCACAACACGAATACAGAACATTGTACGCATACAGCATGCAAGGAACGGCTATGCATTATTGACGGTTAATGCTATCGAGGCACTTTGCACTAAACGACTTTTTTTTATTACTCACCTATTTTTTTATTTATTTTTTTATTTTCGAAACAAATTGTGGTATTTATATGTGTCTGGGTTAAATGCATTAACTACAATAACACAGCTTAATCAAAATCCACATAATTTAGAAGAAGGAGATGGGTGAAAGATTTACCCGCATTCCTTTCATTAGACTAGCCAGGCATATGATCTGAGACGTCACCTGGTGGTAAGTGACGATGCGCATGCCTTCAACGCTAGAGGGAAAAGGCTGCTTTTAGATATGCGTGTTGCATCTTCAGCCGCATCACAGTGTCTCAAATGGTGGTAACAACGCCTACAAAGTTCTTAAAAACCGTAAAGGATACAGAAATATATTTTTTAAAATATTTAAATTTTATGAGAGCGTCGTAGCCTATTGGTATAGGGTTCCGACTCGTAAGCGATAAGTACCGGTTTCGAACTAATGTGCTGCCACGTACATTGGTTTTTTTCTGAGTTATGTACCTTAGTTAAACACTAACCGATGCTCTTACGCTGAGAGAAAACATCGTGATAAAACCTGGGCTGTGAATGTGTAACCATGATCCAATCTGGCCAGGTTCCCCTGTAACGTAGGTCTCATGTTAGTGTCACTGTAATTACCTGATCTGCCAAATCCTGGATCATGGTCAAAGTGGACACCCGGGCTCGCACAACCGAAATGATAATTAATTAAATATATTTTGACAAGTATTTACATTTGTCAAATCATATCGTGAATCGATCGTGAAATCGTGTCGTTTGCAATGAAAAGGCTTTTTTATAGCTGAACAGGTCTTGGCTTGACTTTTACGATAAAAAATTTAATTGCTTTGAAGGCGAATACTGCTTTCACGTTTGATTTGTTGATTGGGCAGTCGTCTGCTGCATACATTTATGATTAGAGAGAAATGTTCGTTTGCCTCTATTATAAAAGAAAAGTAGTTTTTGCGACGATATTCAAATCAGATCATTTTATAAGGCGCTAGGACTCTGTCAAGCCTGAGGAGTCCGTTTGGGTGAGTACCGCCGCCTTATCTATTTCTGCAGCCAAGTAATAATGCTTGCATTGTTGTGTTTCGGCTTGAACGATAAGGTAGCCAGCGCAAATACAGGCATGAGGCATTTCATTTTAGTATTTACAAAACCGATGCATATGCGGTTCCGCATTTTTTTGGTACTTGAAACCTAAGTTCACAACAAAGAGGCTGAGCTTACTTAAAAATAGCTCCGAGTTGATCTTGGCATGTTCGTCTTCGTTTTATTCAAATCTAAATCCAGTAACAACAATATTACACAATTTTCTCATTCGTGCCATCAAGTACTTGTTCTAGCATTTTCCAAGACACACTCCGCACATTTATCAAACTGTAGCTACTTTACTAACATCTCTTCACCTACGTCTTGCGTTTGGGATAAAACGGGGTAAGACGCAGATGATATATGCTGAAGAAGTAACGTTTTTAGATATTGGTGTGTAATAAATAGGGCTACCATTGAGAAACTATAGGCTAGTGCGGTATGGGCATGTAGATAATGCATTAGGAAAAACATAAAGCTTTACAATACAATTTTACATTCATAATATTACACAGCGAGTCTGTACATTTAAGCCAAATAAGTTTCCACTAGGATAACATTGTTTTACAATTTTAGACTCGGTAACAAAACGAAAATACTTAAAAAAAAGATTTGCCAGGCATTTGAACGCCATCTCACCTGGTGGTAAGTGACGATGCGGCCGAAGATGGAGCATGCCTGTCTAGGAACAGCCTGTTCAGTCTAGCCTTGAAGGCGTCCTGATTATACATATTAATCAGATTATGTGACAGTAGATGATGAATATGAAAGCGGAGAATACTTCACTAGAGGCCGACTTAAGAGAAGGTTGATGGACTAATTAAATGACGACATGCGGCTGAAGGGAGCGAGTACCGACCGAGTACGAAATGGAATTAAACGGAAGAGAGAGATAATGTATTGTGTCGACCTCACCTAGTAGAACAAGGGCAGGTGGATGATGAAATAAGACCAGCACTAGTAAGTGTCATATGACGAGTAATTACACTAATCACATTTAGAATAGAATAGAAATATTTTATTTGACTGTAGTTTACAATTGATAATAAAGAAATAAAGAAATAATTACATTAGTTAGCGCTTAAATGGTGTTCAGAAATTATTTTCCGATTAATGCAACATTTATGTTTATGTTACTCTAAGCATTTGGGCGTCACAAAATTGGTGTCATAAAGTTGTGAGTGACTTAGCGAGTTTAGTTTTTACAAATAATTTTTTTCAACTTGAGTTAAATTAAGCGCGGCCTTAAGTTTCCGCCGCAGTCGCGCTTAAGTACCCATTATAACCATTTTCGATCGAACAAGTCATTTAGTAAAACAATACTTAGTGAGCATTGATTGTTTTTGTAAGCATACACGTTTTGGTAACTTAAACGAGTAGCAATAACCTAATACGGCAAACAAACAGGCAAGCGGGCCACCTGATAGAAAGTGGTCACCGCCACTTATGGACATCAGTAACACCAGGGGAGTCACCAATGCGTTGCCCGCCTCTGAAGAGAAATCTAATTTACCTCTTGAACGATCCCATGTCGTAGTCCGTTTACGGACGCAGGTTGGCCGCTGCAATGACTCTCTGGCTAAGTGGGGCTTCATCGATCAGACACAGCTGCGATGCGACTGTGGAGCTCCATCCCAAACCATGGAGCATCTGCTCTCTTGTCCTCTTTGTCCTGCTACCTGCACAAGGGAGGAACTGTTCCTGGCCACTGATAATGCCGTTGCCGTGGCCGACTACTGGGCAAGCCATATCTAGTTAATAAATAGGGTTTTCGAAAGTTGACTCGACGAAGAAGAAGTCCAAAGGAAATACTGACTAAAATCTACAATGACTGACCTCAATAAGCATCAGAAAAGTAAAATGTCTTTTCGTACAGAATTTTCTCTACTTAAATATCTTAGGGAAGGCCTTAGTCCATTGGTGGTCTGCAATTATGTCTATGTGTGCAATATGCACGAACCGCTTTGCCTTGACTTATTTAATGTCCAAGATTTAAAAAGGTATCGGGTTATTTCTGTTGTAGATATATATGGTTGAGTGAGATGAAAAAGTATGAAGGTTGTCTTTGACAGCTGCCAGATTGAGGATTTTGTAAAACAAGAAAGATTGAATTAATTCTGAATATAAAATAATCTTAGTTTCTCCAAATCTTTTATTTATATTAACAGTAAACATTACAATTTCTGCATATGGTTTTAGCAATTTAAAGCGATGCCTACGTGTGTGTCCTCCAATCAGTAATCTGGAAACCAGCAAGGTCATATAGAGCTGGGCTCTTTCTCGACAGAAATTCTCCATCTTCATCCTCATCGTTATTACCAGGTGAGGAGTCGATCAAATTCCTGGTTGTCAGCCACTCAATTCAAATAAATTTATATGCATAAATGAAATATGTAATAATTACCTTGGTCTTAATGTCTCGGTTGTGCTCTCGCGCACGAGGGCCTGGGGTCCACCTTGACCATGATCCAGGATTTGGCAGATCAATTAATTACAGTGTCCCGACTGCCATCTGACCTCCGCCTTGCTACCAGGGGAACCTGACCAGCGGGGTTATTGTCTAACGCAGTTGGCAACTGAATTTGACATTAGATAATTTTACACTACGTCATCTACGTTGGCCACTGGCTACGGCGTCTACAAAATTAGAGTAGTGTAAGATTATTATATGTCAAATTCAGTTTCTACTTATTGGCTAATAGTAACTGGCCAATAGCCCCACGGATTGGATATTTAAAGTAAAGTAAAGTAAAGTAAAACACATTTATTACACTCAAACACACAGCACAAAACTCTTACAATTAAATTAAAAAAATATAATCAATCAGCGACATAAATAAAACAAGAAAAAGAAAAAAGATACTCTCATCTCGTTGCCTGTGCCATGTGGAGAGTGCAATGGGGCCACACTCAGCATATGCCACGACAGTTGCCGTGACGCTGGTTTTCAGTGGGCCCCCTAGTGAAGCACGGACAAAAGTGCCACAGGAAATAAATAAATAAATATTCTTTGTTTAAATACATAATAATATATTTACCCATACATAAATTAGTCTCCACTCCACTATTACCACCAACCCTATTTAGAACATCTATCGGAGCTACCCGCTCCGTGTACCCGCAGGTAATATAGTCCGGGAGTGACGGCTAGAATTGGACGCGATATAGTCGCCACCGCACTATTTGTTTGCCGTCGTCGCGCGTCGCCCGGTCTACGCTACGCCTGTCGCCGTACCACTGACACGTTGACACGTTATGAACACACGTAATACAAGCGTACTGTTTGGGTTCACATGGCTGTGGATTACAAGAATTTTCAGTATGCAAATTTTTAAGAGAGGTAGGGCATAGCGGGGTATCCCGTTCGAATTGGAGCCGCCCGACTGGGGAAGTACCTCCACCTTACAGAATACCGCAGCTAAGCAATACTCTTTTAAATAGTATTGTGTTTCTGCCGGTGAGTAAGGTTTCCAGTGCTCCATGGGATGGGGATTTGGGGAACCGTGGCTTTGGCAGTGGAGGGATATTTGCCTTTTTGCTGCCAAAGTAACGTGTTATAGAGGTGGGCAACGTATTGGCGATAGTCTCGGTGTTGCTAATGTCTATAGGCAGTGGTGACCACTTTCCATCAGGTGGCCCGCTTGCCTGTTTGCCTATCGTATGATATAAAAAAAAAACAACCCTAAAAGTGAAGTTTTAATTTTTTTATACCGCTAAGGTGGCAAACAAGCTTATGGCCCTGATGGTAAGCAGTCACCGCGGCCTATGGACTACTCGTTTTTTACTCTTTCATGCAGATTTATATGAAATTATGTAGTAATGTTAGCTTTATATACCAATAACACAGCTGAGTGGGAACTGTGGCTGTATCAACTGCGATTCTTGCACTAATGTTTCATGTTTTTGACGACCTGAGTGGTTCAGTTGGTTAACATGCCGGTCTGCCACGATACCCGGGATCGATTTCCGACCGAAAGAAATTGGAATGATGAATTTTAATTTCTGTTACGGGTCTGGGTGTAGTAAGCATAATAATTACGTATTTAAAAAAAGTATATAAGTAGTTTATCAGTTATCTAACACCCATAACACAAGCTTTGAATCTCTTTGGGGTTAGATGGCGCTGTGTGAATTTGTTCAACCAAGTGTATTTGTTACTTTTTCGCATTCTTTACATACCAATAACACAGCTGACGACAATGGAAGTGGCTGTAACAACTTGCACGTATGTTTTAAGTATAAAAAATGCAGAACCGCGTTGTCTATGAGGACTAAGAAGGAATGGCTCATGCCTGTAATTGCGTAGGCAACAAATGGGAACACAATAATTTCAACATTATTACTAGGTGGCAGAAATAGATGAGGCGGTGGTACTCACCCAGGCCGGCTCCTCAGGCTTGACAGATCCCTATTACCCGATACACCACCACCATCACAACTCAAAATAGTCCACTGCAGGACTTAGGGCCTCTCCCACGGAAGGGGAGGTTATTGTCATAATCTCCACGTTTGGCAGGCCTGTTCGCCTGCCAAGCGCAGTGTTATAAATGTAACAAAAACCGTACAGAGACTCTTAGTCGCCTAGTACGACACGTAAGGCATTGGTGCTATTCTATTCTGCCGGACACCACACGGCCGGTGATACGCGATACAACTCCACAGTAAAACAAACAACATTAGACCACCGAAACCACCCACCAATATTAGACAAAAGACATGATTATTTCCTACATACCAGCCGAATGTACCAGGAGTGCATAACCTGTGCATAGTTGTTCAGCGTTGATGCGGCACATTGAACAGATTACAGTGAGAGCAGGAATGGAGGTACAGGAATTGAATATGCGACAGGCAAGACGCTTGACTTTTAAGTGGAGTCTTCACTTTCCGTTAAAGTGCAGTTACGACTCGAGGGTTTTCGAGCGCCGTGGCAGTGGATTTTCCCGTGTTATTATCAACATAATCTCAAAACATACATCTCTGGCTGCCCATTATTTAGGAATTAATACAGTGTCTACAAAATATACACATTTTCTAGGAAAAATATACAATTCCTAGGAAATATATATAATTACTAGATTTCACACATTTCCGGGAACATTAATATTATGTTACCGTAAGATTGTAAAAACGGTTATTTTTAATGTAACGTAATCAAATACCTTAAATTATAAACTGTCGAAATATTGTAACTCCAACAAAATTCATGAAATTAAATACAATTAAACGCATTATATTTTGAAAAAATACATAAACATTAGGTATAAATTGGGTTAGTTTAAAAATAGGTTTCAATAGAAAAATACAAATCAATATAGCGCTTTGACAATAATCATTAATACGCCGCGTAAAGAGAAATTAACATACTGCTAATAGAAAAAAAAGCTACTGATGAAAAGACCACTGACGCCCCTTGGTTGTCTGATGTTAATAACTAAAAATAGATATAAAGACGTCATCATCAGCAGCCAATAACAGCTCATTGGACTCGTATCAGTGAAGGGTTAGCCGTAATCTGCGCGCTAGGCGGGTGAGTGTGAAATCGCAATATTGAAAATACTTAACAGAAAATAATGCGGCCCATTTTCTGGTTTTTACAGGTCTGTCTGAAAAACATTGGTTGCGTTATACAATACCGTATATATTGTACTAGTAGGCCCCGTGTGACTTCGTTCGCGTACACCTACCACCCTTTTTTACTTGCTTACTTATCGTAAATGTCAGACTTAAGATCCTATAGTATACCTACAATAACAAGGACCAAGCTACCAGGACTACTACAAGGACTAAGACCATACTGTAAACGTTTCACGTTTTTTAACGTGCTGATACTATTAATCCTTGATTTTTAGGTTTTCTTACTAATACTTAAATATACTATACTTAATAGTATTATTATTAATTACATACCTACACAGTCTGCCAATCCGTTCCAGAGACTGTTCAACCCGTCTTAGGAATCCTAGGGGAAGATCCTCGCTTCGTCAATGGTATTAGAAGGCACTCCTAACGAGTGGCGAGCTCTTTGAAATTCTATCGTCTCAAAGCACGTCGCCCACCCAGTTACAGGCATTGGCGTGTATTGCTCAACTTTACTTAACTCGGAAGCACGCTGCGATATCTATATAATCTGACGACCTGAGTGGTTCAGTGGTCAACATGCCGGTCTGCCATGCAAGAGGTCCCGGGTTCGATTCCCGGCCAGGCCGAAATTGAAATGATGAATTTTAGTTTCTGTTACGGGTCTGGGTGTTCTATGTTTGTTCTGTGTAGTTCATTAGTTACCTATCACCCATAACACAAGCTTTGCTTACTGTGGGGCTGGATGGCGTTGTGTGAATTTGTCCACGATTATTTATTTAATTATTATCAAATAAATAACGCAATCTCTAGTACGGCACTGCGATCCAGTTACCCGCTGATTGCTCATTCCGCCGCCGCAGCGGCAACCCACGTGCATCGACTCTTGCTATCTTACGGACGCCTGGTACAGTACCAGGTAGTGTCGCATTCTACTACCTTATATTATTAACCGTCGATAAGTAAGTACGATGTGTGTGTGTCTGTCTGTGGCATCGCAGCTACTGAACGTGTTAGATTTTAAGATAGAGCGTACTTATCTAATATGTGAATAGAAGTATTTAGAAGATATTGATTAGGGTGATCGAGTATTTATCGAAAACTAAGGCACTCGTAATTAGTTGGTAGATGGTGTAGTTGTGGCGATAGTGGTGTAGATAATATAGTGAGCCACTGACAGGTGAGACAAAGATAAGTATTCATTAATTAACAACTAATAAGGTAGTCTCTAATTATAAATAAATATAATCATTGACTTAAATTGAATTACGTTGAATTTTACATTGAAGAGTAACGAACAAAAAAAAACAATCATCCCAACATAAAGTGTGCCAGTATTAAAAAAAAATTGGTTTTTTTATTTCTTCGTTGAGTCGGATGTTAACAAATGTCTATCCATCACATGTGTGGACATTTGTTAATAGAGTTCATCATCATCATGTACATTTATTAATTAATGGTTATGCAGTTGTTACAGTTTTAGTAGATGGGTCCTTTATGACAGGCATACAGATTTAGAGAAGTAGGTGATTAAATTTTTTTATAGAAATAATGTCAAATCATTACATTAATGGGCCGTGTGGTGTCCGGCAGAGTAGAATAGCACCAACCCCTTACACTCATGGGTGTCGTACGAGGCGACTAATGTTTTCGAGGCAAAAGATCAAGAGTCTCCGTTATCTTGAAAATGGGCAGCAGCATTTTCCATTGTTATATTTAAACACTGCGGTCTCCAACCCGCCTGCCAAGCGTGGAGATTATGGCAATAACCTCCCCTTTCGTGGGAGAGGCCCTAAGTCCTGCAGTGGACTGTTACGGGCTGTGATGGTGATAACATTAATCCCTTCAAGATTATAAATTATTCACTTTTTAATAAGTATCATAAATAACAATTATAAAATATTAATTGATAAATTATAATATCGACTATAAATGCTTACATTAATAATAACTATTATAAACTAAACACCACCCCACCTGCCCGCACAGCAGCGCGGCCCGCGACGCCGCTAATCGCGTTAGGGGCCGGGCTAATTAATGCTCCCGCACTAGTAATCGCTGTGCAAGCAAACAGCGATGTGTGTGCGATCATAAATAATCGTGTATGTATGGGTATGTGTGATGTACTGTCAGCATGAAAGCGCAGTTGAGTTCTGAGGACGACTTAAGTCTCACTGATGTGGTTATCATCGATCGGATTTAATATTTAACGAACTGTTAACGGTTAAAGGTAAGAGCGAAATTCTGACTAAAGCTATCAATGAAATAAAGCGCCGTGTTTGGTGCGTTACAGTCGGTTTCTGAATAGAGAATTTCAAGTTGAGAACGTACTTAAGTATGACTTAAGAAATTTTTTATTTCTGAATAAACTTTTGGTGTAGTTTTAGCGTTGTTTGAGTATTTGGCCTTGATAAATCTCTTTGTCTTGTGCTTAACTCGTTGCGTTTCTAAACTCATTTGATAGCGCTCTAACCGGGGCGTCCGGTTTGAGTTACCGGTTACCGGACCTTACTCGTTGAATAACAAAAAATGTCGACAAGTGAGGTATATGGACTGGTGAAGTTTGAGGAACTGTGAGGAATGCAGTAACGAAGCAAAGAATAACAACAACAACATCCTCAGGAGGAGTATACATTCATTCAAGAATCAAGACAATAGGAACTCTCAACAATCAATGAACAACAACCTATGAATGACTTGATCAATATTTAAATATTTGTTACTCCTTTAGCCAAAACTACTGAACAGATTTTGATGCAATTTTGTAATATTGTAGCACAATAAGAATAACACGAATTCGTTTATTCGCATTTCAATGACAATCCAATTTTACGCGAACTAACTCGCAGGCAAAAGCTAAAAGTAATATTTTCTTGTTCGCTCTCTCAGTTTCCACAGATCTTCCATATCGCTGCCGACGGTACCCGGGCGTGCGTCAGCAAACCGGATTACAAGTTGTCACAATATTTGGTCGCTAATTATTATTACCAACACGCATCCCACCTGAGAGACAGCCAAGAGCTCGCTGCTAAACCCGCTGTTAACAACAGCTCATCACAGCCCACTGCTGGACTCGAGCCTTCACCAAAAAGTGTTTTTTTTTTAAATACCGCTAATGTGGCAAACAAACTTACGGCCTGATGGAAAGCAGTCACCGCAGCCGGCCGTTTGCAATATCAGTTTGCATCACCCACGCGGTGCCGACCGCGTGAAAACCTTTTCACCCCTTTCTTGAAGAACTCCATGTTGTACTTTTCCCGGTTTTTTTTATTCTACGCAGTGAAAACGAGCAGACAGCCCACCTGATGGTAAAGGTCCTAGTAACATAAACGATTTATACATTTAGGTTGCAGGCAACAGAAATATAGAACCACAGAAGCGTTGTCATTGTGAGGACTAAGATGATATGCCTCATGCCCTTAGAAACCTTTTTGGTTTGATTTAAGCGTATTCCAGCAATTGCGCCGGCTACCTTATCCGTCAAATCGGAACACAACAACGCAAGCATTGTCGCTTGATGTTGGTTGGCAGGTAGGTCGGAGGAAACTTAGAATTGGTGTTACGCATTTTCTACTCCACGGAGATCCTAAATGGTCTATCTCTAACGCCATCGAATGGTAGACCGGTAAAACATTAAGCGGGCATTAATTATACCAGACGGG
This sequence comes from Blastobasis lacticolella, assembly GCA_905147135.1. Classification (NCBI taxonomy): domain Eukaryota; kingdom Metazoa; phylum Arthropoda; class Insecta; order Lepidoptera; family Blastobasidae; genus Blastobasis; species Blastobasis lacticolella. The sequence continues at coordinate 14,335,465 of LR990064.1, read as the reverse complement.
CACGGCCCCGCGAACTGTGGGTCCAGCCGCTGCAACAAGCCACCAGCGAGGTTGCAGTGGTGGATGAAACCCGTATTTATGCTACTATTGTGTCAGCATGGTTAGCCGTAAGCTGGCACAAGCCGTGTCATTATCGTACTTGTTTGAAGACACATATCACAAGCGAAAACCGCTAGCTGTCACCGCACGTTTGTTTGTCTGTTGCACGCTAGCTTTAAATTACACCTACGCTCTAGAGGTAGCGTCTAACTAGCGTCGCAATCGTATAATGGAAAGGGTTATTTATTTACCTTGGTCATGGTCGGTCAGTTGGTGACCTTCTTGTGTACGTAACAGAATGACGGACAGTCGAGAGCATGGGCTCTTAAAAAGGGAGACTCTGTCTGCCAGTTTTCATGTTACAGCCAAGGCCGTTGACTGAGCCTGGCACAGAGCACTGCTCCGAGTGCTGTTCGGCCTAACATGAAGTTAATGAAGGAGTATCATAGTTTGCTATGTATTACATTTTGTAGTGCTAACTGCCATAAGTAGTTGCGATTAGGTCTGTATTGGATTGGAATCTCCCGGTAGGTACTTAGGTAGATACCAAAATTATAGCCATTGTTAACAAGGCAAAATCATGTCATCTATGTCCACGAGCCACGTGTTCTAATAGGATATTACAACAGTACCGACGATCGGGCAAAGCACAGTAGGCAAACCTACCTTGGGGTAGGTAAAACAACAGTTAATTCTGCCCAGTGATGAAACAAGCTTTGAGAAAATAAAACTCTCATAAAATCTAGTATTCAAATTAGCCATAACTTGCTCGGCAGTCGCTACGTTGTTGAAATCCCACAAACAGAGTATTTAACCTGGTGGAACAAAGGTAAGTCACAACACTAAAATATCCTGACTGTCTCATTATCAATCAACATTTTCTCATAACGCTTGAAACAACTACCACATGTGTGTCATGCTCCCGTAGCCCGTCACCAAGTTAACCACAAACCATCACTAAATGTACTATTCACTCTGTACGTATACCAACAATCACAGCCTGCCAAAATGATAAGATAGAATAGTTTCAAGGCGAAAATACAAAAGATATTACTGATTGAGCAAAGAGAACCTTAGTAGTAAATCATAAGAAGCAGCACTTATTAACAAGAGGCAAATATAATATAGTATAATGTAGATACAACTTTTCATGTTATTGAAATTATTATAAGAAATTAGGTAGCAATTTGTATCTTTAATTTTGTTTAACCCACTTACTTATTATAAAGAGGTTGTGATGTATATTTTTAATTATTTATTGTTTACTTGTGGCCTAGTGCCAGAGCGAAAGGTTAAACTAAATGAAGGGGCCATCTGAAAATCGTTGGTGAGTAGTCCTTAGTGTCTGCTCAGCTTATACTGAGATTGGTACCCTCCACACGCCAATAGTTTTCTTAATGTTAAATGTATCTAGAGTTTAAGTAATTTATAAGGAACACTTTGTATTTTTTTTTTATTAAGTTGTGTGTGGAAAATAAATAATTTGATTTGATTTGATTTGATTATTTCATTACCTGATAATGAAATAATCATTTTCATTTTCATTTATTCATTCAACATAGATAATATGCCGCTGTAATGAGATAAATACAAATTGCTCTATATTGCGCCGGTTGGAACACGAATGTTTTGAGGTAATTATTAATTGCAAAGCTTATTGGAAACATAATTTCGTTCTCAAATTCTCAAAATAAACTCTAGCTACTGCATAAACTGCACAGTAATTAGCTCGAAAGTCGCCATACTACCTACTGCCATTATCACACCAACCATCCATGCCATCTTTGTGGAGTTCAAGTAGAGTACTTCAAGAGTTCAATGCTCAAAGTAATAGTTTAAAAGATAAAATGTTGGTACACCCCAAATCGTATACGAAATCCTCAAAACTAACAGTTGTACCTATGTTATTGTTACATTACGCACATTTTGGGAAACCATTTAATTATAATAATTGCATAATTATATGCTGAGCCCATATTTGTTCAGGTGCCTGGCTGTCGGTATGCCGGATTGACATCGCCGAGCTTGATGCAAGAGCCAATAGCTTACGACGCGAGGATGCTCAAGACCTGGCGTAATAGAAGGAAAATAAGTCGGAAAGCGGACCCTGGTAGAAGCCGGAACAGACCGCTCGAATGATGAAGCTCATTGCAAAATGACAATCTTAGCAAACTAAGTTTTTCTAAAATGAATAGGAGGGCACAAAACCAAATCATTAAGTTTAGGTACACATTTGCAGGTATTTTGTAAACTTAAAGCTGACACCACACGAGCATGATTTTAGTCGCGTAATCTACCTTTTTATAAAATTCGGAACTGAATTTGCATCGTGTACGAACCAAACCAACATTTTATGAAACCGCAGCGCAAATAACGAGATCGTAATTTCGGTCATGCGACGTTAACATAACTGGATGTTCATACTCAAAACCCAAAATTTCTTTATTGATCAGGACATTAAATATTTCTTTCAATCGTCAAAAAGGAGGGGGATGGTAATGTAGGAAGGAAACACACAGTGACACGTTGGTCGCTCCATGTTTATTAACAACTTGACGATACATACCGACACAAATGACGGTAGACTATTTCATCAATAAAAAATAATCATCTTGGCGTTAATGTCCCGGCTGTGCTCCCGCGCACGAGGGCCCGGCGTTCACCTTGACCATGATCCAGGATTTAGCAGATCGGATAATTACAGTAGAGCGACTACCATCAGACCTCCGTGAACCTGCTACCAGGGGAACCTCACCATTAATCTACTAGATGGTAATTCACAAGTTGACGATAAGTACCGACGCAAACGACGGTAGATCATTCTTCAAAATGACTACCTTCTTTTTTTGCTTGGGCTTGGACAAAAACCCAGAATCGCCAGCAACGAAATTAATAAAAATGGGTTCACTATAGTTAACTCATTATGTTTTTAAAATATCAGCCTCTTAAACCATGAAGTTATTAACTGTATGAGAATCGGACATACCAAACTCAAAGTAAAAAAGGGTATATCTACACTTTTTTTTTCTTTCGTACTAACCAACCCTGCAACCCCAACTAAACAAAAGAAGAATTATTCAAATCGGTCTAGCCGTTTTCGAGTTAAAGCGAGATTAACGAAGAGCAATTGATTGATTTGTATGGAGATTGTATCATTTATAAACAAAATATCTAGTATACCACATCGATTTTGCAGAAAATTATTAAATATGTTTATATGTACACATTATGAATATAATAACGGCATATATAAAATTTCTGACGACTCTAGGTTTTTTAGCCAAGACCTTTCAGTCGTCTAAAATCAGAATCAAAAGCGTGGTAGCAAATCAAAGTGGAATGCATTGCTAATAGAATAAAGTCCATTTTTATATCACACCTTTTGAAAAGCTGAACAAAATATAAGTGGTACAAGAATTTACTTTAATCTATGAGCTTACCTTATCTTATATTATATTTTTCTACTTTTATTTGCTCTTACACTTTTTACTTCTGAATTTAGAGGCCAGAATTCAGCCAAAAGCGCATACCTCTTTAAAGCAATACATCTCCTTCCCCACTATTTCTTAATACATATTATTTGAAGGACAAAAATACCAAATTGCCGCCAAAGAAAATTACGCGGCATTGTGTCAATCCCCAAATCATCACATGCACGAGTGTAATGAGGCACTGATTGGTGACTCGGCACTTGGTGGACACTTTAATTTCGCGAACCCCCCTCCCCGGAAACCCTGCGAACCCCCCGCGCGCCAATTCCGCCAACCAATACGCTTCATATAAATAAAGTGTCGACTCATTTTTTCCCCATTCACGGTGGCTCAATGGGGGGTAAAATTACCCCTTTTGTGGGGTAACCGGGTGAAATGAGGCGAGATCTCCCCGCGTAGAGGTGGACCAGTGAGTTATGCCGTTCCAAATACAAACGTCGTAGTTGAAATGCTTTATTGAAAAACTGGGAGAGCGTGAGCGCGGTTTGGGTTTGTGGAGGAGTCCGCAGTACGCAGTATTCCGTAGTTGATTCATGTTTTGCGTTCAGTAATTTTTGACAACCGACGTAAAAGGACAGGTGTTATAAGTTTAACGTGTGTTTGTGTATCTGTTTGTGGTATCGTAGCTTCCGAATGGATAGAAAGAAAGAAAGTTTAATCGAGAATTTTAGCTTTGTTTTATTTAAATCAGATTAGGTAAGTACAGATCCACCTGATGGTCACAAGTCACAAGATAGTCCACTTGATGGTGCGTGGCTACCGTCGTCTAGGACATTAGTAACCTAAGGAGAGCAGATGCAATGCCGGCCTTTGAGGTGCCTGTAATTCTGCTTATAACCCAGAATATTACATAGGTAGGCTATAATTGATCTCGAATTCAAATGTGGTTTCCGCGGGAACGGGAGCGAGTAGTCGCGATCAAAACCTAGTTTTCTATAATGCCGACTTTGCGCGATAAGTAATCTACAACTATATACAAACACATTAAATGGGGATGGGAATAAAGCTGATATGGCGAATTGGCGGGAATTCTAGGGATCCCTAAAAATGAGGAATCAATTTTGACGATTGGTGATAATGTTTGAATGAGGCGCTTTGTGCTCCTTTGTAGGCCGCGGCGGCGATCACTCGCGGCTGTTTTCCTCGTGATTTGGTTCGTGCTTCAGATGAAGTGCTGGGAGACACTTTCCACGCTCACTCTGCTTTCAGAGTTGAGTTCTGTGAATAGATATGAGAACTCGGGACTCGAGGAGTGTGTGCGTTGGATATCGTCAATCATCATAAAACTTGAATAAATGAAAATTCTGTGTTCCGGGAATAAGTTTTTTTTATACCAGTAAGGTCGCAAACAAGCTTACTGCCTGATGGTAAGCAGTCACCGTAACCTATGGACGTTTTCAATAAAAGGCGCATGGCCTGCTTCCAGGCAACCTATGGGTTGCTATGCGCGAACTGGTTATGGTACCCAAGAACAAGAATAACAGCGACGAACAGAAAACGAATGTATTTAAATTTTTATTTTGCTTAGGAAGGCACACGGACGGACACTCCACCTGATGGTGCGCGGCTACTGTCGTCCAGGACATCTGCAACCTAAGGAGAGCCGGTCTTTGAGGTGCCTGTAGACATGCCTTTTGAAGAACCCCATGTTATTGTGCAAAGGAAAGTTCAAGTTCAAGTTCATGTTTATTTATTGGTAACCATTGTTACATGTCAAAATTGATTGATACACAATTTATTACACTATTGTCATACATATAAAATACACAATTGATATAAAAACATGTCAGAATTTACATAAAAATTCATAATTAATATCATTCGTTATATAAGTGTCAATACATGCCATAATAATTTTGCTTATGTCAAAAGAATAATTGTTTAAAATTAGTACAAAGATAATAAATAATACATCAAAATTCATTCTAAATAGCCACTGTTTAAGCGGCACTTAAACGATGCGATAGAAGGTGCATTCCTTACATCATCGGGCAATCTATTGTACACTAGGGGACCCAGCGGAAAGACTTTCCATCATCATTCATTCATTCATTGGATCATAATAATCCCCATCTAATCATCTAAAAGCTACGAATTAAACGCGAATGGTTTAACAAAGCTGCCAGAAATGAGCGCTGAAACATAAAAAAATACATCCAAAGAGGCCCATTGCGCAATCATTATGAATTCTCAGCGCAATTACCTGAAAGACGGAAGCGGCAGTTTTATTTTGAATATTACGAATATTATAATATTTTTGATGTTTTGCAATATTGGATCGGGTCTCTGGATAATTGTCTTAATTGTAATTAGGGAAGTAGGGATGCCAGGAGTCGTTATGAAAAACTGTTGAAATCTAAAAATGTCTAAAATAATGGTCCTAATAATAGCAGTATCATTTGACGGTATTTTTTAAAAGGCTAGCCAGGCATTTGACCGCTATCTCACCTGGTGGTAAGTGGGCGGCCGAAGAAGAATACCTAGAATGCCTGTCTAGGAACAGCCTATTCACTCTATTTATAGAAATCCATATATACGCATCTCCGCGTATATATGGAGCTGCGCCTTGGCCTTTTTAGCGTTTAGTGTATATTTATAAATTATTTTATTTTTTGCTATTTTTTGGTTATTGTTTGTTTCATGTTCATGTTATTCTTTTTTTATTTCTTTTATTTTTTATGTTATTGTTTTATGTGTGCTGTATATATTGTAAATTTGCCTAATCTAAATGCTAAATAAATACTGTTTATTTTTTATTTTATTATTATCTCTTGCATAGTTGCTAATTACTGTCAAAAAATAATATCATCAGTAACAGCCCCTAACCTAGGATGAATTGTAGCTTCCTGCTCAACCAAATCATCATCATCATCATCATCTTAGTGTTTCCTACTTTTCTTGCTCCACTTCGCCCGCTCTTCAGCATTCTCACGCCGTAGGCACCTCTTAAGCAAATATTGGTTCCTAAATTATGAAAATGAAAAGAAAAGAATGGGAAAAAAATTCAAAGCCCTGACAATACTGCGAGCATCTTATCCCGTTTATTTCCCTAACTTTTTTTAAATATTCCTTTTAATCTCTAACATCTCTTTGTATCCGATTCATTCCACTAAGTGTTGCCCCAAGGGGAGGCTGTGCAGACCAAATAATACCTTATTTCCTCTGCTTTCGGTTTGTTTTACAATGTTTGATGCGTCAATAAGCCCGAAATTGAAGTGGCGCAGGGTAATATCAATTAGTTAATTATTATTTGAAGGTAGATATGTATTTCTTTTGCCTTCTGCGTCACTGGATGTTGTTAATACTGATGTTTAAAATTTGGTGGTGAGTGTTCCGTACAATAAATAAATTAGTGAATTATTCTGTTTAAGTCTAAACGTAATAAATAATTATGCTTTGAGGTAGTCACACAGCGACATTTACACCCGGTTTCTGAAACGCTTGTCAACGCAAAAATGACGTAACAGCTTGTTAAACACTCATTAAATGCAGTTTGGGTTTCTGAAAGGGCCAATTGACGGCTTGTTAACAGCTTGTTAACAGATTGTCAAATCTCCAATTAACGGCTGATTAATGTAATTTTGGGTTTCCGGAAAGCTTTTTCTCATGTTAACTGTATGCTATCGCATTGTTATTTTAATTGGCGAAAATCGACCAATTAACCGATTGTCAAAAGAAATTATATTCGATTTTCTTGGTCTAGGTCTTGGTCCTGGCCCTGGTCCAGGTCCTAGTTTTGGTCCAAGGCAAAGTCCAGGTCTAGGGTCCAGGTTCTGGTCCAGGATCATGACCAAAACTGCAACCTTGATCACAATTTGAGCTTGAACCAGAACCAAGACCATAAACATTAGCTGGACCAGGACCTGGTTCGGGGCCAGGACATGGACCGGAACCAGGACCAGGACCTGAACCACGGACATGTCAGGGTCCAGGACCTGGACCTGAACTAGGAGCTGGTCCGGGGCCAGGGCCTGAACCTGATCCAGGGCCTGGTGCGGGGCCAGGACCTGGTCCGAAGCCATGACCTGGACCTGAATCACGAAGTGGTCCGGGTCCAGGACCTGGACCTGAACCAGTACCTGGTCCGAAGCCAGGATCTGGACCTGAACTACGAACTGGTCTGGGTCCACGACCTGGACCTAAACCAGTACCTGGTCCGGGTCCAGGACCTGGACCTGAACCAGGACCTGATCCAGGGCCAGGACCTGGACCTGAACCAAGAACCGGCCCGTGTCCAGGACTGGAACCAGGATTTAACTAATGGGATTATTGGGAGAAACTCACAATCGATAGCCGATGGGGCGGATGTTGTTGAGTGGCTTTCTCTGGATGGCCTCCCAAGAGATGGACGGACGACCTCTTTAAGGTCCTAGGGAGCCGATGGATGCAAGATAACAGAGTCGACCAGAGTGTAAGCCGTGGGAGGCCTGCATTGAGCAGTGGACCGGGACCCACCTAACTGCCTAAAGATGATGATGATGCGATTACTGATCCACTGGAACCCGTGACCCTATAACATAAATATTGCTTTAATTTCTCTTTTCTCGCTCTGTATATTTTTTTTAATAATATTCGATTTTACACGAAAACTATACAATAGCTATCAGTTTCATCTAAAAGTTGAATTTCCCGCCGCTATCAAAAGGCCGCTAGGGATAGAGACAAATCAATGCGTTAGACAGAAACAAAACATATATGAGAGAATGAATGTGACTGATTTTAGTAGGGGTAGCCAGGCGAAAAAATTGATCTCTTGTTAATGGTCGATTAGCTAACAATAGATTGATTGGCCTTTCAGAAACCCACAGTGATTTAACAGCTTGTTAAATGTGACTGTCTGTTAGCTAATCAATGATTTGACAAGCGTTTCAGAAACCGGGTGTTAGCCCCAAAGTAAGCAAAGCTTGTGTTATGGGTGTTAGATAACTGAAAAACTACTTATTTTTAAATACATAAATTAAAATTCATCATTTCAATTTCTGCTCGACCGACATGCGAATCCGGCCTCTGCGTGGCGACCGGCAGATGGATAATAAAGAATCCAATCATCAGTTTTCGATAATTTTAGTCTGTAAGGAATTAATTTTGCGTAGTGATTTTTATGTAGGGCAATTCCTTCTTCTCGGTTCCTAGACGTGTTGATTTTAATCAACAATTTTGAAATAAGCGTTAATAAACGTTATAAGTAAGCTACTCATATTGATTCATACACATTAAAATTATGAAAAGAAGAACATGGTAACAAAACGGATTGGACAGTTTAATCTTACAAGTATCGTATTGTATTTCGATTAGACTCCACCAAGGGCCCGTTTGGACCAGACGCCTTGACATTTTTTGCCTCATAGAGCCCTGCCATGCTTTTCGTAGACTATAATAGTTGTAGCTGTTTTTGGGAAGACCTACATTGGTTTATCCAGATTAATGGACTTTATAGGTGTTTATGTACCGTAGTCAACTTTCACATAGGAACAATCCTAGATCATGGTCAAGGCGGACCCCGGGACCTCGTGCGCGAGAGCAGAACCAAGACATTAACGCCAAGACGCATTCATTTATTAACTTTCATATAGGGGCAGGTAAGGTACTTAGCCCATGCCCAAACAAACTAAAAAATTATATATCTTATTAGAACATTTCATGGTCGTCTAAAGTCCTCTAGAGCTAAATGGCGATTTATAAATGATCACAAGCCTCTAACCTTCAAACCCTTTTGAACATGGATTTGAATATTCTTTTGACACCAGTAGGTTCCGTAATCACGAATTTCGGGCATAGCGAGTAGCCCCATAAAGGCTCCATAACATGGCTGATGCCTACAATATCAAATATTCCGATGGCTTCGTATAGTTCTACCCTCAAAATGCACAGTAAGGGATCCACGTCCCTAAAGCGTCTTGTATCGGGGTGTCCGTTTTACACTATTGCTTACCAAGTACCGAAAAGATTCAACTCCGAACGAGAGTGGCGCTAAAATCGTCTCAATCGGGAACGATCGAATAGGAAACTTTTAGTTCAATTTTTCGTCATCTACATTGTTCGCTTGGGTAGTTTTGTGGTAAGGATTCTTTTGTCTATGATCATGACCCATATTAGCATATACTCGTTGCTCATCGAAAGGATAGGTTTGTTTAGGAATTCCTCTTATTTCACTAAAATCCACGTCATTATTCTTGTTTGAGGCTGAGCGGGCTTCGTTGAATGTAGTCAAGCGTGGAGATTTATTTTGTTGGACTAGCCATTCACCACTGACAAGAGTCCAACTCTTAAATTTATGTATATGTATATGTCTTAATATAACCCCATCTCAGCAGGTTGTAAGTAACGATGCTTGGAGCTTGCCTGTCTAGGAACATCCTATTCACTCTAGCCTTGAAGGCGTCCAGATTAGAGATGTTACGGAGCTTCGACTCCGACTCCGATAAGTCGGAGCTTCCTATTGATCTTACACCTCCGGTTCCGACTTCGGTTCCGATACTTTTAAATCGGAGGTTTTAATCGGAGGTCGAACCATAGCAGATAGCGGCGGCAGCGATGCGCGGCGGCTGCGGTCAACGTGTACGAACGAACGAAGGTTAATGCATGTCGTTGGAAAACCACGCGTTCTGTCATCGAATAATATTTCATTTGTTGTTACGCAATACGGATGGTTTGTTTTGTTTTGTGCGGTGTGTCAATTAAAGTTATCTGTTTTTGATTTGGAACTAGTGGAAATTTAATGGAAATACAAAATTCCAATCCCTTAAAACGATTGTCCTCCAATATTTATCGTGTCCACCAGGGTCAGTAGCAAGCGAACAACTTTTTAGTGGTACTCGCCTAATCTATGATCCGTTAAAAAATAGATTGGACGGAGACAAAGCTGCAAAGCTGTTGTTTATTAAATATAATTTGCTACTTCTGAAGTCAATTAATTTGATTTAATTTGCTAACTGTCATAAAAATGTGTTTATTTTTATTTGTGACACCTATATGATACAGGTTTATTATTTTTTAAGAGAAATTAAAGAGAAGAGAAAGAAATCAAGCTGATTGATTAATGTTTTTACTATTTTATTTTATTGCCTGCCCTTAACACATCTTTCTTCACCGCTACTATCTCCAACTCCGCCTCCTACTCCGATTCCGCTTCCGATTCCGGTTCCGACTCTGAAAAACCAAATTTAGAAACTCCGACTCCGACTTCGGCTCCGATAATACCACCTCCGTAACATCCCTAGTCCAGATTATAATGATCAGGGCAATGTGTGCAGGGCACTCGCACGCAACGGGTGCCATTCCTCAGCCGTACGAATCATAAAACTTTGAACGGTTGAACAGGATCTACGACTATTGTAGAGATAAGTCCAGCAATGGACTGTTATGAGCGATTGATAATGATTGATGATCTTCGATTAACGTAAATAACTACAACTGTCTGGTAACAGTTAGGACCTCCGCACAGAAAATGGAGAACAGGGTTTTCTGTGAGTTAATAATGGAGTGGTAGGTCTCTGGTTGAGGAGTCCACCTAGATGAGTATCACCGCCTTATCTATTGCTGCCGATAAGCTACAATGCTTGCATTGTTGTGTTCCGGTTTGAAGGGTAAGATGCAGCGAAATTGCAGGCATGGGGCATCTCATCATTCAGTCCTCACAGTGACAACCTGCGGTTCTGCATTTTTATTACCTGCAACCTAAATGTATGAATTGTAGATATTATGGGCGACAGTTCCCACTTACCTCCGCTGTCTACTCGCCTGTCACTGAGTAGCACACAAAAAATATTTAAAGACTTACTGCAATCTTCAATCCGTCCAAACGTATAGATAAGCGATTAGACTTAAGTCTCCTCTAGCGACTATAGTTAGTGCCAAATGGATTAGCAACAGCGAACATAGATCTCTCGGTGAGAACTAATTTGTAAGCGGCCTAAGCAATAGCTGTAAAGCTTCAAATTATCTGTAGCACTAATTGATGTACTGGAAACGTGTAACAACATAATATGTATTTTTGCTTTTTTCAATAAACATATTTGTATTTTGTATTTTGTATTTGTAAATAGCCGAATTCGTTATAATCTAACGAAACATTAAAGTTTAGAACAGTTTTCATGTATTTTTCATGAAATAACACTAGTAGTTGAACGAGAGATCAAGGCACGCTATTGGTAATCCATTTTGCACGAACTATAGGTATGTGATTTTCATGTTCAAATATTTTTTTTCCGAATCAGTATCCTATAATTTGTTAGTAAATGAACAATATTGCCTATGCTATGTTAGTAGATAATTGTGTGTGTTTGTGTGTCCAATGGAGGCCTCGCAAAAAGTAAAAGATTTACTTCTTAGACGACAAGCAAATGCAGGACCGTCCAAAATCTGTAGGAACACACCGCCATCTTCGAAAGGCGCGTTGTCATTGAAACAATCTGCCGCCTTTAATGCTCGCAAAAAGTGGTCGGAATCGCCTCTCGGACAGGGAAAGGGCGGAGCCGGCCGCCGGGTGAGTGTGGAGACGGCTTTCCAGCGTGAAGAAGATGTTGTTAGCTTTATATATTTCTTCGTAAATGCACAACGCGGCCTCGTCGTATCGAAAGACGCAGCGTGGGTAGGCCTCCCACAGGGTGGACAGACGACCTTCTAAATGTCGCAGATACCAGCATAATATGTATAGTTATACGATTCAAACATCATTTAATTTGCGGCCCAGTAACAGTCACGCATAGCATTCTTTTAATAGACCAGCAACAAGGTAGACAAGTTAAATTAGGCGTCAACTATTTTCGTTTTGACGGATAGTTTTAACATGAATTTGACACTATATAAAATTAAAAATCTATACGTATGAACATAACAGGCAGACCAGTTAAATCATCCCTAATTCCCAGTTTTGGCAGAGGTAGTTAAGACTTAGGTACAAAAGAAAGAGCATTACATATTTAGTACTGTATTTAAATTGTATGTATATTCAATAATGTACCTTTATAAAACGTTTCATAAGTATTGTTGTATGCATCTGATTAGGAACGAATAATGTCAGTTAGATTGAATGCCACAAACGCAATATACCAGCATAAAACCGTACGTAAACTACTGTAGTCATCCCCCGCGGTTTTCACCCGAGCGCAGTGGGATCTCTCTAGAGTCTAGACATACTATCCCGCCGGTTCCTATTATTTTTGCAGGACTAAAAGTACCCTATGATAGTCGGTAAACGTGTAGCCTCTGCTAGTTAAACTAAATAATAATAACTAATAGTTTAAATTAACTGAATCATATCACGGTGGAAGGCCGGCCCGCGCCTGCCCAGTGGAGTCGCGCGACGCTCTCAAAAGGGCCCGGCGATGTCTGTAGCGGTTACATAATCAACTGATTTATTGCAACTGTTGTCCCAATGCTTATTCTTACCAAAATATATTTTTATAAAAGAACTATGTTTACGGAGATTTTCACCCGCGCGCAGTTCGGAATTCTGTAAACTTTTAACCATTTCGTGAGATTCTATTGTTTTTCCCGGATCAAAGTGCTATGTAGCTTCCTATTCAGTGAAAGAATTTTCAAAATCGGTTCAGTAGTTTCGGAGATTCCAAAATCTACTCTTTTCCAGCTGCGCACAAGCCGCTTTAGTTCAACCATTATAAGGCGTACGGCTAAGGAATGGAACGCGTTGCCTGCGAGTGTGTTCCATGTTCATTGTAATCTCGAGGCCTTCAAGGCTAGAGTGATTAGGTTTTTCCTAGATTGGCATGCTCCATCATCGGCCGCATCGTCACTTACCACAGGGTGAGATAATAAAAAAATGTAACAATAGAAAATGCTGCTGCGCATTTTCGAGCCTACACGGATGCTTACATTTTTTGCTTCGAAATCATTGGTCGCTTTGTCCGACACCCACAAGTGTAAGGGGTTGGTGCTATTCTACTCTGCCGGACACCACACGGCGTATTTAGTATAATGTAAAAGAACTAGCTGTAGAGTTAAATCTGTAGCAGTGTAGTCAGCTTTAGTCATTTTAATTGGCACGACTGGTCCTCGACTCCGGCGGCGATGACGCTAAGTCACTTATTCCGACGACTCGGCGCCAATCTGCATACTGACCGGCTCATTAAACCGGTCTCGAACGAGCCGGAACCGGCTTGAACCGGTAAATATTAGTAGGAAATGGGGTAGTAGTGACAACGCAAGTACGGTCTTGAATTTTTTGTGGAATCGTAATGCACGAATCGTGGTTGTGATTGTTTTTGTGGTGTATGTAGATTGTGAGTTTTAGTAAAACAATTATAATTATGCAATAGTCAATTATATGAGGTCCTAAAGTGAAGAGCAATATGCTTAAACACAACTTTGAACATGGATTATTGAACAAAATATACATGTCGTCGCGTGAAGGAAAGGGGTGTATCAGGATCATTGTCATCAGGGTGGTGATATCAGTATTAGATCGTATTCGTCCAGATAAATGAAAGAAAAGGTTCACATTTACTCCACTGTATTTATTCCAATTTATTTTTGCACATCACTTATAATTTCACTTGAAATCAGTGCAGTATCACAAAGTAGGCAGTTGAGGTAATTAATTTTCTTATTTCAAAGGTGATTTTAAAATAACTTTATTTTCATACGTAAATAACACTTTCTATAAACGAAATGTGGAGACAGTTTCAAGACGCGTCACTCCTCGGCAGCGGCCGCGCCAACAATGGCCGCCACTCCGCACGAGTCGTGCCGTCGAGACTCTGTCAGCACGCCCCACCAGAGGGCGCACTCCCACTTCCGTTTTCATCGTCATGAGTCCGTACTGTTGACCACATGATTCCATACTATTGACCGCGATCCGTCATACATAATAAACATTTTCAATATTGTTATCAGAAAGCCTAATCGGAACGATTGCCATCCTAAAAGCCTACCAATCCTAGAGCGTAACCTAACATACGGGCTGCCAGAGCACACATGCTACAGAACCTAGTGGCAAAGTGATTACATGTCAGTATATATATGTACCTACATATTATCGTTTACTCACCGGTCTTTGAAATGGTTGTCCTGCGGCAATGCTATGTCGGCAATCAGCTGTATATAATAAACGGACAGTTTCAGGGTGGGCTTTCCGGGTCGGCAATGTCAACGTAGCAGAACACGAAATGTTGCCTGGAAGAGATTGCTCGTTAGCACTTAACCGGTGTCGCCAAGGGACTAGAGTTGCTCGATGTAGTTTAATTTAAACATATCACACAATTTTATTATTGCCTATCATTAAACACACATACATTCGTATCTATATTACCGAAGACAACATTTTCTTGTCTTCCATTTAAAATTCTATCTTCAACTTCGACCTACATACAATCTAATTAAACTTTAACAGTTGCACGCTAATTGTTATCCAGACACAGCTATTTCCGAGTTGGGACTATCTAGCGTCGATCTGTAACGGGGCTACGAATGCAGGGGCTCTAGAATGCAAAGCGCAAGTCAGTTTGGTTTTTGCCCGAAGTGTGTCAAAGGTTTCTTTTTACTTTGTATCATTTCGGTGTTAGGATATATTTTTGTCACACGGTAGGCATATGATAGGCGACCGGCCACGAAGGAAAACCTCTGCCTATAGACATTAGAAATATTTTTTATCATAACTTATCTTTTTTATGGACCAAAAAGGCCGCATTAGGCCAGAGTGATATTAATTTGTCACAATCTTATCTGCAGCGGCGTTGTTGTTGACATTGACATGACAATTCAAAATGGCGTCACTTAGTTCCAGTATGGGCCACCGGATCAGATAACTTTGTGGCACTCTAATAAAAAACTCTAATGTGGCCTTTGAGACCTCTTGGGAATAAATGAGATGCCGAGGTGCCGCCGTATTGCGGATTTTATAAGAACTCATTCCTTACACTGGCAACAGCAAGTAACAACAACAGTAGCCTCCCCTTGACACTCTTGGCTTCTATACTCAATACCAGGGATGACAAACCAATGGTACGAGTGCCACAGATGGCCCGTCAGCAAAAAATCATGGCAATCTGTTTAAGCTGGTTAAAAATTGAACAAATTACAGAATACCGCAGCTAAACAATACTCTTTTAAATAGTATTGTGTTTCTGCCGGTGAGTAAGGTTTTCAGTTCTCCATGGGGTGGGGATTAAGGGAACCGTGGCTTTGGCAGTGGAGTGGCATTTGCCTTTTTGCTGCCAGAGCAACGTGTTATAGAGGTGGGCAACGCATTAGCGATACTCTTGGTTTTGCAAATGTCTATAGGCAGTGGTGACCACTTCCCATCAGGTGGCCCGCTTGCCTGTTTGCCTACCGTATGACATAAAAAAAATGTAGCTGATAGACTTTCAGTCTACTGCATAAAGTCATTGTATAAAAAACTCATTAGTCTACAGTTAAGGTTATTACTTACACGCGAGCTTTTTAGATAGCCAAAATGCTACAAATTGTGTACGGGTAGGATAGGTGTAGGCTAGAGTATGGTAGGGTAGGTGTAGGATAGGGTAGGGGTAGAAAGCCATGTGAACGAAGCCGCGTGTCAGCGAAGTCCACTAGTCTAATATATTCCTGGTCAGCCTTTAGAGAAGGGCACATTTAAGTCTGCTGACAGGTGATGGCGTTCCTGTCATAGTTTATGTTGTAAGTTGTTCTTGTTGGCAGTCTGTTAAATTTAATTACCTTGTCATCCACGAACAACACTGAATCACAGTTTAGCCATGTTTACAAACAATATTAGTAGGTCAGATACTAATAACTTGCCAGCATCTCATCGTACAGGCAAACTGTGAATGAATGTACGCTGTGAGGCTCCCTCCCAGCGTTACATTCAGATTCTGCAGACATCGGCCCAATTACACGCCCATGATTAACCATAAGGAGTGAGGATGGAGCTTCTGTGGTTACTGGAGTTAACAATGTTACTGTATTCGGAAACGTTATGAGGTCACACAGTGCGTGCGAACGCACACGTCTAGCCAAGATGCAATTTAAGGATATTCGCAGCCTGTTGGTCGCTGTTGTTGACTTTGACATGACAATTCAGAATGTCACTTAGTTTCACTTTGGCCAGCGGATCAGTTTAGTTTGTGGCACTCTAATATGAATCACAAAATATCATATAATAAGTAAGAACATTAGGTGACCAACGCCACCAAATTTGACAAATAGCAGTGGTTACGGAGGGGTATTTGACAACTCGTAGCAGTCCCTTATGGACCCGTTATATTTACTACGAGATAAGACTCTTTTGTATATCTTCCACGAATAACATATTGATTATTAAGTTCACATCTCGTGTACGACGTTTTATGGAGCTAATGGGTCGGGACTTTATACCTTTTTTATTTGTAAAAAGTGGGATCGGCGTACTTGCATTAAAATATTAAATATTTATTAAATATTACACCTTTCTAGCCTCTTTTTTATAACATAATCTATCTTGGCGTCAATATTCTGGTTGTGCTCTTACAGTAGAGCGACTGGAATCTTGCCTCCGTGACCCTGTTAACAGGGGAACCCGATCAAATTCGATCGTGATTACACATTCAGTCGCCTGAATGTGCAGGTTCCCTCACCGTAAGAGCATTGGCTAGTATACAACTACACAAATCAGAGAAGCCTTTGGTAGATAGCGGCACTGAGAATCGAACTCGATACCTCTAGCTTATGGACAACCGACGCTTTACAAAATCAAATGTATCGCGATAACGATATTCATTTTTAACCGACTTAAATTAAAAAAGGAGGAGGTTCTCAATTTCACTGAATGTTCCTTTTTAACTGATATTTATCAAATGCCATCGGACAGACCCATTGTTTCGAATATCGTTCATAGGAGTATCGTCTTATATCATAAATCGTCTTGCATTATTACGAGCTCCACTAACAGCTAAATCTCCTTGCCCAGCTAACTAAATAACGAGTTACGTACATCGAATGTTAGCGCGAAGTTGCTTCTGCCAACATCACAACCATTAGGCCGCTATATTTTAATTAACGCTGTAATAAACTTTCTATATGAGTCCCGAAAGTAAGAATACATCTTGCGTCTGACAAGTTTCACCCAACCTTACATGTGTTTGACGCTAAACAACAATGTTTACGTTGTTGTGTTCCGGTTTGAAGGATAAGCTAGCCTGCACAATTACAGGCATTTTATCTTAGACCTTACAGTGACAACACACCTGCGGTTGTATTGTATATGTTGGGAAATACTATATACGTGACACGTATGAACTTAAAATACGCGGTTTTAAGTTCGCGAGCTTACTCGGCTCGACGTTGGTGATAGGCGTACGGACTTAAAGTACGCGGTTTTTAAGTTCACGAACTTACTCAGCACGTTTTTCTGTGAATTCCGTAAATCATTCGAGTCAATTGCTTCGAAAATCAGTTACTTTCGCAACAGAAAAGCATAAAGTTAATTAAACTTAAACAAATTTTATGCACAAAACTAAACTGCACGAGACACATCACAAAAAAAATGGCGGCACGCGGCTCGCGGCGCTGACAAGCGAGCGAGCCGAAGCCGCGAGCCGCGAGCTACGAGCAAAAATCAAATATGTTGGATCGCTGGCGAACTTACTCGTCGGTTTTAAAGTACGCGTACTTAGGCTGACACACGAGCGAGCAAGGTCGTCGAGACACAAGTACGTGTAATTTGGTGTGTATATTTTTGTAGGCCAATAAGTAACCTCTTTGTTTTTGAGTTAATCTTTCGTTTCGATTACAAATCATCATGGATACGGATAGTAAAACTGACGATACCACGGATGCTGTTTCCTCATCAACTCCAAAAAGAAACAAAAAGGAAGTTACAAAAGCAAATAAAAGAGATTATAAGCAGAAGTTTCGTGATGAATGGTTGAATCATAAAGACTTTTCAAATTGGTTAGCACCTGACGCAGATGATATTTATAAAGCTAAGTGTCGTTTATGTGAAATATCAATAACAACAGGAGATTTAAAATGGCCACTTTGGATGAAACGTCAAAAATATGATTCATTTGGTGAATTCTAGCAGAACATAAGCAGTTCCTCTAAATTTCGTAAAATGGCTGCTTATTCTATATGAATAATATTCAATTCATTTCATTAAGCGAATCATATTTGGCTCCGATATTGCCACATAAAAAATGGTATACCGGTTTTTACGGTTTTCTTTTCCGTTAACATTTTTCGTGTTAATAAATACTAAATCACTGAAAATAAATTACTGGCCTCTTTCATTTATCAACTCTATCATTTTCTAATGAAATGCAACTAAAAATAAAAGTTAAATAAACATTGAAATGCAAAAAAAAAATTAACCTCAAATATAATTAAACTCAATTATAATACACAAACAATATAAAATTACATACTAAAACTACCTATAAATAAGAACCTTAAAATTACTTTAATAGGTAAAAAATTTGCCCCAAGTCCCCTGAATGCGGAAATGTCCCCAGAAGGCTGGCCGCGTTGCCCCGCTGGATGGCGAGGCTTATACGCTTAACTCAATTAAGTACACTTAATTATAATAACTGGCAACACTATAAAATGAATGTCAAACATAAAATTAAATGTAGCGGGAACGATGAGTACGTTATTTTAAACGAAAGAACTGAATTTGAGGTAAAACTATCTACAAACAAATAAACACACTTTAGAAATTCACTAAATGTATTTACAAGATGGGCAAATCCGAAAGATGGGCAGCAGCATCTTTCTGGGTAGATTTACATCAACTGCACTGCGATCTCTAACCTGCCTGCCAAGCGTGGAGATTATGGCAATGACCTCCCCTTTTGGGGGAGAGGCCCGGAGTCCTGCAGTGGATTGTTGTGGGCTGTGATGATGATTTACAAGATTCCACTATCACAAAATTCACAAAGAAAATATTTCAAAATTTTCAATAAGGAAAAGCACTCTCGCCGTCGCCGAAGATTCCCGCGCTTTTATCCTATTTTGATTCTATACAATGCTAATAAATAAATCTAAATGAAAACTGTAATCAAGTGTAAAACCTAGTAAAATACAAATATGTTGCTCATTCAGTACCTTCTAAGGATTCTGCTATTTGACATATTAGCAATTCATAATAAGTGGACCATTTTAACGTGGTCAACGCTGAGGACCCTGGACTGCCATTCACACATTCGTCAACGCTGGGCACCCTGAGAATGGTTGTATTGTAAGTCAAGTTGAGAGAGGTAGGGCATAGTGGGGTATCTCTTATCTATAGGTACTATCTATCTCTATCTTAATAGGCAGTGGTGACCATTTTCCATCAGGTGGCCCGCTTGCCTGTTTGCCTACCGTATGACATAAAAAAAAAACTAAGCGTAGAACTTGACCAGGGCTTAACTTTAGTGGATCTAGTAAAGGTTGACCAAGGTCAACTCTTGTCAACCAACCTGTTCAACTCTGGGCACCCTGAGACTGGTTGTATTGTAACCCAAGCTTAGAACTAGACGAGGGCCTGAGTTTAGTGGACCTATTAAATTTTGACCAAGGTCAAGTCTGGTCAACCAACCTGGTCATCGCTGGGCACCCTGAGACTAGTTGTATACCCAAGCTTACAACTAGACCAGGACCTAAGTTTAGTCGATATAGTAAAGGTTGACCAAGGTCAACCCCAGTCAACCAACAAACCATTGGACCAGATTTGTTAAATAGGGTTGATCTTGGTCAACCTTTACTGGTTCCACTAAACTTAGGTCCAGGTTTAAGTCAGCCAGTCCTGGGCTCCTGGGATGAGATAATTTAAAATATGTAACGAATATGTGGTATAGCGAATCTGTTGAATGGCTGCAGTTGTGTGGAATTAATATTGTGTAGAATCGCGAACAGGAAGAAACACGTTTGTGTATAATTGAAGACTGCGTGGAATAAATAATGTGTTGAATGTCAGTTGTGCGGAATCCATATTGTGTAGAATCGCGAATAGGTAGAATTGCGTTTGTGTTGTACATCGATCAATCCATTTTCAAGCCGGTTCTGACAACTGTGTCCTGAAATAATAGTCACAAATGTATATGCTATTATTTGCACTTATGTGCAAGCGATGCGTGTAAAGCTTTACCTACATATTGTGAACAAATGGCTCGAAACGTTTATTACCATTTTAAATCGAGTGCAAAACGCCGAAAATGCGAATTTAAAGAATTTCAACACTTTTTGAATCTCGATGTTCATAAGATCTTGCGTCCAGCACATACGCGCTGGTTGTCGCTGTCTGCAGTGGTAGAAAGAATTTTGCAGCAGTGGGACGCTTTGCGCTTATATCTTGATCGAAAAATCTTGGAAGAGATACTGAAGGAGTGCTGCGATATACACGCATGCTTAAACGATCCCATAGTTAAAGCCTATTATTATTTCTTAGGCTGGATGTTACCTAAATTCACAAAATTAAATAAATATTTTCAAAGTGAAACTATGATTGTCACAGACTTCACGAAAAAATGACAATTTTCTATAAAGAACTGTTACTGCTAATTTTTAGAGCAAATTATGCAGAAAACACTGATCTATTCCACATCGATCCCACAAACACATACAACTACATTAATGTAAAAGATATTTACTTAGGTTTGGGGGTAAATAAACAACTGTCCTTACCAAATATTGTAACACGTTTAGATATCATATACACATTGATAAGAGACTACAGGAATTTTATTGTTGCCTCTTGTGTAGCTATATGAACCCGATACAATTTAAATGACAGAATCCTATCTGCCATTTCAAAAATTAGTCCAAAAAAAAGCATTTACAACACAGACAGAGAACAAAGCTTGGAACCCTTATTTCAGTTGTTTCCATGAATGTCACCTTCTACTTTAGATAAGCAGCAAAAGCTGGATAATGAGTGGCGAAAATTGCCTACAATTGTAGCAGCTAACAAAGGCCCAGATCCTGATTTAGCCCCTGATATATTTTGGCATGAGTTATTTCAATGTTTTATTTCTATTACTTTAGATAACGTTAAATCTTTAAATCTACCTACCTATTAATTAAGTGTCTTTGTAACAGGTAAATTAAATGTAAAACGCACAAGGTGCACCAATTTTTCAATAGCTGCCCAAATTTGTTTTATGTCATTGCCCCACTCTAACGCAGAATGCGAAAGAATATTCAGCATGATCGATGACATAAAAGCAAAAAAAGAAATAAATTTATAACGGAAACAATTAACGGAAATTTGTTGGCAAAACAAGCTATTAAAAGGAACTCTAAAACATGTGTTCAGTTTGAACCAAATAAAGACATGTTGAATAAAGCGAACATATCGATGTACAACAAAACTAAATTAACGATAACTGTAAAAAGCGACTCTGACACATGAATAAATATAAAATAAACTACTTAGTTTTTTCTTTAATATTCCCTTCACGACAATATAATTTAAAAAAAACAGCAAAACATAAGCTATTTATTGTTGTTGGTGTGCAATAAAGTTATTATCTATCTATAATCTTTGGTTTCTGAATAATATGGATGCTAGTTGCCCATACTAACATCCCAGGTAACACTGTCCACATGTATTTATTGACATGATTCAATGTGTTGTGGACTGTAGTCTATTGCGGACGTTCTGAATTGAGATACTACTATGTTTCAGACAATGGCATGCCCGGTCTTGTACTGTTGTTGTTGGTTGTACAGCACGATTGTTATACTACATTATTATGTTGTATTACACTCGATAGAAACCATCGAAAGGTGAAGCCTATTGCTATAGGTATATATTGACGTCTGAGTTTGAAAATGAAAAGCAAGAAAGGTACATGTAGCAAAGGATACCTTTTATAAAATCGAGTTTTCAGTTTGATAACCTTTAAGAAAATATGAAAGAAAACGGTTGTTTCGTAACTGGTTACTAAAATAGTTGCGAACGTGGATGAAAGGCAAAAAGAAAGATGGTATTAAAAGTTTATACGCTTTCTTTTATTTAGTTTAACTGAGATGATTGTTTCGTTAAAGTCGGTTTAGCAGTTACATTTATTTGAGTGTTTTTAGGATAATCCACTGCCAGCTCCTGGCAAAACCAATCCAATAGGTAAAGTCCAAGGTCAACAGTGGACTGTTATGGGCTGTTAACGATTGTGTTTTTTTATTTCAGTTGCTACAATATTTCGATTGTGAATGTTATATTTGCGCAAATCGTTTTTACTTCAGTTGTTGAATTGTATATTTCGATTGCGAATTTCATGTATTGTATGTTTCCGTAAATAAATGTTAGTATTACTCTCATCTGCTTACTTCATTCCTAAGAAATGAATTTAAAGCTGATTCTAAAATTCTGTACAGAAAAATTAGATCTCGAATCTGGCGAGGATTCTGTGGTGCAATTGCGTACCTATACCTATATTAGTCGTTTTCATTTGGTTTTCGTGTACGGTTTGAGATGTATCATAAAATGATCATCAAATGATGGATAGATCAATAACCTAATTGACAAGGTCACATGAGATAGTTATCTTATTTTAAGGTCTGATGTTATTGCGCGGGGGTATCCCTATGCTTCACCCCTGATCCACTTCCAATGAAGCTACATACTTTTTTTCTATCTTGTAACATTATAACTTCAGGATTAAATTTGGTCCAACCATTGATAAACATTCTCGCACAGATGGATATCACCACTTGATTGTCAGATATTTTTTTCCCACGTGAATGTTTCTTTAATTTTGTGAACAGCCAAGCTAATTTTGTAAACAAGTGACCACCGGCCACCTGGTAGATGACAGGCTTTTCTAAAACTAAAAGGAATATTTAAATGTAATTTTAGTAACACAATATAATATGTTAAAATTTATATTTAAATTGGTCTGAAATAAATGATTAATAATAATAATATTTTCTGGGAAACGTTTTCCGGACTATCTCTGTTCACTTCTTGGGGGTCTTGGTGATCCTCTGTGCAAAAGTGTTATTCAGTGGCTACACACAGCTACACAGAAACAAAGATACACACGTCGAAGTTATAACCCCTCTCTTGTGTAGGTTAAAACGAAATGAAGGCGAAAGAGCGAGCTATTCACAATAGCACCACACAGCGTGCTTCCAAATTGCATCCTTAACACAATAACAATAGTGTAGCGAGTGGCTGAGTGCAGCCGCGCGGCGGGCCGGGATTCGATTACTGGGCGAGCTGTTGACAGGTATGGTATGGATTTTACTTGATATTCGATGCTTTTTTTTATAACAACCGGGCATTTGGCCGCCATGGTGGTAAGTGATGATGATGATGGTGGTAAGCGATGAAGCTGCAGCGTGGATCTCGAAACCTGTATAAGGAACGAAGCTGTCAATTTATTTATTTATTTATTTATTTATTTCCAAACAGTTTTACAGCAATAAAATTTAGTTATAATCGTAGAATTCAAAGTTGCAATGCCAATAACAAAACTGCGGTTTAAAATTTTGAATATCAAACCATCTAGCAGTATGATAACCTAATGACAAAATACAAAAGAAAAAGCTTTCATATACATAGGTAGATACATGCGCCCAAATATTTGTCTTTCTCCCACTGACTCTGTGTGTGTGTTCGTGCATATGTGTGTGTATGTGTGTGTGAGTGTGCGTTTGTTTGTGTGTAAGATCCTTCACTGCGACTGGAAAAACTGAAGAACACCATTCGAAAATTGCACACGACTGAGATGGAAAATATCGAGAGTACCGGAGACGTGCTTCTCATATAGATCTATGGCCCTATTGATAGGAGAACCTAAGGCATAACTGCTGCGCGCACGACGGTGGTCGAGTAGCCGCGGCCAGCGGCCGCCGCGGCGCGCACAGCAAAACCCGTGACAATCGTTGTGGACTATCAACTCCGCTATGAATGATGTCATATAGGAGTCTCAAGTCCGCCACCAGGCGCCTGTCATTCAATGAACAGATTTTGTGCGAACTTAGACCAGCTGTATAATCCGTGGTTATCGTGTGCGATATGATGTTAAGTTTGTTAACGAACGATTTCTGTATGGACTCTAGTCTAACACGGTGGATAGCGTAGATCGGTGACCATACAGGGGATGCATACTCCAATACACTCCTGACGTATGCAAAATAAAGTATTTTAAAAGCAGGCGCTGAGTTCAGAGACTTGACTGCCCTGAAAATGAAGCCCAACATTCTTATCGCTTTCGCGACAATCGATTCATAGTGGGCAAAGAAAGTTAACTTTGAATCTAGAATTATGCCGAGATCTTTAACCTGCTCAGTGCGTTCAATTTTGATATTGTTGAGCCTATATGAAGTGGGTATAACGTTTCTTTTTCTCGTAAAGGTGATTGTCAAGCATTTTTTTACGTTTAGATCCAGACTGTTCTGCTCACAATATGCCGTCACCCTGTCCAGATCTTCCTGCAATCTGCAGCAGTCTGTCGTAAATTTTATCGGCATATAGATCTTAGTGTCGTCAGCATACATGAGGAAATACGCATATCGAAAACAAGACACATAATCAAATAAACAAATATTAAAAAGAAGAGGACCCAGATGGGAGCCCTGAGGTACCCCGGAAGGGATGGGCGCAAAATGTGAGTGATAACACCCTACTCGAACAGCCTGGCTCCTGTTCCGAAGGTATGACTCGAACCAACGAAGAAGATCACCGTGTACACCGACCTGCTCCAGTTTATATAAAATAGTGCTATGGTTCAATCGGTCAAAACATTTAGAGTAGTCGGTGTACACGACATCCACCTGATGGCCCTCATCCATAAAGCTGGCAATAGAGTCCACGAATCCCGCCAGGTTAGTTACAGTAGAACGCTTGCGCATAAAGCCGTGTTGAGTGGGTGGAATACTACGCTCGACTATCGGATAGACTTGGTCATATACTATCTTCTCAAAAGTTTTACTAAAGATATTTAGTATAGAAACTGGGCGGTATTGTTCGGCAAGCACCTTCGATCCACTTTTATGTATCGGTACTATAAAAGCCTGTTTCCACGCAGTTGGAAAAAAGCCCTCCGCAAGCGATCTTTGAAACAAAATAGCCAAAGGTGACGCCAAACAACGAGCGCAGTTGCGGATGAAAATAGGCGGAAAACCGTCACTACCCGCACCCTTATTAATATTTAATTTGAGAAGATATTTTTCAACCATGTCAATCGTAATCGTCAGAGAGCTCACATAACCCAGCGGATTAACGTGTGTGTTTACGGATGGAGGAGTGAAATTTGTGGGAGTGATTGTGTAAACGGATAGAAAATATTCCAGAAAAACGTCACATATCTCTGGACCGTCAGCACCAGTGCGATTGCCATAATTAATTACAGCCGGAAGGCCACGATTACGCCGCAGGCTCTTCGTATAATTCCAGAACGTTTTCGGATTTTTGGCAATAGACTTGCTGCATTGTAGTGTATACCTACTCCAGCACTGACGCTGTAACTTTTTGTGTCGTGATCGTAATAAAGAGAATGTTTCGCGGTCGCAACTATTTCCAGTTCTCTTCCAGAGTGAGTGGTATTTGTGTTTTTCTTTAATGACCTGGATTAACGCTCTAGAGTACCAAACTGGATATCCATCCGGGGTGCTATAGAAGTGGGGGACATGCTTATCAATAACAGTTTTCAATGAGGTGTTTAGAAAAAGCACGGCTTCATCCAGCGGCACGTTATTAAGAGTGCGTTGCCAATCGATGGCGCCTAAATCACTTTGAATGTTATCGTAATTAGCCTTTTTATAATTAAAAATTCAATAGAACAGATAAATCCAAATACCTCTGATCCATGCTGCACGAGTCCGGCGATATCGGCGTCGATGTCAAATCTGCCGAATCTCTGCAGCTGAGCTCACGGCGCGGCGGTCGTCTTTGACACTAAAATCCCCATAAAACTTAAGGATAATTAGGCCTATGATGCTTTATGGCTGCGACTCCGGTCAAGGCGGACCGCCGGCCCTCGTGCGCGAGTTAACAACCGGGACATTATCAAGACACTGACGAAGCACGTTCGCGAACTCAATGTTGAACAAAATGCTGCAATAGATGTGTGCCGTTACGCGACTTGATTGAGTGCGTAACTAGTACATAGGGCAGCCTTTGTGAAAGAGACATCGCGGATAAGATCGAATAGGCATGCAGGCAGTGCAAGTGAGAAGTGCAAGTGACAAGTACTTGTTCGTCACTCGCACTTGTCACTACCGGTTCAGAGACACATAGAGCAAACAGCTAATCATTCACACATTTACTCACAGAACACACACACAGACACACATGCAAATACAATCACATCCACTAGTTAGGCAATAGTTAAAAAACGGAATTACTTACTTCTTGATTTGTTACCTATATACCTTTATTATTTTATACTTACCTTGCATTCTACGGAAGAGCGGGGCTTCCTGTACAGGCATTTTATACTTAAAAGGAAGATACCAATCACTGTCGTATCTAATTAAGCATGTTTATGAAATAAGTAGAGTTTACAGAGCATTGCCTCAATAACCAATTTCTTCGAGCGCACTAATTGTCACTTGCACTTCTCACTAACACTTGGCACTTGTCAAAATATAAACCTAGTATAGTCACTACCTCGGATAACTATTCTCGGGTTCGCATTGAGTCGGATGCTGTATGCCGCTATACTTGCATGAAATGAACACATGACTGACTGATGCCTTGTTGACCGACGAACCCAGTGATGCGTGTCGCGCAGTCAGTTTGTGCGTCCACGAGCCGGACGGTGCCTCGTCAGCCGTGGCATGGCCGGAGTCCGGGAGCTTATCAGTTTAGATCGCAGTGTTTGATTTGATTGGCCATGTTCGGATGAGGAGTTGGATTTTGTTTGAAGCGTGCTCGACAATTGTCTATTAATTTCTGGCATTCTGTTAACCATGATCCAATCTGGTCAGGCTTTCTTGGTAGCAGGGTATACTGTACGTTGGTCAGATAGCAGTCGCTCCACTGTGATTATCTGATCTGCTAAATCCTGGATCATCAGACCCTCGTGCGCGAAAACACAACAGAACACGAAAGGACATTAACGTTGAAATGATGAAAATTACAATGATGATGATGATTCTGTTAAGCCTCAGAAGGCCAGCACATCATAGTATAGAATAGAAAAAAATATTTACACATCAGTGCCTAATGGTTAGCGGGCCCACTCGTAAGCGAAAGGTATCGAAATCGACTTTATCTGAGTTATGCCCATCTGGCTTCGGTTTGACTGCTCTTTGCTATTGTTACCTACTAATATTAGAGCTTCGGAGCGGCGGTGGCCTAATGGTTACGGTATCCGACTCGAGGTTCCGGGTTCTAATCCAAATGCGGCCATCTAGCAATGACTCTTTTCTGAGTTATGTACATTACTTGAACAATAACCGATGCTCTTACGGTGAGGGAAAATGTCGTGAGGAAACCTACAGATTTAGGCCGACGAATGTGTAACCATTTTCCAATCAAATCAGGTTTCTCAGTTAACAGGGTCACAGAGGTTAAATGGATATAGACATAGACAAATCTTTATTTGGCCCAAATACACATAAGGCAGTCTCGCCTCACTGAATTTGCCAAATCCTGGACTATGGTCAAGGTGGACACTGCTCCTTCGCGCCCGAGATGAATAAATACAGATGCATTAAGTAAACTTCAGATCCTTTTCATTGCTAATTCTAACTAAGCATGTAACTACGTACATTAAACATACTTAAGTATATTAAACAGGCACCTAAAAGCAACCAAGAAACAAGCTATTGCCACATTTAATGTGAAAACTTCGTTCGCGCCACCGCCCGAATCAGATAGTGGCAGACTTATCACGCCGAGCGATCTCCTCCAGGCTCTTTGCAGGAGTTCTGAAGGAGCTTGTTTTACTATAATTTAATGGAACTTGTGATAAAGTTCTGCAGACAGACAGAAAGGTGTGGTTAGTGCTTTTACTTCGCAGAGAGAGTTTGTTTATAGATGGTAACCAAAGGTGGGTTTAGAAGTAAGAAAAGTCTAAAAATAGATGAATAAATTGAAATCTCGCAAACGAAGTCGCGCCGGGCAGCTATAGTTGTACTTTTATAGGTAAATGTGAAAGTTTGATTATAGTTTAAAAGACGTATAACGAAAAATATATCTTATAAATGTACCACCATTAGTAGAGTTTAAAAGATATAAGTTTTAACGAAAATATCTAGAAATACAATCCAGAACAAGTTTAATACAGTGCCCATGTGGACACGGTATACGTGATCGAAGTACTCACGACAGATTTTTTATTTTTTATTAGATTGGCCAGGCATTTGACCGCCATCTCACCTGTTGGTAAGTGACGATACGGCCGAAGACGGAGCATGCCTGTCTACGAACAGCCTATTCACGCTAGCCTTAAGGGCGCCACAGATATAAGTCTGTCAGTTTATCGTCAGTCCGGACTGACGACTAATACGAACTGAGAGTGTGTGGCCGCTGACAGATATCGGCCGGACAGTCCGGGGCCTTGGGGCCAAATAAACACACATTAGAAAGTAGTCGGTCGGCGGCGGTCTGACTACCGTCATTTCAGCGCCTTCACTTTCATGTTGTTGACACAGTGTTGCCAACTCAGTGAAATTTCCATTAGATCTGGTAGTTTAGACTTATCTTTTAGCAGACAAATTTTGGTTTTAGTGGCTAGTGGATTTTTCTAATGGCTTTGGTTGCTTCAGTTAGTAGTAAGGTACGAAATTCAATCACTAGCACGAGTTACATATTTACAGGAAATAACTCGAATGTTTACGTTACTAGTGTATATTTTATATGTGTAGATAATACTCAGAACATAAGGTAGTCGTTTCGGGGATTCTCCGAAACTAGTTTGTTAATTTCAAGAATAATTTAAATTATAGCTAAGGAAATGTATCCTGCAAAACCAGAAATCGTAGAAGCTGATTCTTCCAAAGACGTTTCGCCTTTTTACAATTATTTTTTTAGTAGTTACTTAACAAAAATAAATTATAGTTTTATAATATAAATTACAATATTGTTGTTTTATTTTCAAATTATATTTAGGTATTACATTCTGCCTGGCATAATATGTTATTGGTATTCTCGTGGTTTGAAGGATCACCAAATTTAGTGGCATACAACAATTTGTGGATTCGTTAAAATAAAGTTGGTAACACCTTGGCCTTCCGATCAATGCCGGCCGGTGAAAAACTGATGATTTCGAACTGCTAGTGTGTTGTCGCAGAGGTGGCGACAGGCAATTGCCGGCAGGAAATAATCGCTTTAGTGTGTAGACGTTATTGGCCGCCGGATACGACCAGAGACTGCAGGCGGACTAATAGTCTGTGGCGCCCTTAAAAGATTTTTAGATTGTAACGATGAATGTTTGATGGATATTTATAACTCTTTCACAAAACCTACTCATAGATTTTGATGAAATTTTCCTGTACAGTAGCTTATATACAATTCATCCCCAGCTTCAATGTAGCTCCTGCAGTTCTTAGTACTAATACATAATTTCCGCTTGAACCCTGCACAAACGGATTTTTGCGGAAATACCTTATCCGGAGTTATCCAGCGGAGCGGAATTGCACGTTGGTGGAGTTGTTTCATGATGATGATAAAGTCGCGGACAAAAGCTAGTGTTATGTAACGGCTTCCTTCTCTAGCAGTGTTATCGCCTACGGCCAAACAGACACTGCAACTCATAAATCCAGGGAGCAGACGTCACCGGACGCGAGCGAGCTCCTCACTGGCACGGGGCGATCAGGGTGTAGACACCACAATAGACAGATTCGTTTTATTATACCATTGGGGGACCTGTCTCTACTTCGTAGAGGTGTTCTGTGTGCATGTTGTTTAATACTAATTACTTACTTATAAACTCTTCATGCGTGATGATGATCCCGGTTGTGCTTTCGCGCATGGGGGCTCGTGGTCCTCCTTGACCATGATCCAGGATATGGCAGATCAGGTTATAACAGTGGAGTTATTGCAATCTGACCTACGTGACCCTGCTACCAGGAGAACCTGATCAGATTGGATAATGGTTACACATTCAGTCGCTTGAATGTGCTGGTTTTATTGAGATGTTTTTTATCACCGGTTTGAATTCAACTAATGGACATAACTCACAAAATAGTCATTGGTACATGGCGGCACTGGGATTCGAACTTTTAGGCCACCGACACTCGCATTTCCTCGCCAATTAAAACAACGTCACACATGGACGTAAATGATCAACGTCACGTTATCATATTTTTTTTTATGTCATACGGTAGGCAAACAGGCAAGTGGGCCACCTGATGGAAAGTGGTCACCACTGCCTATAGACATTAGCAACACCAATAGTATCGCCAGTGCGTTGCCCACCACTATAACACGTTGCACATCATTAATGGTTACACAAAATTATGATGATGACTTTTAAAGTAGCGACATCTACCGGCTGACCACGCCTCCACCTGGCCGTTTAACGCCGAAACAAAACATACACCTCCGCGTTTTAATCCCGACAGTTCCTCCAGACAAATAGCCCGAGTTTCCTCCGCTTGTGTACTATCGTATACAGGGTGTGGGGAGAGCTGTGCGCTCTGGAAATGGGGTGTATGGCACCATCTAAGTACTCGTATTCTTTTTAAATGTGCGATAAAGTGTTTTTCTTTCATTCATTCTATTGTGAAAAGCGGTTTATAATATTATCAAACGACCAGCACAAGTATGCTCTCGTGCGCGACAAGTGAGAAAAGGCCCGATATAAATATGGCTTTCTCTTTATCTATATTGAGAAAGGAAAACAAACGCTTTCTCGCGGCGCTATCTGTGTCGCGGTCACAATAGTGCAGCCCTGGCTTTGTACGGATATGTTCTCGGTATGTATGTAAAGAATTTCTTTAAATCATATTATAACCATATCCCAGTCCTTTGCTTTAGAAGAAGTAAGAGGAAAATAAGACTGGCACTGAAAACAATAAAGACTTGGTTAGAAGGCAAAAACTATAGAGAAATTGAGAACCTGTTGGAATGTATGACTTGATCACAATATCTACCACCAGTGCCAATATCTTGTACAGATGCAGTCACACGCTCACATACACACACACACACACACACACACACACATGCACACAACACACCCACACTCACACATATGCACACATTTTTTACACCTTTATTAACAAAATTTATATTAATTATTAATTAATTTTTAAGTTACGTATTTTATATTTCATCAATTGAATTGTTTTCATATTATCTAATTGTAACTAGACCAACTGCACTGCAACTGTGTACTACGTACCAATTCCATTGTATATAAGTAGATAAGGTGCCTCCTGACACAGGCTAAGCTTAAAAGGAGTCTCCAGCAACCATAGATTTAAGGTACTTTTTGTTAATGAAATAAAGAATTTATTTATTTATTTATTTACTGAAAAAAAACTGAAAAAATAAAGACACTGTTCATCAACTGAGGAAAAATTGTGAACTGTTAATGTAACGCAATTCATCCGCGAGGCTCCTCGAGGCTTTGACCCAAGACAAGCCATTGCACAATTTCAAATACATAGCACAGGAACGTAATTCCTAATTTTAATATAGCTTTTTAATCTCGTCGTCTAAGACGTTTACGAAAATTAGCATACTGAAGAAAATGTGACACCTCCAACTGTCGCGTCCGCTCTGTCTATCTGGAAGCCACAATACGAAATGCCACACGTAATTACACGAGTAGGTCATATTATTGGTAACTGCTTTATTTTTAAACTGTATAACGTCGTTTTTATTGGTTTCATTCTAGAGTGCATAGGCTGTTCCAAGACGGGCATGCTCCAGCTTCGGCCGTAACGTCACTTACCACCCGATGCCTCCTCAGGGCAAATGCCTGGCTTGTCTAATAAAAAAAAAAATTGACGATGAGGGAAAGACAGCTTTTGAAAAAAAATTGCTCATGTTTTGGGATTGGAATGAATTCTTTTTTTTATTAGCTCTCGGTGTCCCACTGCAGGGCAAAGGCCTCTCTCCCATTTTTCCATTTAGACCTATTTTTTTTATTTATTCCTATGGCATATTAATATAAAAATAAAGACTATATTAGGTACAATTATATCTACAGATCCATTTTACAGGACTTGAGCCACATAATGGCTTCGTCACTAGACCTATTTGTTGCCAGGTCTCTCCACTCTTTCGCATACGTCGCTAATTCGGAATGAATTATGTTCAATAATTCCTTCATATTATTGTAGCCCACCCTTTGCTTGTAGCGCCTTCTACCTCCATCTACAGTCATGGCCGATTGGCCACGAGCGATGCCGGAAACGGCCGAAGCGGCAGAGCGTGGAAGAGTTGCTGTTTACTCCTGAACGGTTCCATATTTACTTGTAGCTATTACGGGGAAGGATGGTTTTTAACTTTTAACCCTTGGTGCAATAAGACGGTGGCCGTGTGGTGTCCGGCAGAGTAGAATAGCACCTACCCCTTACACTCATGGGTGTCGTACAAGGCGACTAATGTTTTCGAGGCAAAAGATAAAGAGTCTCCGTAGTCTGGAAAATGGGCAGCAGCATTTTCCACTGTTATTTTTAAACACTGCGATCTCCAACCCGCCTGCCAAGCGTGGAGATTATGGCAATAACCTCCCCTTTCGTGGGAGAGGCCCTAAGTCCAGCAGTAGACTGTTACGGGCTGTGATGATGATGATGCAATAAGACGGACATGTGTATCTGTGTATAATAAATAATAATAAATAAACATGCCGTAAGCTTGTTTGTCACCTTAGTGATATAAAAAAAATGCTTGGATAAATTCACATAGCGCCATCTAGCCCTAAAGTAAGCAAAGCTTGTAATGGGTGCCAGAAAACTGATAAATTACTTAACAATAATTTTTTTTATGTATCTTTTAATAGGAGAATCGTTGGCCTTGGTTAAGGGGTTCGACTCGTAAGCGAGAGGTTCCGAGTTCGAATCCCAGTGCCGCAATGTAACATGACTCTCTTCTTCTCTTTTATGAGTTATATACATTAGTTGAACACAAATCGATGCTCTTACGGTGAAGAAAATCATTTTTTTTATTATTATCAATATGCTTGCATTGTGTAACCAATGATCCAATGTAGTGAGCTTCTCCCGTTAACAGGGTCAACGGCAGTCGCAACACTGTAATTACCTGATCTGCCAAATCCTTGATCATGGTCAAGACCGACCCCGAGCCCTCGCGTAGGTACCTACCTAGCGGGACATTATCGCCAAGATGGTTATTTTTTATATCTGTATATCACAAATTAAAACCACATTAACCTAAGTACAGTAAATTATAATGGTTGAAAATTACGTAAGACCAGCCATTGATCTAACGGAAACCGAAATGGACCAGTCTCAGCATAATGCTGTGAGTGCTCATGCCTGCCACAGCACTGGTTTTCAGAACCCTCGAGCCACTGGCCGCTGCGTCGGCAGGCTCTATCTGAATTGCCATTATATTCGCATTCGGAACTTTGTACGAATTCCAGCACCGATTCCAATCCAGCGATCAAACAGTTCCATTTATGCTAAACTGCTATCATTCAGCGCGAACGGTGAAGTGCATGGGAATGCGTGACACGCCTGTGGTGCAGGGAGGGAGTCGGGCGGGGGTGTGACAGAGTTGACCTCCGCAGTTATAATTATCATGGCGTAAATATGCCGGTTGTGCTAATAGGTGCGAGGGCTCGGTTCTGATTTGACCATGATCCAGTATTTGACAGATTAGGTAAAACTATAAAATATGACCTCCACGAATTGCGAGGAAAAATGGTGTACGTCTGTTTTTTGGGGTTTGTATGTGCGGTAATGTAAGTCCATAATTTAAAGCTGTGGAAGAACTGTATAAGGTCGCAAAGCTTTCAATTCGCCTATATTTTTAAGTAACTAGTTAAACGGTTCAAAAATATTTGACTCACCCCAGCTCCGCAGATGTGTCAAAACGTTCAAGGCTAGAGTGAATAGGCTGTTCCTAGACAGGCATGTTCCATTTTCGGCCGCATCACTTAAAACCAGGTGAGATGGCGGTCAAATGCCTGGAATGTCTAAATTTAAAAAAAGGTAGAAATTAGAAAAAAAGAGATAAAAAAACCTTACGTGAAAAATATCAAACTAACTTAAGGAATTTGCGATAAAACAGGCAGATAGACGCAAAAACCGACTTTTTCAAACTACGTAACCTATAAAAACCTGGAAAAACCCCCGTTTATTTCCGAAACCCCTGACTACGGCCCTGTCCTCGCATCCATTTCAATCCCAGCAGCAGTGACACCGGATTGATTAGTCTAGTGCGACACGTCTGCCGGCGATGTCGGACAACATTATGGGGTGAAAAATCGAGCACTTTGTCGGAAATAGCACAATATACTAATACTGCAAGGCTAGCAAATGTTGCTTTCGCGGGCGATAAGCGAGACAATGCACGACATGGGTATTGCTATCTCTTTCATCTTAGTATTGAGAGAAGGAAAGAGGAGCGTCGGTAGCCAGGCGGTTGAGTATCCAACTCGCAAGCGAGAGGTACCGGGTTCGAATCCCGCTGCGGTTGAACACTAACCGATGCTCTTACGGTGAGGGAAAACGTCGTGATGAAACCTGCAAATTCAGGCAACTGAATTTGTAACCATGATCCAATCTGGTCAGGTTCCCCTGGTAGCAGGGTCACGGAGGTCAGATGGTAGTCGCTCCACTGTAATTACATGATCGCCAAATCCTGGATCATGGTCAAGGCGGACCCCGGGCCTTCTCGAGAGCACAACCGGGACATTAACGTCAAAATGATTTTTTTTAATTAAGAGAAGGAAACAAACGATCTCTCTTTTGCTTTGTCGCGGACAGACTTGCGCTAGCCGTACTGGTATGGTACTGGTGTGCGCTGGAAATGTGTTGGATGTAGTTCTTTTTATCCCGACTATAGTGTAACGTAAGAAGGGTAATGAAGTTAAAACAGTCTATGAGTGTTTGTTTGTAGGGATTTTTTTATACCTACTACGCAGTGACAAACAAGTGGATAGCCCATCTGAGGGTAAGCGGTAACTCTCGCCTATACCATCTACGATTCATGCATTTAGGTCGCAGGCAACACAAATGCAGAACCATATGTGCGTTGTTTCTGTGAGGACTATGATCTGTCCAGACTGACTTGACTTAATCCGTAGAGTCGAGGCCGTATCAATTAAGCTACGTACACTGTGTACAGATGTCTTAAAATATATAAGGAATACATAGAATGTGAATTTCAACGAATACAATTAAAAATTATTTAATTAAATACATAATTTCCTTAACCAAATAGTATGAGTCAGTCTAGACAGATTTTAAAATGAAATCCCTCTTGCCTTTAATTCCTGTAATAGTGCATTACCACCAAAATAGTATCTATCTCCGAGCGAATGCTCTCGTCCTATGTTCATTCGGTCTGAATGCATCAGGTGTATGTAATATTCATTATCGGGATTGGAAACCGCCGTACGGAATACAGTTGGCTGTCTGGATTTGGAATATTAACTGGAATAATTCATTCCGTACATCGGAGTACCCATTTTGGATATCGGAGGCAGATAATGGTTTTAGTCGCGGGCAGGGTGGTTACTTGGTTAGCGCCCCCCACCTGCAAACGTTCTCTAGGAGAGTAATTCCCGATTGCACTAAACCCTGGCGATTCCTAATTTGGCGCCTAAAGAATTCTTAAGCATTTAGGAGTCACAAAATCGGTTTCAAATGAAACACCCGTGAACCGTAACAGTAAAATAAATAAATAATCGTGGACAAATTCACACACCGCCATCTAGTCTCAAAGTAAGCAAAGCTTGTGTTATGGGTGCTAGATAACTGATAAACTACTTATATACTTTTTTTTTAAATAAATACTTATTATACATAGAACACCCAGACCCGTAACAGAAATTAAAATTCATCATTTCAATTTCTGCCCGGCCGGGAATCGAACCCGGGACCCCTTGCGTGGTTGACCACTGAACCACTCAGGTCGTAAAAACAAATCATCATTTCAATTCCTGCGCTGCCGTTACTCGACGGAACCTCTGCGTAGCCTTTACCGACATATCAACTAACTGAACTACCCAGGTCGTCAAATGGTAATGCTAATGTCTATTGGCAGTGGTGAACACTTTCCATTAGGTCACCCTTCTATAACTGACGGTAAAACCGGCAGCGGAAGTACAAACAGACAGACAGACGCGAACACCGACATTACTGATGCAGCAGCAACGTTACGAGAAAAAAACAAAACGCGATCCAACATGGCGCCCGAACCCATTCCAACCGCACCATTACACAAGTATCGGCATCTCAACTCGGCAACTCGTTGGAGTTCGAGCTCATAATAAGTGAAACTACGAACTCGCGGTACATGAACACATTTCTGCCCGCGGCGAGTTTCTAATTCCTCACCCCTTCCTCGAGAGGGCCTTACTATGGTTTGTTCGCCTATATATTTTATTATAAGTACTGCGAACAATATTTTTCCTTTTCGGTTGTAAAATCGCGAAATCGCGAATCGGCCACGTCACTTACCTAGATGTAACCTAGTATGTAAGAAGTTTCTGTAGATATCTGCTCATGGCTGGAAACAACTAAATTCCAAATTGTGGAATTACTGTAATGCAAGAGTAGGGGTCAAGAAATCCGACCTAAATGAACAGAACTGCATTATAATTCAATATAGGTAGAACTAGAGAACTGTCTGAACTTAAAAGTCGAATGTTGACGACTTAAATGGTTAAGTACTTACTTATGTACCAATATTTTATATGTATTTAATTGCTGTTAAACTGTGAAATGAACTAATAAATAAATAAATAAGTTGGAAATCATGCCGGTTTGCCGTGCAGAGATCCCGGGTTCGATTCCGAGGCCGCGCTGAAATTGAAATGATGAATTTTAATTTCTGTTACAGGTCTAGGTGTTATATGTATAATAAGTATGTATTTAAAAGTATATAAATAGTTTATCAGTTATCAAGCTTCCATAACACAAGTTTTGCTTACTTTGGGGCTAGATGGCACTGTGTGAATTGTCCAAGCCTAGACAGTTAGATAAACACTTTATTGCTTATACAAAACATACTACAGTAGATACAGTTAAAATCAGTGAGACAGTTGAGCAAAGGCATTATTTATTTAGCCATTTATTGTACACAAGATTGTTACAAATATTCTAGACATAATATATCAGACACAACATATAATTCACATTTCATATTTATTTCAGAGCATATTTTTTTTATTCTTTATTATGTTTGCAGAGTCTCGGTCGGACTGAATGCTGATGAAAACCGCTGGGAATTGTTGTAATACTTAAACGTTAAATACTTTCTACCCCGGGATCGCATCCGACCGTTTCTCGAAAGCATCTCGCAAGCGCCTTCCAGCCATCTAATTGGATGCCTCATCAGTATGCCACAACAGTTCTAAGGAGAAACAGAAGAAACACAAATGAATCACTATGTTATACGTCTTCGATAGTATCGATGTTCTATACTTTATAGTTCGGTGAGTATTTGGTTGGCAGACATAATTTGCGTATGATATTTTGTAATAATGTCGAATTATTACTTAGTACAATGGCTTACGACGCGAGGATGCCCAAGACCGGGCGAAATGGACGAAAATAAGGAACTGACCGCTCTGATGATGATGATGATTACTTAGTACAATATCGTAAATGAGAGGTACAGGGTTCGAGCCCTAGAGCTGCCAATTATCAATGTCTTTTTCTGAGTTGTGTACATTAGTTGAACACTAACCGATGCTCTTACGGTTAGGGAAGATATTATGAGGGAACCTGCACATTTAGGCGCAAACAGTTTGGAAAGTTAGCTATCTTCACGGTTGAGCAAAATATATTTTGTGCTCTGTGTTCAGGTGTGTGTTTTTTTTGGACTGATGAGTGGACAAGAGGTGGACAGTGGAACTCTTAAGCCGTTACCAGTTATAAAGTCGAGTTTGAACTTGGTTAGTTTTGATGTTCTATACAGTACGCTTGATGATGAGGACCTGATTATAAAGTCCCTCATTTGATTACTTTTGAACAGTTCTATAGTATGCTTAGCGTCGACGATCTGTTAATGAAGACAGAAAGTGGACAGTGGAACTCTTTTCTTCATCTCTTGACACTATCGTCAGATCTTCGTCATCAAGCATACTGAATA
This sequence comes from Blastobasis lacticolella, assembly GCA_905147135.1. NCBI lineage: Eukaryota > Metazoa > Arthropoda > Insecta > Lepidoptera > Blastobasidae > Blastobasis > Blastobasis lacticolella. The sequence continues at coordinate 14,296,849 of LR990064.1, read as the reverse complement.
GAACTCGTTAAAACTAACCTAATGTGTCCAAACTCGACGGCGTTACTAGTAACGGTCGAAGAGTTCCAGTGTCTACCTCCTGACTCCATCATCAGATCTTCATGTATTTATATTAATATGGTACTGCCAGAGGAACTAAGTATGTGTGCAAATTTTCATAAGAATCGGTGTAGTACTTGCAAAAGCTGTCGCAATGTAAAAAGATGACGAAACCAGAAAATGATGTCCCTAGAAGTTGACCTTTCTACAAAATGACCTGCCTCGCCAAATGGGACTTAATGTGTAACCGTGATTCAATTTAGTCAGGCTCCCCTGTTAACAGGATCACGGAGGGCAGGTGGCGGTTGCTCCACTGTAATACCTGATTTTCCAAAGCTTCCAGACCCCAGGCCCTCGCGCGTGGCCACGGATTATTAATACGTGAACGGCGCGCGAGCTGTTGCTGCAACTGCGCATTCGCAGCGCGTTCGCGAGATCTAACATAACACGAAACAAGTTATAAATGAAACACATTTATGTTTGTTGTCTGCCGCAATGGTGTTAAAATGAGTAAAGCTCTAATTTCAACTCTAATGGCAGCACTTCACATGGCTGTTTCAGTTTGCTTATATTCGCCTAATTCGCCGAAACCTTCTACCTTTAGAGAATTTACATTACATACATACATAGGTAGACATACACTTACGCGCATATCCCGCAGGGGTAGGCAGAGGCTATCCAGTGCCGCAAGTTACGATTCAGTTGCACAATAGATGCCTTTCGTAGTCTTTCATCCATCCCCTCCACTTGACCACACCATCGCATACCAATTTTAATCATAGTCACTTTGAGTAGGCCTCGATGTCTAGTGAATTATTTGACTTTTTATTTATTTCTACAAAAACTTTAATTGGATATTTGCACAATTAATTGAAACTTTTTCCCACGCACACTAACATTGTGGAATGAGCTCTCTAGAGAGTACAACATGAAGTTCTTCAAGAAAGGGTTGAAAAGGATTTAAGGGGGCGGGCAGGCGTGCTGGTATTGATATTGCAAACGTTACACCATAGGCTGCGGTGACTGCGACTGCTTACCATCAGGCAGGCTGTAAGAGTGTTGCCACCTCAGTGTTATATATAAAAAAACTTTCTCTTAATTAAAGTTTAAGTTTTTAAGTCTATTCTTTTACTTTTAAACCCCCAACGAAAAAGAAGGAGTGTCATTAGTCTGGCGTGTGTATCTGTGGTTCTGTGAAAGTGCGGAGGTTTGTGTCTGCCTGTAGCATAGTAGCTTCCGAATGATGGACAAATTTCGATTTCTGTATTTGAAAGGCAGTTTATCTTTGCTTTATTATATTTGGTTCATATATTTGTTTTATTAAAATAGATTCAGTAGGTTATAAAACTTTGTCGGGAGTTTCCGACACTTTTCTGCCAATTACGTTATGATTAAATAAATATTTGTGTTACATCATTCGCAAACACCCACATCCCAACTAATATCCTATCATACAGATTTTGTTTTCCAACTTAGCTCCTAAAAAAGAAATTAACTTATGAAACCATTCCCGAAAGCGATGCCGTTGTCGTTAGATCAACCGCTTACTTTGCTCGATAAGGGCCCCAGTGTCTTCCCATTAGACCGCGTATACCTCTGCGTAACCTCTTTTTTGTTAAGTACAGAAAAAAAACGCAACATTTCCTTAAACACCCCCCTACTTCCCCTCCTCATTTAGATAACTCGCTTCATTATGCGATATAATAACTACCAAGTGCCCGCAAATTATCCTACGTTTCTGTCTCGCTTTCACTTAGCTGTTTCTCCGTTGTGCGAGAGAGATAGGTTGATATGTTTATTTTTTTTTACAGAGTTGATAGGGATTGCGTCCATTATCTCGTCTGAGAGGATCTTGGGAGTAATGCGGTTAAGGATGGGAAGTATTAATGTTCCGTTTGATATTTTGGTCTGTATTGCGATGGGAGGTCTGGGAGAGATTTATTTTTAAGCTAGTGTTGGCCTTGGTCGCTTGGAGCAGTTTTTCCGTGTTCATTTCTGTGATCTCAGAAACAAACTAGCAATTTGTTCGCAAATACATAAAGGATGGTGGTGGTCATCTTGGCGTTAATGTCCCGGTTGTGCTCTAGCGCGCGAGGGCCCGGTGTCCGCTTTTAACATGATACTGAATTTGGTAGATCAGGCAATTACAGTGAAGCGACTGCCATTTGACCTCCGTGACCCTGCTGACAGGGCAACCTGACTAGATTGGATCATGGTTACACATTCAGTCGCCTGAATGTACAGGTCTCATTACGATGGTTTCCCTCACCGTATAAGCATCGGTGAGTGTTCAACTGATGTACAGAGTAGTCATGAGTATATCGAGGCACTAGAGTTTTAACCCGGTACCTCGGGGTACGAGTTGGACCCCTTAATCATTAGCTGTATCACCAGTGACATACTAGCATTAGTGACATTTGCCCGTTCAGTTCAGTTGCTTAACATCCCAATCTGCCACGCAGTGGACCCGGGTTCGACTCCCGGCTGCCCAGAAGCTGAAATTTTTATTTTTATTTCTGTTAAGCGTCTGGGTATAATATGTAACTTACTTACTTACTGCGCTGGCTCAGCGACCCAAAGTGGATCTTGGCCTCCGACACCAGAGATCGCCACCTCTCCCTATCCTGCGCCATCTCCTGCCAATCGAGGATTCCTAGTGCGTGCAGGTCTTTCAGGACTTCATCCCTCCAGCGATATCTGGGTCGCCCGACCGGTCGACGTCCGCTCGGCCGACCCACATATGCTCTCCTAACGGCGCGATCCTCCCCCATCCTCTCCACGTGGCCAAGCCAACGCAATCTTGCAGCCTTGATCTCTCCCAGAATATTGGGTTCGGAAATAAGCTGTTCCACCTCCTCGTTCTTTCTTCTCTTCCACATGCCGTCCTCACCCTGTGTTGGCCCCAGAATTTTTTATAATAAATAATAAATAATATGTAAACAAGTATGTATTTAAAAAATATCAAAGTAGATTGTCAGTTTTCTTAATAACGATCCTTATGAACGATCCCATGTCATAGTCCAAAGGAAACACTGTGTCTGGGAGCTCATTCCACATCCGAATGTACGAGAAGACTATTATGGAAATATTTATTTAGTTCTATCTTATTATGTCTAGCTAATCTCTTGCTCAAAAGATAACCGTCCATTCCTCCGTTCCCGCCCCGTCCCTAGTGCTGACAGAGACCGTAAATTAATAAAGCGCCGGTGGTAGCGCTGATAAGCGTTTTATTTCGCGCCACTCACTCACCGACGCGCTGTGCTTAATGCTGGACCGCGATTGGCTGAGATTAGCGCGGAACTTGCCCTTGAGTTTGTTGGCTATATTTTTTTATAATGCGTACGGTTAAGGAATGGAACGCGTTGCCTGCGAGGGTGTTCCCTGATATGAATACAATCTGGCTGCCTTCAAGGCTGGAGTGAATAGACTGTTCTGCTTCATCTTCGGGCGTGTCGTCACGCATACAAACAGGTGAGATGGCGGTAAAATATAACGCAAAAAGACGTCATGGTCGGCCTCGTAAAAGATGGCACAACGAATTATAGGCGTGGAGAGTGGAGAGACCTAGCAACAAATTGGTCTAAGTGGAAAAATGGGAGAGAGGCCTATGCCTGTAGTGAGACACCGATGGCTCCTAAAAAAATGGTGGACAAATGGCGGTTCATTGTTTCTATCTACCTCTACCTTTATACATGTATGTGGCGAATAAGCTAACGGAGTGCCTGATAGTAAGGAGTTAGAAAAAAAGAAAAGTCATTTTTTAAGTTAGAACTAAAAATAGTGAAGGTAGTAGCTATGAAATTATTTTATAATGATGTGGGTGTTTTAATAATTTTATGAATTTGTATTGACATATAATGGGTACTATTAGTAAATAAGTACCTTGACATATTATTTAATTCTAATGATAAATTATATTTTAATTTATTGGATAAATAATTATTTATTGGGACTTAATGAATTTAATTGGTATTGAAAGAGACATTGTACTTAATATTTTATTTTTAATTTGATATAAATTTAATTTATTATTTAATCACATATTATTAATATATTGGGTTATTAATTATTTTGATTATTGAATCTGACATTTTAGTATTATTAAATTATTATAAATTATTGCATGCCAGATTCTGGCAAAGTGTGTGAGTCAAAAATTTTATATATAAGAACCAATTGTATACCACATTTTAAGGAATAAAGACATTCATTCATTCATTCATTACACCACGACATAATAATAGTTATATACTTGACAAAGGTAACATTATTATTTAAAACAATGAGTAGGTATGCTTAAAGTAAGTATATGGGCGTTTGCAATACCAGGGGTATCACCCTTGTACTGCCGACACTGTAAAAACTTGTTCACCAATATTTTATTTGAGGCTTTACAATTACGTGCCGTGACCAGGATGTCTCAACTTCAGCGGAAATGTGGGTCTTACTTTTTTGTGTCGTGACCAGGATATTTTTAAAGTTTGGTTACAAGTGTGCAATTTAATCCTTAACTAGGATTTCTGTGACTATTTTCGTTGTGTGGACTAACACCAGTATTATATAAAAGTCTTTGGTTTTATGTTTGGTTTATAGTACCTATAATCATTTGTGATCACATTTGTCTAGCACTTACTCCGAAACTTATTGTTCCCTGATCAGGGATGGGAATAGTATTCCATGTGCGGATACAGCTTTATAATCCTCACTTACGTTAAAGCTAGAGTCCATGTGCCATGGTGAAATATCGCCTCGCTCTACCAAGGATACTAAATGTTTTTTTTTACTGAATATAGCTCTACCTGGAGAGGTTTTTCCTGGAGAGTAGAACATGGAGTTCTTCAAAAAAGGAGTCAAAAGGTTTATACTGGGTCGTCGATGATGCCTCTGGTATTGCAAACGTCCATAGGCTGCGGTGACTGCTTACCACGAGGCAGGCCGTAAGCTTGTTTGCCACCTTAGTTGTATAAAAAAATGTAGACAAAATTCTCCTTTTATATTCATTATCATCATCACAGCCCGTAACAGTCCACTGCAGGACTTAGGGCCTCTCCCACGAAAGGGGAGGTTGTTGCCATAATCTTCACGCTTGGCAGACGGGTTGGAGATCGCAGTGTTTAAATATAACAATGGAAAATGCTGCTGCCCATTTTCCAGACAACGGAGTCTCTTGATCTTTTGCCTCGAAAACATTAGTCACCTTGTACGACGCCCATGAGTGTAAGGGGTTGGTGCTATTCTACTTTGCCGGACACCACACGGCCTTTTATATTACTGTAGTTAAATTTTCTACGACACTTCATTCATTTATTTCACCCATACAGTTACATCCCTGCCGCCAATCAACAAAACACTATTAACAATCGTTCAGCGTCCCGCCGGAACCGCGCATCGCTAAACAAGATAATATTCAAAACCCAATCAACCAGAAGAATTCCTTTTCCAGAACCACGTTTCGAACATATCGGCACAATCTCGAGCCAATGGCATCGGCAAATGCCTTTAAAGCCTCATTATGGGGATTCCTCGAGCGCTCGAGCGCGGCTATTCTGCAACCGCGAACCACAAACCAATCGCGTGCGAATCGCGAACCCATTTGTCGCATAAATATTGGGAATTGCCCACCGATAGGCGAGTCGCGAAGCCTTAGGGAGCTCGGTAGTGATTAGTACGGTTTGCTTGTGACAGATGGTTTGTGGTCCTGGGAAGTTTAGAGCGGGGGGATTGGATATATTATTGTATTACATTTGGGGAAATTAATCTTTGCTTTTGCGAGTCCTGGCAGAAGCTGGGGTTTGGGCGCTAGGATGGTGATGATGGGGAAAAAGGGAAACCAATGATACGAAAAATATACTTTTGTATCATTTATAGTTATCTTATTATCGCAGTGTATATCTATAGTAGTGATAGAGCCTTGTCCTAGTGCGGAGACTGCAACAGGTTCATGAAACTGTTGTACCAATATGTACTGTAGTGCTTGCGTGAATGCGAGCGGTTCAAAAATAGGACCCCAGGTGAATTAGCAGTCAAATGCCTGACCAGTATATTAAAAACTGCTGTTTCTACAACATTTGCAGATTTTTTAAATATTCTATGAAGCAACTTATTATATTTTCGCGATTTTGGAGTTGGTGCCAGTAAAAGTTGTTTGTTATCACTAGCACATGCATAAATAAATAAATAAATATGCATGGACAAATTCACACAGCGCCATCTAGCCCCAAAGTAAGCAAAGCTTGTGTTATGGGTCTTCGATAACTGAAAAACTACATTAATACTTTTTTTTAAATACATAATTATTATACTTACTACACCCAGACCCGTAACAGAAATTAAAATTCATCATTTCAATTTCTGCCCGGCCGGGAATCGAAACCGGGACCTCTGGCGACCGGCATGTCAACCAACTGAACCACTCAGGTAACCACTCAACTTACCCCTTGGTAAGTTTCAAGAACTATTTAAAATCACGATGTATGTCCGTTAACTCCAAACCACGCAATGGATTGTGATGCGCTTGTTACACCGATGAACGCTGAGTACACCCGTAAACAGACGGGGCGGGTAGCTAGTCTGTGATAAAAAAAAAATTGAATATGAAATAAAATAGTTATTTATTTCCATAATTGTTGCTAACATTTTATACACTGCTTCCCGAGCTAGGTACATACATACCTGTGTTACGAGAAACAGTTGCATCTTCCCTTAAATTGCTTTTATAATCAGAAAACAATTTTTATTAAACAAATATTAAAAAATAATTTTATTAACATCTACAATAATACCCAAACACTTGCCTTAATGTTTTTGCATGTAGTTGGAAAAGTCTATGAATGTACATGTGTGTATGCCACGTGTGTGTGTGTGTGTGTTGTGTATGCTTATACTTATTTTACTTACATATCATGAAACCATGTCTCATAAGTAAGAGACAGATGAGCGAAATACGCCTTGTCACAAAGGAACAACTATTACTAGCTGTAGGCGTAGCCCAAGTTGCTCTCGCGCGCGATAGGCGAGAAAAAACGCGACATAGATACTGCTATCTTTTTCGTCTTAGTATTGAGAGAAAGAGACAAACGCTCTCTCGCGGCGCGAGCTTTGTCGCGGACACACTTGTGCTAGGGCCACTGGTCTGCTTCCAGTTGTTTTGTACGATACTGTTGTTTTATCTAGTAATTATCAGCACCGGCCGGTTTTTTACTTTTTGATATCAGTAACACAAACTTTGCTTACTTTGGGGCCGTGTGCATTTGTCCAAGGATGTTTATTTATTTATTATCATGAATTTACTCTAGTCAGTACGCGGCATGGTACGACTGGCATTTTCCACATTTTTTTTTCTAATAGGAAATTTTAATTGTTAACCCCAAAAAAAGGGGGGTGTTATAAGTTTAATATTCTGTGGATTTGTATATCTGTGTGTCTGTCTGTACCATCGTAGCTCCCGAACGGATTGATCGATTTCGACGCGGTTTTCTTTGTTTGAAAGCCAGTAATAATAATCGTGGACAAATTCACAAAACGCCATCTAGCCCCAAAGTAAGCAAAGCTTGTGTTATGGGTGCTAGATAACTGATGAACTACTTATATACTTTTAAATACATACTTATTATGCATAGAACACCCAGATCCGTAACAGAAATTAAAATTCAATTAATCGAGATAGGAGATGAAAATGAATGAAAGAGACTATAGGAAATATTTGAGTATAAATAGACATAGCCGGGGGTATTTCGACATTTGATTGCCGGTTAGAATAACCTAAATGCCGGCTATGCCTTTCACAAACCCTCCAAAATTAACCAGCAAATAAACATCGAAATTACCAAATGGATAAATGCTAATTTCAGCCTCGTACGCTACCAACAGGCACTAAATTAAAACGCGCTGTTTTCTCGGGAGATTTAATAAAAATCTACATAATGTTTTAAAAACAAAAGAGAGCCGGGCCGGGTACACCCCCGGGATTGTTGGAAAAACATCGAGGCTCTTACTCGCTTGTTTTAACTTGTTTTATTCTACCCTAATGTAGGTAGCACACGTTTTTCAATATGTTCTAAAACATTAGCGACAACTCATTAGGTTACTGTATAATTTCCCTTTAGGTTCATATGGTTTACTATATGAGAATGTGTACACTATCCAAATGTCCACTGTATTAGAACGTCCACCCCATTAGAATGTTCACTGTAACAAAACGTCCACTTTATCGGAATGTCCATTGTCCCGTACAAGTGCAAAAGTGCATTACCACTTCAAGAACATTTTCAGCAACTTACAGGTAATTTGACGCATCATTAGGTAAAATTAGTTTGCTTAAAGAAGTCCTTGACCACCAAGGCATTCTTTTTATAATTAATAAAAATGTAATTCATGATTATTATAAAACCCTTTTAACATTTCCGAATCTGAACTGATTTCAAAAAATCTTTAAGTATTATTTCATATACTGGCACTGGCAAGAGCAAGCAGCAGCTATAGCAGCTCCCTCTTGCTTGATACTCTTGAAAGACCTCATAATACTGGTCAGGCTTTACTTAAATAGTACTTTTCCCAGGTCCCTGGGACCAGGATCACGGAGGTCAGATGGCAGCCCCTCCACTGTAATTACCTGATCTGCCAAATTCTTGATCATAGTCAAGGACCCCGGACACTCATTACCAGTTTAATACAAATTTGATTGATAGCTTCAGTGGTTTGTCAAAAAGGCGTGTGAACAAAAATCCTCGGGAATCACGAATCACATTCTGAAAGACGATGCGTACACACTCGCATACACGCCTAATTATAATATATCGCGATGTCGGTCTGTTAGCTTAGGACGGGCCGCGCGATGCTTTCATAACAAAATTCCATGTGAAATTACACGCGTAATTCATACAGTATTTAGAACACATTTCTTTTTCTGAAAGCAGTCTGGTTGAGAGCGACGAAGGTTCCTCTAGGCAATGAAATAAAAGTGAGGAGAGATTTGTTTTTTAAAAGCAGGAGTTAACGAGCAGAAGCCTTCTGCTAATTTTATTTAACTGGGATGCTTGTGATTTGAAATGAGACTCAATTGCGACTCCTTGTGACAAATTGGTATTCTGTAAAAACTTTTTTTTTATATTAAATGTTTGTTAAGTAAAAATATATTTCATTTGAGAAAGGACTGTATTTCCTAAACTGCATTTACAAACAGAAGAGTTTCATATTTCCGTCCCGAATTAGACTGGGTGACTTATCTCCTTCATTAGCTAAATACGATGTTTTTCTAAGATATTATGTCCCCTTTGCAATTTACTCAGCCCGATATTCATCAGTGGAGCGGCAAGTAATGGGATGGAGGACGCACGTTTGGATGAAACGTAGACTCATTTAATTAAGAAATAACTCCGACAGAAAAAGTCGGATAAGGCCCAACCTAGTTTACATATACCCAAATATTTTGTAAACTACTGAACTGATTTCAATGAGACATGGCTAAGAACCATCTCGTCTCGATTACACGGCTTTCACAAAGAAAAACCCCCATCCAAACATGTCTATCTGTTCGGGAGCTACCACGCCACAGGCAGATCGACAGATACACAGACACGCGTCACCTTATAACACCCCTCTCTATTCGCAGGAGGTTGATATTTTCAACTAACGACTTACATTCATTATAAGTACACTAGCGACCCTCCTCAGTTTCGCACGTGCTTTTTTGGCTTTACCAAAAAGTATGAAACAGATGATTTGTTTTGCGATTGCAGAGTGATCAATGTGATTAAAGCCGCCCTAAAGATTGACGCGAGGTGTCCCTATTACGAGTATATAGACTCGATATACCCAGGTATTTAAATTACGGTAGGCCCAATTCAAGAATCGGTGCGCGACACACAAAATGTATAGTCTATCAGACGCTTTAGAGAAAAATCATCTAGGACATTCTCACATCAGAAAATGGGCAGTAGCGTTTTGACAACCTGAGTGGTTTAGTGGTCAACGCGCCGGTCAAGGGCTCGATTCCTGGCCGGGATTTCTATTACGGGATCAGTTATCTAAGCTTTGCTTAGTTTCAGCGCTGGCGCTGTGTGCATTTGTACACGATTATTTATTTAATAACGTTGAGATTGCCAACTCGTCTACCTAGCATGATTGCCCATAGCAAACCCCTCCACTGGTTCGTAAGAGACTTAAGTCCAGCAGTGGACTGAGCTGTTAATGATGACACACCCACATACGTACATACACGTTCATGAGTTTTACTTTGAAGAAGCAGCAAAGACAAATATAGGGTACACTTGACGGCATAGTAGTATGGTTCGTGTGTCCGTGAGTTCTTTCTTTTTGTGGACAATTTTAAATACTACATCGGTCCATCGGATGGACAGTTTGCTTGATTGAAGGTAATGTTTTTTGTTGACAAGAGAAATCAGGCACAGACAGGTGTGAAAGTGCTGCCACTTCATAAAAAAAATTAGTTCTCGCTGACCACAACAATTATCAAAAATCTACTCAAATAAATGTCCAGAAAACCAATAAATTTAGATTTTTTTTTTATATTTAGCTATACTAAGATAGTATTTACGAAAACTGTTGTACATAAACATTGTTTATTGTTATTTGTGGACATAAGCACTTTCACACCTTTTATGACCTTGAAGGATAAGGTAGCAAGCGCAATTACAAGCATGAGGCATTCCATCTTAGAATCCCCCTAAGCCTGAAAGTGACAACCCAACTGCGGTTCAGGGTTGCGATTCTCTAAGAAAGGATTAAATGTAGGATGTTTCATCGGATGAGAAACAATATTTCAAAAGAAATTTGCGCGTTATAACCTACCCATGATTTGTCACGTTTCATCGTTGCGCTCACGGATGTTGTATTTTTGTTACACGAAAGTTAAGTAGGTACATGAACTGTAGATGTTATGTGTGACGGTTACCGCTAACCATCTGCCCGTTTGTCACTGAGTAGCATACTCAACATCATGCCAAAGATAGACCTGTCGATGACACAATTTAGCATTTACAAGTATTTTCCCTACAAGTAGTCCTCCTACAAGTTGGACCGGCGACCTGGTAAAGATTGCTAGGACCGGCCTTTGTGGAGATCTCTGGGGGAGGCCTATGTTGAGCAGTGGGCATAAGTATTTCGGCTGATATGATAATTATGATGAAGTATTTTCCACCATAAAATACCTGCGATACTGTCCATGAACCGCCAACACCATGGCGAATCCATCGTCAGGTCCGATCGCCGATCTCTCATCGGTGACTCGGTTCCGATATTTGTTTAGGACGCCGTCGTACGAGGGTATGGGCCTAACAACGCGCTAACTTTAGATTGGCTGCCTGAAATTGTTCCCGTACACCTACTTTAACCCTACCTACCCTTTTTTATTGTTCCTCGCCTTTCTCTTGATTCACTCTATCTATTGTTGAACCGCATTAAAATCCGTTGCATAGTTTAAAAGATTTAAGCGTAAGTAAATACATACATAGACACTTAAGGCCAGCCGGCGAGAAGCGATATTGTTTTATACTATGTACAAAAGAAATCAACATGAAACTAAAAATAAACCTGTCGACGACACAATTTAGCATTTACGCATATTTACCACCATAAAAAACCTGCGATACTGTCCACAAAACGCCAGCACCATGGCGAATCCACCATCAGGTCCGATCGGCGATCTCTCATCGGTCACTCGGTCCCGATATTTGTTTAGGACGCCGTCGTAAGAGGGTGTGGGCCTAACAACGCACGCCAACTTTAGATTGGCCTGGAAACTGAGAAGATAATGTCTATAGATGGCTGTGTATGACCGGGCAGAAGCTTTTTATAACAACTTAGTGTTAATGCCCCAGTTCCCCAGTGCCCCAGTCGGGTTCGATTCCCGGACGGCAGAAATTGAAATGAGGAATTTTAATTTCTGTTACGGGTCTGGGTGTTATATGTATAATAAGTATGTATTTAAAAGTATTTAAGTAGTATATCCGAATCGCTTTTATTGAATAGGTTTTAAATATATATAGTTATGTTAAATTTAGATATACAAATGTAACTTGCTCCATGAGTTTTGTATTATGAGTATTGTGATGTCAAAATAAATAATGTCTATGTCTATGTCTATGTCTATATCAGTTATCTAGCATCCATAGTACAAGCTTTGCTTAGTTTGGGGCTAGATAGCGCTGTGTGAATTTGTCCACGAATATTCATTTATTTTTATTTTTATTTAGTTTTGCTAATTTTGGTAATGTCAGATTCTACACGAGGCCCCGAGGTCCGCCATGACCAAGATCCAGCATAAATAATACCATCGACGAGAAAAGCCGTAACCAAAAAGCAGTCTCAACCGGCGCGGATCCTAGTGCCGATATCGTATCGAGTATTGTCAATTTGTCAGTTAAAAATTTGAAGCCCTTTACGGTTAGCAAAAGAGTGTTTGCAATATAATTCGCACCGCGAGAGAGCCTCTGTTTCCTTCTCTTTCTTACTAAGATGAAAGAGATAGCAATATCTATGTCGCGCCATTTCACGCTTGTCGTGTGCGAGAGCACACTTGTGATAATCGCGCTGAGCATTCTAAATCTCGTAAGTTTCTGAATACTGGTGTCATTGTTACGCTCGTTACGTTACGTTACGTTACGTTTTCTATTGAAAAAGACTATATAGTCTTGGCATGAATGTCCCGGTTATGTTCCCACATGCGATGGCCCGTGGTCCGCCATGACCTTGATACAGTTTGGCAAATCAGGTAATTATAGTGGAGCGCCTGCTATCTGATTTCCGTGAATCTAATAACAGGGGAACCTGACCAGGATCATAATCACACATTCAATCGGCTGAATGAGCAGGTTTCATTACGATGATTTCCCTAACCGTAAGGTCATCGGTTCGTGTTCAACTAAAAAAAATAATCAACTTAGCGTTAATGTCCCGGTTGTGCTCTCACGCACGAGGGCCCGGGGTCAGCCTTGACCATGATCAAGGATTTGGTAGGTCAGGTAATTACAGTGGAGCGACTGCCATCTGACCTCCATGACCCTGCTACCAGGGGAATCTGACCAGATTGGATCATGGTTACACATCCAGTCGCCTGAATGTGCGCCTCGGCCACCGACGCTCCGGATAGTGTTCAACTAAAGTCCATTTATCAGAATATTGAATCCGAATACTACAGGTACAGTACGTAAAATAAATAAACTGATTGCTCCACTTAACTCGGTTCCTGGAAAACAAAACATCAATTCGGCCTATAGACGCGAGTCGTACAATCATAGGTCTTAAATACGTTTCAGGTTACGAATTGCTCTCTCCTTGTCCTCCCACCTTCTTTCAGCATTGGGGGGACAGAGACAGGGAGCGTGGAAGGATTTATTTCCGCCTTTAAGTATGCAATAAAGCAGAGTAGATGGCCCGATACGGCTGGTAGTAAAAGATGGAATAAAATTGGTAGTTTCAGACTAATGGTGAAGGCTACGGCAGGCGAGGTTTTGCCTCTTAATGAAGCTGTAAGCAATGTGGATAAGCTATTGTTATAAAGACAGCGGGCCTGGTCTAGTGGCGACGTGCTTGCGAGATCGATAACGAAAGTTAAGCAATGCCAATGCCGGTTACTGGATGGGTGACTGTCTCGTACGTTTAGCACAACTAGCTCACCATTAGTTAGGTGTGTGGTGAAGCGAGGTTAACTACGTCACGCTGGGGACCCTGAGACTGGTTGAACAGACTCGGAAACCGATTGGCACCCCGAGACGGGCATTAAAACATTGATGTCTGCGGTAATGTGGGGCAAAATGGTGGATTTATTATGTTTACCTACTTATTAATAGTTATTAATCATATATCTATTTGATATGAATGTGAATATAACACAAATTGTGGAGATCATAAGGGATGAAACCCGAATATTCAGGTGAAAGAAGGTATATGTGCTTGCGAAAATAATTAGACTATAAAATATCTAATTATAAAGTATACTGTTTGTATAACTCATGCTAAAAATTTTACAGAAAAAACAAACTTAACCGATTTTAAACATTCTATCATAGTTTAGCTATATTTTTTGCAAAAAAACTAGAAATCCCTATCAAAATTGCATTAATGTAAAACAAAAATTCGCTTGTGAAGATGTTCTCCGAATAATATCGGAAACTTTGGCACCGATTTTGAAATTTCTTTCATTAATAGGAAATTACATTCTGCTAGTGTAATACATATATACGGTACGTATATATAATAACCCACATAATAGTTGAATATTAGATTAGATTATATTTCAAATTGCACGTGGGTAAAAACTGATAGAGATCGCCGCACAATAACTATACTAAGTTTTAAGAGAGTAGTAATAGAAAATATACCTCACCTAGCGTTCCTTAAACATACCAACCACATGTCATTATAAAAATTGTATTTAATTGTCTTAATATGTATACCGTAGGTGTCTTCATAAATAAATACTATTGGTTTAAACCAAAATACATTCAGCATTCACGGACACCCAGGAAAGTGACTCGTGAAATGCCAGCCATTTCTGGTCGGTCCAACGTGGCCAATTAGTCACGGTGCGCGCCGATTCGATTAGAGGCTGCGAGTCGTTCTGTAGTGGCTATTGGCTGCGAATCTAGTGGCTCACTGTCTAGCAGATGCATAATAAGTTTGTTTGATACATACTGATGAAGAGGCTAGCGGACCATCTGATGGATAGTGATCATAGTCTCGCCCATGGCATAGGCGGGGGGGGGGGGGGGGGGGGTCAGGGGGTTAACATACGTTCAACCTCCCCCAAAACCAAAACCTGACTACCGTGGCCCATGGACAATGGACATCATCAATCATCAACATCAGGAACATCAGCAAATACAGAGACGAGAACAATTGATCTTGCTATGAAGATAACTTTTGGATTACTGTGGGCGCCACCAATGCTTTGCTCGCCTTTGTTGATGGCTCAACTCAACTCAAAATTTATTGATTGATTAGGACATTAAATATCTCTTTCAATCGTCAAAACGAAGTGGGGTAGGAAAGTAGGAAACTTTGAAGATCCCTCATTTTTCGTCAGAGGTCAAAAATATGTGTGGCACCACAGGACCACAGGACTAAGATGAAACACCTCAGGCGCTGTCCTGATTGACAACGGTGCGACCATGGTAATACCACGGACATCACCCGACCAATAGGAGACCTCAAAACCGCCCATCGCACGACCATTATCGTACGACTATTGCCAATTAAGACAGCGCTTCTACCTGGCTACCTCATCCTTCAAACCGGAACACAGCCATACATTATTTTAAAAACTACACAGTTAAAAGCATTTATAGCTTAAAAAAATCATTTCATACGCCCGCAGTGGTCATAAGACTCATAAGCCGTGCAATGCTTGTTCTGTATGGTGTAGAGAGCACGAACGCTCGCTAACAGGCGTTCGCTTAACGAACGCGGCACTCGCCACGAGAGTTTGAGGGCTTTGTGAGGGCGATTACATGGATGCAATTAGTGAGGCGACAGTTTCGGGGCGTATGGGTCGCCGGTTTTGTGTTTAGGGGCGGTTGCAACGCGGTGAGGACGGGGGTTTGATGGAGTTTTTGATACTCTACGAAAAAGAGGAGGGTTTGATGTGCGTATCTGTGTAGGTGTATAGGTGTGTGTCTGTCAGTGGCATCACTGGACCAATTTCGATTCAATTTTCTTTATATGAAAGCTAGTTTAATGAGCAGTTTTCCAATAGGTATCTAAAGCATTCCTAACCACTCCCTAGATGGCGCCCCGACAATTTTGGTAGTTGATAATCGCTTGATATAGGTTTTTAGGAATGAGGATATAAACATTGGGTACGTTGTATTGGATAATATTGTATTTATCAATCGTTTTCAACCATTTTAGAGGTTGTAATAATTATTACAAACAAAACAAACATCAATTCGACTGAGTCAATTCGTTTCATGAATCTAGGATCAAGAATGGACGCAATACAAATATGTAAGGTCTGTATTAAAATACATTTCGTTGAACCTTATGGTAAAAAATTACCAAAATTGTAGGAGCGCCATCTATTGATGCTTTTTTAAACCAATTGACAATACCTACTGGAAAACTCCTCATTGCGATGGTTTTTAGTTTTGTTTAATATAAATTGGTTTAGTAGTTTAGAAAATGTTTGAGTAGAAAAATACTTTGTCGGGTTTTCCGACATTTTTCTCTCGGTTAGGATATTTTATAAGAAACCTTAGTGTATCAATCGAAGATGTGGGGGCGGCTCTTTTTTACTTTATGTATGGGCGACAGTTAGGATCCGTTTATATGTCGCCGCTTACAAACCGAACAGTAAACGCGTGCACGTCGTGCCCGCATAGCCACCGCGTAGCAACCGGAAAGTCCACCCAAAGATTTAAAGATATACATAGAGGACTCTACCCTATTGGCCCACACACGACGATGCGGTGACTGAGTGGACTATGAGGGCGCTGTGCGTTTGTTTACAAATAATAAAATAAGATTTCTGTCATTAGTAAACGAAAATCGCATAAACATTTGGGACAAATTGTGCAGAAATCGGGTATAGCCGTGGATAATCGTATGTATGTATGTAAACTCTTTATTGCAACAACATAGTACATTTCAAAAGGAAACACTTACAAAGCAAAGGCGAACTTATCCCACAACGGGATCTCTTCCAGCTAACCTTAGACAAGCCGAAAGGAGCTTTAGCGAGCGGTAGAGGCAATAAGAGTACCTTACCTACTTTAAAAATAACCAGAGACTTAATTTAAATATATTAAACGAGACCAGTAAAACTTATCAGTAAGTAAGTACATAAATAAGTAATCCATAAATATACATACCCGTAAACATATATCCATATAACAAATATATACATATTTAAATATACATAAATATATACATGAAGCTCAAACATAAAATTCTGAGGAACAGCTTCTTCAGAAGTTCCCTGAAGGAGCGTGCGCCCTGTATCTCCTCAGGCAGCGAGTTCCATCGTATGTATAGGTTCTGTCTGCTCGTTTGTCATTTGAGTAGTATAACAAAATTAGAAATGTATGTGTGCTCAAGTTCGTCAGAGAACTAATAAGGCCTGTTGATTACCACTTGTCATCAGGTGCACTTCTGTTATTGATGTTATGGGCGACAGTTACCGCTTACTATCAGGTGGTTTGTCTACTCGTTTGTCACTGTGTGACAGCATAAAAAAGTTGAAGTGGGTAAAAGTCGGGTTACTACTAGTTTTTTTCGTAAAGTAGATGATTACCAGTTTATAGGTATAATGTTGAGTTGATCTCCTCGGTTGAGTTCGGCGTAGAAAGCCTAAAGAAAACTGACATTTGTGGCGAGAGTTGTTACGTCATCATCCTGAGGAGGAGAAATCTTAAAATATTTTTATTAAATACGCAAAAGATTAAGTAATGATAAAATGAATTCACCACAAGGTTGCGGAATCGTAGTGGTAACGGTGTCGAGATCGTTCCGGATTGGGTTGCGCATGGCTGACTTGTGACATTTCCGGTACGTTTTGTCGCATGGCAAAATGAAAATGCGTTTTTGACTTGCTATTTTTTTGACATTTTAATTGACATTATTTTTTTAGGTAGATATCAAATTGGTAAATTTAATATGAATGATTTTTGTAGGTATAGTAAATTCTCACTTGACATAGCAGCGAATTATTATTTTAAACTTTTAGTATTTACAAAACCCCTCTGGACCTTTATTTATTTTTACTTAAACATTATGTGGGTGTTGGGTACTCGTTTTGACACTGCACACGGTACAACACACACAATTATTATATTATATTTTATTTATTATAGCTTCTTCGTCCGTACCTCACTCGGCAGGGCTTACTGAAAACCAGCGCTTCGGTTTCGCCGGAGCTTTATGCTGAGTAGGGTCCCTTTTGCACACATCACCACACCACAACACACCCATGCATATGCAACGCCACTGTGTAACAATAACATTGAAAAAAAACTGGGTTTTATAAATGTTTTGCTCTTTTTATTGTTCATTTTTGTTTTTTTTTCTGCTCTTTGTACATTATATTTTGTGGTGTTCATTTCTGTGTAATAAATGATTTCTATTCGATTCTATTCTATTCTATTGATATTTTTTTTATGTTCATGTAAACGTCGTACAATCATCATGGACGAAGCAATAATAATAATAATAATAATAAAGAAATCAGTTTTATTTTGTGTATTATTTACGTGTATATACATCATTATTTAAAGTTCAGTGATTCAGTACCATATCGCAATAGAAAAAAGAACATTTATAACAAAGTTTCGACTTACATTTACATTTTTATTATTTGCCTGCAATTTTGACATTTGACATACGAGTATATTACAACCAATAATGCTACAAAACAAATCAAAACTAGAAAAATGATAACGAGGAGCAAGCGGAAAAACCAAACAGTGAACGCACAACCACCACCTACGCCCGCTCCCGTCAGCTCCTCGCCATCGTCATCGAACGATGAATTTACCACCGCGTCCGATACCAGCGAGTCGAGCGACAAGCGCGGGTTATCTGCTGCGCCGCCGCCACCACCTGCGCGACGTGGAAGACCACTGCCGGCACGCTTGGGGCCTACGGGGCGACCTGCCCCGCCAATGGCCCCCGCTACCGGTAGTGTAGTGCGTCGCATGCGATGGACCCAGTCCATAAATGAAAATGTCATGCGAGCCTATTATGGGGCTACAGAGGGGGGAACCAACCTGTCTGCGTACCGTGACCGGATGTTGCCTCTGTTTCAGGTGCTTGAACCAGCCATCGATGTGACCGCTCAAAGACTATCAGATCAGGTGCGGGCCATCCAACGTCTAAAACGGTTGGATGACTCTGTACTTGATCGGCTGCGCTTGGAATCGCTACCAGTTCGTGCAGTTCCCATTTCGACCATGAGTCTGCCAGCTACGTCACCGCCTCAGGTGTCACCACCTAGCCCGGCACCGCGGGTACCGCGGACTGATGCCACTGTCGGCGTAGAGGACTGTACGAACGTGAGTAGCGTAAGCACTGAAACCAATGAGTATGTGAGGAGGACTTTGGAGGAGACGATTGCACGGTATCGCTTCGCACCCAACTCTAGGCCACGATTGCCTCGTTTGCCCACTAATAGACGCAACCTTGCGTTAATGGGAGCCATAAACGTATTGCTAGACCCATACATACGGGCTAGTGATAATTTAGTTGATACGCACTCGATCATGTATTGTGGTGCTATCACGGCGTGCCGCGTTGCTCGCGTCAAGTTTTCGGACGCTGACCGAGCTCCGCGGGTCGCCGGGGGCGCACCTGCATGGCAAAAGCGGATCGAGCGGCGTATCAACACGTTTAGGACTCTCATTGCGAAGCTTATCTGCTTCAAAGAGGGCAACAATCGTCCTCGAGTCATGCGCTTTGTTGACCAGGCCTTCGCTGGGACTGGAATCAGTTCACGCGACTATATGGCCTGTGCTACAGAGCGCATCGATTTTTTGAAGCAGAAAGTTTGTGCGTGGGCAAATCGAATTCGTCGCTACAGAGAGCGTGTGGATCGATTCCGGCTCAATCGTCTCTTTCAAAGTGACCAGAGAAAGGTATACCGCAAGTGGGAGGGAACCAATCAAAGTGGTTCCGACGGGAGCCTGCCCGATGCTTCTGCCTCAAATAATTTTTGACGTAGTATTTGGTCGGTTCTGGATGAATGTTGTCAAGCGCGAATGTGAGATCATCGAGCCTATGGCAGCGGTTTCCATCTGCCCAGAGGATGTAAGTTGTGCGATCGATACGGCTCAGAATTGGAAATGTCCTGGGCCGGATGGATTGCACAACTTCTGGATAAAATGGTTTCGATGCTCACATGAACGCTTGGCAACACTATTTCAAGAAGCCCTTGAGCATGGTTCCCTACCAACTTTATTTACAACCGGTATTACCTTTCTGCTCTATAAGTCTGGTAGTACCACAGAAGCGAAAAACTATAGACCCATCACGTGCTTGCCTACGCTATACAAGCTCCTTACATCCATTTTGAGAAAGAAAATTAATAACCACATTATTGAAAATAATATTTTAGCAATGTCACAAAATGGATGTAGGGTTGGGTCTCGTGGTACTAAAGAGCTCCTCCTCATAGACATGACCATATGCCAACAAGTCCGGCGGAGCAGGGGGTCCCTCTCGGCTGCCTGGATTGACTATAAGAAGGCCTATGATTCGGTGCCTCACTCATGGCTGAGACGGGTCTTGGAGTTGTATAAGATCAATGCAACTTTAAGATCTTTCATAGATGCATGTATGAGGCAGTGGATCACAGTCCTTAGTCAACCAGTGGGCGGAATTGACCATTCTCCTCCCCAGGACTTTATAAGGATAGAGAGAGGAATTTTTCAGGGCGACAGTTTGAGTCCATTGTGGTTTTGCTTAGCTTTGAATCCGCTTAGCACTTTGCTTAAGCATTCAGAGCTGGGCTGCCGGCTTCGAAGAGAGGGCGAGGTCATCTCACATCTGCTGTACATGGATGACCTCAAGTTGTTTGCACCAAAACGCCAGGATCTGATGGAGTTATTGAAAATAACCGAAATTTTTAGTAATGCCATCAGAATGGAGTTTGGTGCAGATAAGTGTGCAGTCATGCATGTGCAGCGGGGGAAAGTTGCAAATACAACAAATTTGCAACTTTCTGAGACAATGTCTTTCAGATCTCTCTCTGAAGCCGAAACTTACAAATACCTTGGTATGTCACAGTCTTTGGGTATCGTGGACGAGGGTGTAAAACAGGCAGTGAAGGAGCGTTTCTTCTGTCGCCTAACAAAAGTACTTAATAGTCTTTTGTCGGGTGGCAACAAGGTGCGCTCCTTCAATGCTTGGGTGATGCCCCTGGTCACATACTCCTTTGGCATACTAAGGTGGACTCAAACAGAGTTGAACGCCCTGGATAGAAGGGTCCGTCTTCTGCTCACTACACACCGTATGCTGCACCCACGCTCGTCTGTCATGAGACTGTACATCCCACGTAAATGTGGAGGTCGTGGCTTCTTAAGCGCCAAGACCCTCCACAATCGTGAGGTGTGCAGTCTTAGAGACTACTTTCTTAACAACGAGTGTGGGATGCATCGTGCTGTGGTGGCGGTAGACAGAGGCCTTACCCCGCTGTCCTTGGCAAACGAGAACTGGCGCAAACCAAAGGTCCTAAGCACCATAGACCGCAAGGACGTATGGAAGAGCAAGGAGCTACATGGGCGGTTCTACAGGGCCTTGACAGGACCCGATGTAGATCTGCTCGCCTCGGTGAACTGGCTACGCTTTGGTGATCTCTTCGGGGAAACCGAGGGTTTTGTTTGTGCAATTGCTGACGAGGTTATCATGACGAACAACTACCGGAGGTATATCCTGAAGGATGGTACGGTTGACATCTGTCGCGCATGTCGCTGTCCTGGAGAGTCACTCAGGCATATTACATCCGGTTGTGGTCGTCTTGCTAATGGTGAGTACTTGCACAGACATAATCTGGTAGCCAGGATTATTCACCAGCAACTTGCTCTTCAATATGGTCTTGTGGAGTCTGAGGTGCCATATTATAAATACGTGCCAGCGCCAGTTCTTGAAAATGGTCTTGCCACACTCTATTGGGATCGATCTGTGATCACGGACAGGACTATTGTAGCTAATAGACCTGATATCGTGCTCACAGATCGATCGAAGCGCCGAGCAGTGCTCGTCGATGTCACCATCCCGCATGACGGAAACCTTGTGAAGGCCGAGAAGGACAAACAGTGTAAGTACCTTGACTTGGCTCACGAGGTGACCGCCATGTGGGATGTTGATTCGACGATCATTGTTCCGATAGTCGTTTCAGTGAACGGTCTCATAGCGAAGAGCCTCGACCAGCATCTCAAGAGTCTCTCGCTAGATGGTTGGGTCAAGGGCCAGATTCAGAAAGCGGTTCTCTTTCTCGGAGACGGCGCGTATTGTCAGGAGGTTCCTGTCTCTGCAGCCCTAACCGCCGGTAGCTTGGGCCTCGCCCCGGTGCTGGTGGTACTCTAGGTTTAGGTTTTTTATAATATTTATTTTTCATATATATTGTAAAAAATTTAGACTTAAGAATGTAAATAAATAAGGAGAATAATAATAATATATCTTTATTTCAGGCAAAAAACCCATATGTTAAACAATACATTATAATGAAATCATTGAAATAATAATAATTAAAATTGAGAATACAATAAAAATAAATTTAAATAAAATTGACAATCCTACAGCTAAAACACAATTAAAAACTTCACTTTTTTTTTTTTTTTTTAATTTAATTTAGACTTAACAATAAATATGACAAATCAATTAGTTCAGGCACTTAAATCTACTAAAGATTTGTAATGTGCCAAGCCTGGCGAGTATGTTCACTTTAGTATAACAATTAGGTTTATAGGTACATAAACCCGCGCGCGGCGACCACCGACCCACCCGCCAACAAACGACACAACGATAGGTAACAATAGTTATTTAATCGTTGGTTCTACGTTTTGTCGTTTATTTATCTGACGGTAGGAGTGACGACATTCGCCGCACCCGAGTATCTTATCACTGCGATACAAAGAAACCGGTTATCGAACACAATGCAAGAAGCGAAGTGAAGTGTACTGGTGCATGTATAGTGTGATGTTTTTAGGATGACCTGAGTGGCTCAGTGGTCAACATACCGGTCCGCCACGCAGGAGGTCCCGGGTTCGATTACCGTCCTTACGGGTCTGAGTGTTCTATGTATAATAAGTATGTATTCACAAAGTATATCAGCCATCTAGCACCCATAGTACAAGCGTTGCTTAGTTGGGGCTACATGGCGCTGTGCGAATTTGTTAACGAATATTTATTTAAATATATATTTTTATTGTAGTTGGTTTTTGTAGTTGTTTTTAATTTTTTTGGGAAACTGTTTATTACCGTACATAATTCTAAGTTCATAAGGCAATTTATTAAGTAATGTGGGTATTACGAAGTTAGCAGTGCGCGATCCGTAATAGTTTATTCTTTGTGGAATCAGATATTTCCGGGCTGCCATTGATCTTAGGTGGATGCGATCGTGATGTAGTTGGCTTAGTGAGAGTGTATTTAGCATTTCGGTTTTATTGTATTCCTTGAGAATATTGAGTTCGAATTGTTTTTGTACAGGTAAGACGTTATTATATGTAAATAATTTGTGGAGGTTGTTTTTAAATTTAATTCTAATATGTATTGGTGTGATTGTCTTCAATATTCTTATTTGTAATTTATGAATTTCCTCTATGTACGTGGGGAATGTTCTCCCGTATGTACTTAACCCGTACGATACTACAGGGTCAACCATAGTTTTATAGATCAAGATTAGGATTTTGGTTGGTAGACGGTGCCTAAGTACATTAAACCTTGACAGGAGTGATCGAAGCCTACCACATACGGCATCCACGTGCAGCTTCCAATTAAAATTGCTATCGACAATAAGTCCAACGTACTTTACGTGGCCAACCAAGGTGATTGGAGGACAGCCACAGTCAGGTCTTGCCATGTGCAAGCAGTCATGTTTGTGAGCAATTATCTCAGGAGTTGTTTTATTTTTATTATATGGTGAGTGTACGTACAGTAAGTTGGTTTTTTCCGCGTTTAGCACAAGTCCAGAGTAGCCATTATATCATTGGTCAATCACTGGTCATTTTCGATTCGCACTGCTGTGTGCAGAGAGCCAGCTACGGCAGATAGCGGTGTCCAGGTACTCACCCATCGTGCGGAGAATCTCGTTGTTCGAGCTATGAATACGCTCCCAAAATGAGGCGATTCTTGTGCGTAGTATCGCGAAAAAGTCTGGGATACCGGCCGAGGCGAACATGCCCGACGCGCTACAGTATCTCGGGAGTTTCATAAGGGTGCGGTATGCATCATTATACTGCACCCTTATAGTCGAGTAAGCACGTCGAGTGTAACTAACCCACAGTTGACATGTGTAGAGATTTTGACAAAATGCTCTATACAGTGTCATCTTAACCTCGTCGTTACACTGCGTGAACCGGCGCGCGAGCATGTTGTACCTCACTGCCAGGGCTCTACGTTCGCGCTCTATGTCACCATCATCATTGAGATCCTCCATCAGCACGTGCCCTAAATACCTGAAGACCGCCACCCGCCGCACCTGCGATCCATATAACCACACCGGAGGCACGGTCTCCGGGCCTCTTCCACTCTTAAAAATAAGAGGGACTGAGGAGCACCATATCGTCTGCATAACTTAAATTGTTTACACAGATGCCGCCCACATGACAGCCGATTTTGGTGGCCCTCAGCTCCTCAATCAGGTCATTAACATATATGTTAAAGAGGTCCGGAGACGTGAGTCCGCCCTGACGCACACCACAGTCTAGCCTATAATCGTTAGACTGTGCGTCGCCCCATCTCACAGTGCTCGTTTGGTTATCGTACCAGTGCCTCAGCAGACCAACTATCCTACCTGGTACCCCAGCCTTTACAAGTTTTGACCATAGCAAATTATAATTTACCAGGTCGAAAGCGCGACTGAGGTCCAGAAAACAAGCGTATACACTTGTATCCCTGCTCGTGTAATACCTAACGGTATTTTTCAGACTGAAGATAGCTGAATCTGTCGAAACACCGGGACGAAAACCAAACTGGGCATCACTGATTCAAACTTCTTTCATTAATATAGGGCGTAAAAGTTTTTCGAAAATTTCGCCTACAATAGTACCTAATGATATAGGCCTATAATTTTTAGGGTTTGACAAATCCCCCGTTTTATTTTTCGGTATTGGAACTACCACAGTCTTCATGAGGTTCTTAGGTAAGTAACTATATTTAATACACAAGTTATAAAGTTTAGTCAATATAGTAAAAACACTATCACTTGCGTACAATAAATGTTCAATGCTCAGCCCGTCGTGTCCCGGGGACTTTCCTCGTTTCATCTGCCGTATAACCTTCGCAACGTCTTCTGGCGAGAACTCTATCGGGTCGCCATCCAGGACAAGCGGCGGGCTGTCACCAACCTCGTTGCCTTCTAATATATAATGTGTAAGGTGCAGGAGGCTCGTCTAAGTACGCATTTTCGTGTCATCGTTTTGGCGCCGTGACCCCTGTACTCCGGAGTCCTCATATAAACCTATTTCCCAAACTATTAAACTGATTTTAATTAAGAAGCTAAACCGTGTAAGTGTGATCCATCGATACGATGCCTCAGACAGACACACTGACACAACACCCGCCATTTCGCGTGGGGGGTTAAAAATAACCCCAAAGCGACCTTTCTTGGCGTAATTTATTATAATCAGCGCACAATTAAAGCGAAGGGCTGGTGTCTCTGCTAATCAGGTTACGGCGAGTCGGCGCTTGTCGTCGGCCATTATTCAAATTATTGGGGCCATTAAAGACGAGGCCTTCATCCGTGTAGGATGTGGCACTCGGAGGAAGTAGAGTGAGCTTCGTTTTTTAACCAGCGACGGAAAAAAAGGGTGTTTCAAGGTTGACGTGTGTATCAGTGGCCCTGTGGCTCCGTGTATCTGTCTGTGGCATCGTAGCTCACGAATGAATGGACCGATTTTGATGCGGTTTTCTTTATTTGAAAGGTAATTCAATCGAGATGGTTCTTAGTTTTGTTTTATTAAAATCGGTTCAGTAGTTTAGAAAATATTTGTGCATATGTAAACTTGGTCGGAGGTTTCTGAAGTTTTCTGTCGGTTAGGACTCTATTCAAGTGATTCAATGAAGAAACAACTTCTTTTAAGAGGACAGGGCTGTCAAATACCTGTGCAGTGTACGTACAGTGTCACAGAGTTATCTGATCCGGTGATCAAAACAGGAACTGGCTCTTTGAAATACTCTTTAAAATGTATTCTATACATATATGTATTTATTAAACCGACATCTCACCTGATGGGAAGCAAAAGCGATGCGTCTAAAGATGGACCATTACGGTCTAGAAACAGCCTATTCACTTTAATCTCCAAAAAATCCAGGTTGTAATGTTCAGGGAACACATTAGCAGCAAAGCTAATAATCATCTCGCGAAGGCAGCTCCAGCTTCCGCCTTGACCATGATCTAGGATTTTCCAGATCAGGTAATTACAGTGGAGCGACTGCCGTCTGACCTCCGTGACAATGTTAACAGGGGAACACGCCCAGATTGGATCATGGTTACACATCCAGTCGCCTGAATGTGCAGATTTCATCACGATGTTTTCCCTCACCGTAAAAGCGTCGGTTAGTGTTCAACTAATATACATAACTAAGTAAGTAAGTAAGTAATCGTGGACAAATTCACACAACGCCATCTAGCCCCAAAGTAAGCAAAGCTTGTGTTATGGGTGCTAGATAAATAATAAACTACTTATATACTTTTAAATACATACTTATTATATTTAAAATTAAAATTCATCATTTCAATTTCTGCCCGGGCGGAAATCGAACCCGGGACCTCTTGCGTGGCAGACCGGCATGTTGACCACTGAACCACTCAGGTCGTCAAGATCGGCTCAGAAACAGATCATTGGTATGTATCCCCATGGCCGCCGTGTCTGGGTATCGAACTCGGTACGCTTCTGAGACGCACATAGAAGCAAAGCTGTATTATTTGTAAAGTATCTATCTGTTAGGTTCAAACACGTTATCCGCAGTCCCTAGCCAGCTAACTAGCGTTCAAAGACCTAACGTAATCGAGTTCAAAACTTTTGTAAACTGAAAATGCTTTGGACACAAACTCGGTAATATAGTTTCTACGATGACTGAGTTTCAAAATGTACTCTTTACGCTATTTCATGCAGACAAGACTGGACTCGGATAATGTACACCAATACGACTATAACAGCGAGTTTATTTTTAGCCTACCTGATGGTAAGCGGTAACTGTCACCCATAACATCTACGATTCATGTATTTTGGTTGCAGGAAACAAACTTTCTGAGTTATGTCATCATCACAGCCCGTAACAGTCCACTGCAGGACTTAGGGCCTCTCCCACGAAAGGGGAGTTTAGTGCCATAATCTCCACGCTTGGCAGGCGGGTTGGAGATCGCAGTGTTTAAATATGATAATGGAAAATGCTGCTGCCCATTTTCCATACTACGGAGACTTTTGATCTTTTGCTTCGAAAACATTAGTCGCCTTGTACGACACCCATCAGTGTAAGGGGTTGGTGCTATTCTACTCTGCCGGGCACAACACGGCCAATGAGTGGGATCTGAGTTATGTACTTTAGTTGAATTCTAACCGGTGCTCTTACGGTGAAGGAAAACATCGTGAAGTAACCTGCACATTCTGGCGACTGAATCATCATAATTTCTTTACTTATGGTGTAATGCGTGCGTTCAGTCCCGGCTTCTACCAGGGCCTGCTTTCCGACACATATTCCTCCACTTCACCCGGTGTTGGGCATCCTCGCGTCGCAAGTCTCTCTCTAGGCGCTCTCCATCACCTGATCTGGCAAATCCTAAATCATGGTCAAGGTGGACCCAGGGACCCCTCGTACGCGAGAGAACAACTGGGATATTGACGTCAAGATATACATCTATTGAGAAAGGGTTTCTCCTCTTCAATCTGCATAACCTCGTGGCCCCACCGTTCCCGCTAAGTAACAATCACACCCAATAGCGCATCCTTGACAAAGGTCGATAATCTAATATCGACAATCGATGTCGATAACATCGCCGACATAGATGTCGATGGATTGGGGCGCACTAATGAATTGTGATCGCGGCCGATTCGGAGATAGATATTCGAGAGGCTTTGATGGGTTCGCAGTGACGGATAGGCGGTGATTGCGTTTTTGGACGTAATCGGTTTAGGCGGGGGATAGGGGTTGGAGGTCGCTTCTTTATATAAATAATAACATTTCTATAAGTTAAGATTAATTCAGCAATAAAGCAAGTGGAGCGAGGAGAAAGAACAAGGAGGTGGAAGAGTTTGTTTTCGAACCCAATATTTTTGGAGAGAATTTGAGAGCGGATGTCGACTGGTCGGACGACCTCGATATCGCTGGATGGATGTTAGTCCTAAAAGAAAGTGTAAGGGAGTGTAAAAATTGCAGGTAACTCTGCGAAGCAATCTAGAGCAGTTACATGGCGCGAAATTTAGTTTTAGAATAGAAGGAACTACGAAATACAGTAATAACAGAGTTCATTGGTTTTCTTGCCTTCACTACAACTTAAGCGAGCGGCCACATAGAAAAGACGCAGACACGTCGCGGACGGGGTACAGACGGGACGCGGACGCGACTTAAATCATACAGACAAGACAGGGCACGGACGCGGCGCCGTCGCGGTCCTATCAATAGCGTAGGCAAGACAAGGACAGCAAGCGCTGCGGGCGAGGCCCGGCTACCCGCGCCCCGCCCGCACCCCCGCTCTCGCCTGCGGCGCGCTCGTGCCTCGTCTTTTCTGTATGTTTTAAGTCGTGTCTGCGACGCGTCCGCGCCCTGTCCGCGCCCTGTCTTTCCTGTATGTTTTGCGTCGCGAGGTTTCTATACATTTAGTATGAAAGTAAATTGAACGAGCGCCGCGTCCGCGACGTGTCTGCGTCTTACGTCTTTTCTGTGTGGCCGCTCTATACAAACATAGTTTGATCATATTTTTATAAGGGCTTGTAGCGACATCTATCGCTCCAATAGGGAAACTCAACAATACTCGCATTACAAGTACACGAGCATAGATGGTGCTGACCGTCCTGCATCGCGCTAGCGAAATATGACAACTTCCGCGTGGGTAATTACCTTTTTCCACCTTCACCATCTTCGCTTGGCGGCTACCTTATCCCTGCACCGCCAAAGGCCCTTAACGGCCTATGTAAAAGTAAGCGTTCGCGCTGTTGCGTGCGCAGACTAGTCGCAATAGCATCTCGACGCCGGTTTCACGTCGCCTTGCCCACCGCTGGCTTGTTCGCGGTACGCGCTTTTACGTAGTATTTCGCTTATTGCTATAGGTATTTGTGTTTTCCTAGCTTTATTATTTCTTTCCCTTGTGCTTTGTGGACGATTGCTGTGTACTTCACTCCTTCTAGACTTGTGATATTTGTAGCCGATACAACATCCACTCCAAGCAAAATACCAGCTCGATTAAACATACTTCCAAACCTCTTTGTTGACTTTCAAACCGCATCGAAATCGGTCCATTCTTTCGAAGAACAGACAGACACACAGAGATACAGTTAATACAAAATGTGTCATGTGATATGTCATGTAACACTTATAGACTGTGAGTGCAGCGTAGGTTATCTTACGTCATTGAGTACAAAAAAAATTCCACGTTATAGCGATAATAGAGGTTTAGTAAACCCAAAAAACGTTAATCTGCCCGAATACAATCTGGCACGTTTGGTACACTAAAATAAATTTCACGGAAAGGTCGCGTTCGAAACGCCTACATTCGAGGTAGCCTTGGCGTCCGTGACATTGCAGATAAGCTGCAAGAGTGCCGCCTTCGATATTGCGCTGACCGGCAAATTACATAGGGAACAATGTTCCACCCCCGCCAGGCATGGGAAGGAGAGGCCGGCCCAAGAAGCGATGGCTTGATGTTGTCAACTCTAGTATCCCTACAAAGTGGATTGTTTGTACTCGATGACGTAGGTCTAGGAAAACCTACGGTGCCCTCTCAGACACTGTCCTGGCAACGGTCGTGCGACAATGGCAGGCGACGACCGTCGTACGAAGATACGAACAGTTTAAGAGAGGTAGGGCATAGCGGGGTATCTCGTTCGAATTGGAGCCGCCTGACTAGGGAAGTACCTCCACCTTACAGAATACCGCAGCTAAACAATACACTTTTAAATAGTGTTGTGTTTCTGCCGGTGAGTAAGGTGCTCCAGTGCTCCATGGGGTGGGGATTTGGGGAACCGTGGCTTTGGCAGTGGAGGGGCATTTATCTTTTTGCTGCCAGAGCAACGTGTTATAGAGGTGGGCAATCCATTGGCGATACACTTGGTGTTGCTAATGTCTATAGGTAGTGGTGACCACTTTCCAGCAGGTGGCCCGCTTGCTTGTTTGCCTACTGTATGACATAAAAAAAAGTATAACCTCCAAACCGCCCGTCGCACGATCATGGTCGTAAGATCGTTGCCAATTAGAACAGTGCTATAGTCTACTACAAACACCCCTCTGTTTTCGTCGAAGGCTAAAAGCTATCAATAAATAAAGGGGCATCTACACGCTGAAATGCTCCGAGGAATCGATTAATGCATAATTAAATCAAACACTCACTCTAAAGGCGATTAAATGGGATCCAGGTTGGCATTGGCACTCAGACGCGGTGACCTAGGTATCCAAGGTTGGATTCAAGGTGTCCTGGGTGTATTATAAGGGTTTATCTTTATTTCTATCTATAACATAGGAGTGTGTCAGAGGTACTGTAACGATCACTATGTACCATGAGCTAGTCACCGTACAATTTATTTATATATCATATGTTTATAGTTGATAGACTTAGAAATGAATACGCATACGCACAGAGTAGTGTGTGGTTAAAATATAGTTTGCTTATCATGATTTCTTTTAACAAATGCTCTCAAATACTTAACCAAAACTTGGTTTTGTAATAAACTTACACAATTTATTTGACATCGAATCTATTTGCTTACGTATTTTTGTTTAAATTTAATCGACTCGGTAAATAAATAAAACGTCGTATGTAATACATCACTAGCTGATGTAACATTTAATTATTTTCGGATTTTGTAAAATTGATGGATGTGCGAACGTTATAAGAGCAGTCGCTTAGACCTCATAAATTTAGAAATGTCAAATTTTCTGTTTGTTTGAAATATTGAACTGCGGGAATTTTGAAGATAAGAATTCCAAGCAAGGTGGCCAGGGTAGTAGGAACGAGACAGTCAGCCCCTGGGTCACGTCGCGTGAACATCATCGTATCCCTTTTCGTAACTAAGAAACCCCAGGCTTTTCCCAATTTCCTTGAAAAATTCATTACAACTCGCGTGTAGTTTGTAAAATTAATTTGGGCTTTATTATTTTGTGTTATTTTTTAGCTTCTTTCGTTCTCTATCTATTTCTTTATCTCCGTAGTGTCAGTGATTTGGTTTGTTTTACATTGTCTTTGTTTCTAAGTTTCATTCACATTACTTTTATGGTAGTTAAGAGTAATTATTGGGGCTCTTAGAGATTTCAATGTAAATGTGAAAGGTGATTAAAACACAAATTTTGAGGAAAAGATTACCAAATTAAATATCATCAGTACTCACCCTCACTGAATAAAAAACTATAAAACTAACCTGGGACACAGTTTCGGATGTGACATCGAATGCACTCTAAGAGAATGAGTCCGGCACGAATCCCGACTTGGTCTTCGATGGCCTAGGCGCTCTAACTAAGTCTACGCCTAGGTTTGCCGCCGAATTCTGGTACGATTTTGACCCACGTCCCTCACACTAGGCGCACAACTTACACATGCGAAGTAAATAAAATTTAAATAATAGTCTCTCCTTTGACATAATTTTGACGACCTGAGTGGTTCAGTGGTCTGCCACGCAAGAGGTCCCGGGTTCGATTCCCGGCCGGGCAGAAAATGAAACGATGAATTTTAATTTCTGTTGCGAGTCTTGGTGTTCTATGTATAATAAGTATGTATTTAAAAAAAATATATAAGTTGTTTATCAGTTAACTAGCACCCATAACACAATCTTTGCTTACTTTGGGGCTAGATGGCATTGTGTGAATTTGTCCGCCGATATATATATTTTTTTATTATAATAATGCCTGACCAGATGATCGGAATATGTGTGACGGTTTGAGCGAAGTAGACAATAGGTCACTGGTTCGTTTGATGTCAAGGTTTTGCTGGACGCATGAGCAGGACATGTGGTCTATATGCTCATGTTTGGCCTGGTGTGTAGGCTTTGGAAGGAGAGCCCAGGTTTTTCCTATCGTTTAGGCTATTTCCGAGACCTAAAGGTCCATATTTCACAAATTTATTAGGGTCAGGACTATGTTAGGCGATTTCGCAACCATAGGGTTAGGGGTGGCCACAGAAGAAAGAAGAATCCGTTTCGAGAGCTGTCAAAGCTAAGTTGCATGTTTACTTTTATTTTCGAATGAATATTCGAATTTCTTCCTAATATTCATGCGGTTAAATTACAGAGTATTGCTATAAACTTACATATTCCTTGTGACGTTTTTCAAAATGCGTACACAAAGTAATGGGTCTGAAAATTAAAATCGATAACTAGACGATCACTCGCTTACGGCCAAATCACAATATGTGAAATGATGTTTATTATGTTATGTCTACTCTTTATAGATAGATACTCCTATGTGCGTATTTATACAGATATATAGGTATTAGGGTGACTTAAAAGTGATAATACCGGTTTCGAATTCCGCTGGGGCTATGTAACAATGACTCTTTTCTGAGCTATGTTCATTTCTTTAATACTAACCTAATACCCATGCTCTTACGGTGAGGGAAAACATCGTGATGAAACCTGTGGCCCTAGCACAAGTGTGTCCGCGACAAAGCTCGCGCCGCGAGTGAGCGTTTCTCTCTTTCTCTCAATACTAACACGAAAGAGATAGCAATACATATGTCGCGCTTTTTCTCGCTTATCGCGCGCGAGAGCAACTTGTGCTAGGCCTACTGCACTTCAGGCGACTGAATGTATAATCAGGTGCTCCTAGTAACTTTCATAGCTTTTATTTAGATTTTGTTGTTTAATTTGATCCATAAATGTTATAGTTTGTCGTTTTTGTCTGTGTATCTGTGGCTCTGT
The DNA here is from genome assembly GCA_905147135.1 of Blastobasis lacticolella. NCBI lineage: Eukaryota > Metazoa > Arthropoda > Insecta > Lepidoptera > Blastobasidae > Blastobasis > Blastobasis lacticolella. Next base: position 14,264,081 of record LR990064.1, on the reverse strand, counting down.
GTATGTGTGTTTGTGTGAAGGTGTCATCGTAGCTCCCGAACCGATTGACCTATTTGGATGCGGTTTTCTCTATTTTAATCGCGATGGGTCTTAGCTTTGTTTAATTAAATCCGGATCAGTAGTTAAAAAAATATTAAAGTCCCTGTATGTAATACTGCCGTGTGGTGTCCGGTAGAGTAGAGTAGCACCAACCCCTTACACTCGTGGGTGTCGTACAAGGCCACTAATGTTTAGAGACATAAGATCTAGAGTCTCCGTAAACAGGAAAATGGGCAGCAGCGTTTTCCATTGTTATGTTTGCAACACTGCGATCTCCAACCCGCCTGCCAAGCGTAAAGATTATAGCAATAACTTCCCCTTTTGTGGGAGAGGCCCAAAGTCCTGCAGTTGACTATTATGGGCTGTGATGTAATGTAAATTTGGTCAGGAGTTATTCGACTTTTCCGTCGGTAAGGTTATATAAAAACCGGGTCAACGTCCCTACAAAGTCCAGACAAAAAAAATAAGCAATAATTTTTGATAGGGGTTCTATTATCCTTATGAGATACGATACCCTAGTATCTACCCTACACATAACAGAAGCGTTCATTTAATATTTATTTATAATAATATTTGCTTATGATAATGTCTCATTCTGTTCGATCTACACAACCCATAACAGTCCACTGCAGGACTTAGGTCCTCTCCCACAAACTGGGTGGTAATTCCCATCTCCAAGCTTGGCAGGCGGGTCGAAGATCGCAGTGTTGTAAATAAAATAATGTAAAACACTGCTGCCCATTTTCCACCCTATGGAAACACTATATATTTTGCCTGAAAACATTAGTCGCCTTATACGACACTCACGAGGGTAAGGGGTTGGTGCTCTTCTGATCTGCATTACACCACGGCCTCGCAATGTCTGATTCTGATCCAAAAACCAAATTCATTCAATCAGCGAACCGCTACGCTCGAGGTCATCAATTGAAAAGAGTGGAGAGCCAAAAGGCAGTTTAAACTCTATTCAATTGGCCTAAGGACTGTTATCGATAAGCCAGCAAGGCCACTGGATTAGCGTAATCAGAGTAGATCACAAGCCGCTGCATCCGACGCTTTTCACATCTTTATCTCCGTTTCGTTTCCAACACAATGTGGTACTGATTGTTCTCGATTTGAGAACGGAGGTGAGTTGGTAACGAGTATTAATGTTCATAATCCGGAAGCACAAGGTTGAAGAGTGAGCCTGGGTGGTTGCTCGTATTTATCACCACCCAATTTGTTAAAAGGTATGTTTATGGGTTTTCATACCGCGTACCTTTGTATACGATCACCACCGCGCGGCGCTCGCAGCTCTCTAGTCGTCCCGTGACCATGATGCATGCAACTGCGTCGAAATATCGGGCAACTCGTAAACAAAGGTACGCGGTAGGAAGCCCGGAATATACCTTTAAAATACAAACACAAAATAAAAATGTATTATTATAATCATCATCTGTACAAAGTTTATCGAATCTGAAGCAAAAACTGCAGCAAAAGAGCTCGTCATCCTCAAGATTTTGCGCTTGATAGCACAAGTTCGGTTTTGTGTAGAGTATTGCTGCCACCTTGGGTATGGATCAGCCAAATATCAACTTTTACCTTTAGATTCGGTGGAGAAGCGTGCAAAGGGCATTATTCGTGGTCCAGAGTAGATAGACGCTAAGCTGAGGAGCCCTGGACATCGATGTAGGGTTGCACGTTTGTCGGTAGTCTACAAGTTGTATTTCGAGGAGTATACGAAGAATTTGTTCGATCTCATTCCGCCAGCCCCTTACCGCCTTCGGAGCACAAGAGATGGGCAGACGTTCCACCTATAGCAACATCTATCGCTCCAATAGGGAAACTCAACAATATTCACATTACGAGTACACGAGCACAAGGTTTTCAAGCATCCGCGCATTGATGGCGTTAACCGTCCTACATCGTGCTGGAGCAGTGTTCTAACTTCATAAATATTACTTCCGACGATCAATGTCGGACCCCTGGTCCCCTTGTCAAAAAATTTGGCCGCGTGGGTAGTTACCCTTTTCCACCTTCTTCATGTTCGCTTGCCATTATTGACAGCTGCCTTATACCTACTCTTTCCGCTAAACACCCTTACATAGTAAAATAATAACAGGTATCCACTCGAACCGGTTTGTTTCGACATTTCTAATGCGTACAACTAAGAAATGGAACGGTTTGCCTGCTAGTCTGTTTCCCGAATAATACAATCTGGACTCCTTCAAGGCCAAAGTTTCAAGATATGCCCCACCTTCGGCCGCATCGTGGCTTTCCATCAGCGCGATGGCGGTCAAATGTCTCAAAAATATATGTATTTTAGTGTCACATGTGACTGCCTTGAACTCCCGTCATTTGTAGATCAAAGCTAGGGTAGATATGGGATTTGGCAGCGGAGCCGAAATCTCAGGCCCTTTGCGGCACACATCAATTTCAGTTGAATTTAATTATTTTAGTATAGAAGAGTATTTCAATGATAGAGATCCTCCATCATTGAAATCGAAACACTATTCCTGGAATACGTAAATCCAATACACTCTGCTCTAAATTCAACGGTAGGGGCTCTAGAAATCCATTACAATGATAGCCGCCTTATCGGGCGGGTTGCTCCCATCCGCACCGCGGCGCCGGCATTGTTTGACTCCGCCGGATTAGTTGGGAGTGAACCAATTTGTATGAGTGCCGAGATAGCTGGAGACAGTTTGCTTAAGATATTTTTAATGGAAGAAATAGGTTACTGTTTTCAAAGGAAGGTAAGAAGAAATTATTGTTTCTGTGTGATGCTGAGTTTTATTAAAGTTTAGGAAAAATAGGCGTACCATAGAATTTAGAAATATGTTAAAGGGTTGACGTATTCATAATTCTAGACTATGTCCATAATCGGAAGTAATTAAAAATTTGTAGCCCGCAGAATTTTGAGGTACCTAATGGTGAAAAGGGGGTTTTCCATAATTGTAACCACAAATCAATAAAAACACAAGCAACGACAACGATAATGAGATTGGGAATAATGTAATTAAACTCTAGAAAAGACAACTGACACCCGACTCATAATGTATATGATGACCATAATATATGACGACCTGAGTGGTTCAATGGTCAACATGCCGGTCTGCCACGCAAGAGGCCCCGGGTTCGATTCCCGGCCGGGCAGAAATTGAAATGATGAATTTTAATTTCTGTTACGGGTCTGGGTGTTCAATCAAATCAAATCAAATCAAATCAAAATTTCTTTATTGATTAGGACAATAAATATCTCTTTCAATCGTCAAAAATGAGGGGGATAGGAAAGTAGGAAGGAAACACACAGTGACACGCTGACCGCCCTATGGCCGTAGATAAACGTATCCCTCGCCAACCGAACCGTGCTCGACAATGCCAGGCAGAGCCGGAACGCTATATTAATGTATAATAAGTATGTATTTAAAAGTATATAAGTAGTTTATCAGTTATCTAGCACCCATAACACAAGCTTTGCTTACTTTGTGGCTAGATGGCGCTGTGTGAATTTGTCCACGAATATTAAAAAAAAAATTTTTTTTATTATATTGGACTAGCCAGACATTTGACCGCCATCTCACCTGGTGGTAAGTGAAGAGGCGGCCGAAGATGAAGCATGCCTGCCTAGGAACAGCCTATTAGCTATAGCCTTGAAGGCATCCAGATTAAAATAATGAGGGAACACACTCGTAGGCAACATGTTCCATTCCTTAGCCGTACGCATTATAAGGTTGAACAAATACGGCATGTGCGGAAAGCTGGAAGATCCTCGTGGATCTTTAGGATGGAACGTCCGCCTGGATCGCGTTTCCCGATGGCAAAGAGGGACCAGTGGAAGGAGGTCATGTAATTGCTTCGCAAAATGCAACCTGTAGAAGACCGGAAGACCCCACGCAACCTTAAGCCATTGTAGTCACTTCGAAAACTCTAGAACGAATACGAATTTTAAAGATGTTATGCTAAACAATAGAACATGAATGGAGTCGCCTCTTTCCTCCGAACATCTTCCACGTATAGAAGGCAATAATTAGTTCCTTTTCAAAAATTTACTTACACACGAAAACTGTACATCTATTCCCCAACCCATTTGCTCCTATGTAGTCGTAAATCGCTCGATATCTCCGCAACAAAACGCTGTTTTATATTCCGAAGCAGTAAAACACTATCGATAAGGACACGTCGTAAAAACGGCCCGAAAGAAAATAAATAAATACTGCGCATATTTTATATAAAAGTAAATGAAAATAAAGTAGAAACGAGCATTTGTATAACGCCGTGAGGTGTAAGGAAATCATGGTCGTTGAGTGCAAAATTGTTTAATTACGCAGATGAAAGTAAGTAGGATAATGAATTTGATAATTCTATGCTGGTATGATAGAGGCTGTGGGCCTTATAAGAAAACTCACTGTTACCCAAAGGGCGATGGAAAGGGCTATATTTGGAGTCTCATTGGATCTCGCGATCGAATCAGGAATGAGGAGATCCACAAGCGAACTAAGGTCACCGACTTAACCCGAAGGTTTGCCAAGCTTAAGTGGCAGTGGGCAGGGCAATAATTCGCAGAACAGATGGCCGATGCGGCTGGAAAGGTCTCGAGTGGCGACTACGTACCGGACGACGCAGCGTGAGTAGGGCTCCCGCTAGGTGGACCGACGATCGGGTAGAGATTGCAGTGGTACCAGCTGGATGCAGAAGGCACAAGATCGGCCTTTGTTGAGATTTCTGGGGGAGGCCTATGCTCAGCAGTGGGCGTCTTCCGGATTACAGTTCACAAGAGTTTAACTGATGAGCTTGTTTACCAGGACCATAGTAAACGGTTCCATATTTGAAGCCTTTGCCTAGGGAAAACGGAGTAAATTTCAAAACCTATGTTTGTAGTATAAAAATAACGTACGCTATGTAAAAATGCATTTCAAATTCTACATTTAACATGCTGATGTTAAGTGGAGAATTTGATGTTCTTTGAAGTTCTAAAGGTACTTCTCAAAATTAAGTTACCGTATCATCATCCCGTTGGCCGTGTGGTGACCGGCAGAGTAGAATAGCACCAACCCCTTACGCTAATGGGTGTCGTACAAGGCGACTAATGTTTTCGAGGCAAAAGATCAAGAGTCTCCGTAGTCTGGAAAATGGGCAGCAGCATTTTCCATTGTTATATTTAAACACTGCGATCTCCAACCCGCCTGCCAAACGTGGAGATTATGGCAATAACCTCCCCTTTCGTGGGAGAGGCCCTAAGTCCTGCAGTGGATTGTTACGGGCTGTGATGATGATCATCATCCACCTACCCTTCTAGCTCTTAAGACTTTTGTGGTGATTTACTACATTTTCACAACACATACTTATCTTATACTTATCGGGTTTGTTACCACGGTTAGTATTGTTTTAAATTACCCTAATCCCATCTAGGTGAGACCAGCTCAACACGTCTCCTTCTTTCACGTAACCCTATCACTCCTCTTCTCGATACTCACCTTTCACCCGCATCAATATTTAATTACATAGTCCATTCATGCTGTCTTAGATCAGCCTCTACTGTAGACTTATTATAAATTAGACAGATAAAAAAAATACATATTGGCATTAATCTCCCGGTTGTGTCGTATACTTTAACCGTTCGGCCACCGACGCTCTCAGTCAAATCAGTCAGTTGTGTACCTCACTTCTAAAATTACTATCTCTGTGGGCGATTGAAAGAGATATTAATGTTTTACTCAATAGAGAAACAAAGGTTTTAATTAAGACATTATCCCCTTTTGTGAAATTTTAATTCTGAGGATCTAAAATTTTAATATTAGCTATTCATATTATAATTAATATTAGAGTGCCACAAACTTAGATAAGTTACCAGATGGTCCGGTGAATGTCTACAGCAGCGACGCTGCAGATAAGTTTGTGACATTAATATGAATCACATTATGAAACGCTACGTCTTTTCTGACTTCCAGATGGAATTTTATATCAGTTTCTAAAACCTCATTGGTCATTTTCTCTTATCTAGTTATTCCTTTTATTGTAAATGAAGTGACCCGTGAATCGTATTGTTAAAAGTCTAGTATGTTAGAAGAAAAATGCAAATTGAAATGCTTTACAGATGCAATCGACATACAAGGTGTTACTAACAGTCCTAGCATTAGTAAGCTACAGCGAGCAAGCCCCGGAGAAACGCAATGACAAAAAGAAAGAGGTCGAACTCTTAGAGAAGGAGAAAAGTGAATTGTATAACCAAATAAATAGTGCTATCGAAGAGAGCGTGAAATCATTCCTGCACAGCAACACTTCGGAAGCAGCGTTGGGTAAGTTTATTTTTCATTTTTATATATTGGTAAAAGGATGCCAATCACCAAGCCGGGCAATGTTCATGTGGTACCGTTTTCATAAAAAAATTATGTAGAAATATTATCTTTTATTTATTTATGTACGTTCTTTCAAATGTTTGACGTTTTTAACCATTTAATTATATATTTATGTACTCGTACATTCTTTCAAGGGTTCGACGTTTTTGATGTATGTTTGTGCAATTGGCCGTTAGTAAATAAATGTATCAAATTTGTCGTAAAATGGATTTCTACACGTTAATACTAGAAAACAAAGCAATGAAAGAGAAAAATTACAAAATAACAAATCAACGCTATCTATAAGCGAATTGTGTTTTAGTTTCAATTTAATGCTTTGTTTTATATTATTAAGATATAGAAATCTATAACGGTCAAATGGATACATTTAATAAGAGTATAAATTATAATACAATTACTAAACTCTCAAACGGTTGAACGGATGGTAACAGAAATTTAGTATGAGTGACGAACCACCTCTTGTGATTACAGTCGCCTAGACCGGCGAGGCGCTGGATTTAAGGTAACAATTTAAGCCTAGTGACGATAACAATGTAGATTGACAATGGCTCACTGAGTACTGTGTAGTCAGGATCCAAAGAGACACTGAGATTAGCCACTCAGGCTACCTGAGAACAAGCTAACACTGCTTTGGAACCCATAACAATATTTATAAAAAGTAAAGGTGCGGAACATGTTGGTTCCGACTCCACTCCATAAAAATACAGGCAGGACAAATACAAAAAAGACAAAAGGTATATTATAAATCCCGTAAACGCGGACTTTGCAATCAAACCAGAAGAGCAGATAGTTAAAGAACTAGACAGAAGGGTATATGACGTTTGTATTCACAAGGAATTGATTTATAAAATTCCCATTGAAACAGGTTTTATAAAATTTAAGTGACTTGAAATTTTTTTTTATGTCATACGGTAGGAAAACACGCAAGCGGGCCACCTGATGGAAAGTGGTCACCACTGCCTATAGACATTAGTAAACCCAAGAGTATCGCTAATGCGTTAAATTAATACGTTGAGTAAATGCGTTTAATTACATTGGAACAATGCATATAATCATCAAAAGAAAGGCGTTTCACTATGTGTTTATGTTAGGCCAGTGATGGCAGTGTATTGTATTTAACACGATTATTTTCGTATCAGGTCTAAACTATATAAAAGACTTGAAGAGGCAACTCAAGGAACTGAACACGACTGGGGAATTTCGTATGACGGATGCAGATTTTCTCAGCAGAAGACATAGCCAAGATGGGCTAGAGATTGAAGGAAAGGAGGAAGCAGCCGCCATAGGAGACGACCTAAGGCGACAATTGCCGATCCCTGCCGACAGGGATACGGAGAAAATGATGAACCTAGATAAGATATTCGGGAAGAAGAATTCCAAAAAGTATAAGAAGAGGTACGTAGAAGAATTGTTTTATCTTGACTTAACATGATTGTAAAAATATTTCTCTGTCGCTCTGCTGGATCATTATCATCATCGTAGCCGTTGAACGTCCACTGCTGGATGTTCTGTGGCTTTCCTCAACTCATTCCACACCAACCAAAAATGTGCCTCTTGCATCCACCGACTCCCTACAATCTCTTAAGGAGTCTACGTCCGTCCATCTCGTGGAGGCTGCCCTACCGGAAGGTGGTCGTTACTCCAGTACGTTCATCGATCAATGTTTTCCTACAGCGGAGCCTGCCGATTGTACTCTAGTTTTGCCACTCTAAAATATATATCGGTGACCTGAATTCTGCTGCGTATATGTTCATTTCTTTTCCTATCTTGTAGAGAAACTTTTCTGAGTGACTTTGACTTTTCTAAAAATGTATAGCAAGATTCCGTTCCCTATGTCAAATACCTTGTGTTAACAAGCTGATCTTCGTCTTGAAATGCTGAGGTATTTTGAATGAGTAAATCTTCAGCACTTTCCCGAGCGCTGGCTAACCGAGTTAAGTCCGTCGATTGATTTCTTTTTCTAAATTGGGCCTACTTAACTGTACAGTTAGTCTAAAATCAATGTACGAATTTACATCTATTGAACGTCTTTGGTTTAGCTACAATTATAACTCCTTTGCCTTCCTGTGTTTTCCAAAAACACTTCAACTTGAATTCAAGGTTATTCAACCGCTTGAAGATCCAGAAGCAACTGGACGAGTGGCTCTACAAGAAACAACTCGAGGCGAACAAGATAAAAACATACAGAGAGGAACAGGATAAGATTAAAGGCAACGAGAAATGTCCGAAACAAGGGCGAGAAGCGAAGAAGAAGGGAGCGCAGAAAAAAGGAGGTGGTAAGAAGGGAGCTGGAAAGTTGTACCCGTGTTGCAGGAAGTGTTGTAAGAGGTCCTATATGGGCTGTCTCTAGGGTTGTAGTAAAAATAAATAATTTTAAAAAGGGAGTATGTATTTCTTTCTAATCGTTAAACTAATGAGCCATTTCTTTGAAATCTAGGTAATAAGAATTTCGTGGTAATTAACTACACTTTCACTACACATATTATCGAGTTTGTTAGCACGGTTAGTATTGTTTTTACCTCGATATTTCGACGCAGTTGCATGCGTCATGGACACGAGTTGACCCCATTCGTTGGCATTTCTTTGATTTTCCTTCGTTGATTTAACTGGTTAACTCAATCGGGGAAAATGTTTCTCGTGATGAAAATTCCCTGCAAATTCAGGCAACTAAATTTGTAATCTGGTAACAATCTGGTCAGGTTCCCCTAGTAGCCGGGTCACGGAGGTCAGATGGTAGTCGCTCCACTGTAATAAGGCCTGATCGCTAAATCCTAATTAATGGTCAAGTTTGACCACGGGCCCTCGTGCTCGAGAGTTCAACCGGGACAATACGATTATTTTAACTGAACGGAATAAATCTGAGATAACTAATAACGTGTATGTTACTAACGTATCGTGTAAATAGTACATATAAAAGACGAATACATTGAACAACATTATTATTTCTGGTAATAAACTATAATAAAAAGAAAATTATGAACGGGTAAGGACACGATTGACTCCGTGGAACAATCAAGTGCTCCCTCAATCAATCTAGATGGTTAGGGTTGCCAACCCTACTATATAATATAGTGTCCTACTAGGAGTCTACCTACTATAAATTAAAAATTAAAATATAGTAGGCGAAACTACTATATTTAATTAGCACAACATTACCATTTACCGTAAAACGGAACGTGTCCATAAGATCCTCAAAAGAAATTTTTTCCTGATGCAAATCGAATATTTCAGAACGATCTTGAGTCTTGACATTTGTATGACTCAAGTCAAATAAAACAAAACAGCTATGAAGTTCAATGTAGCAGAAAATATACATACATGTTATTTAAAAAACCTACTATATATTTTTTGATTAATGCCCTACCTACTATATTTTTATGGCTTCTAAACCCGAAAATACTATATTAGGTCTAAAAAAGTTGGCAATCCTACTAGGGGTCGCAATTAGAATTAAATCTACTATTTATTCTTGTTTAGGCCTAATAGGGATGGAGCTAGTGGAGGTGTTGAATGTCGGCAACAGTATGCTAGATGTCCCAAAAAGGAATTGAATTTCATATTTATTTACCGTTTTTCTTGTGTCAGTACACAGTACACACTTTTATTCTGTGAGTGGAGCGTCGGTGGCCTAGTGGTAAAATTAAGCGAAAAGTACCAGATTCGAATCCCACTGCCGCCATGAATCAATTTTTTTTTTTGAGTTATGAACTTGAGTTGCTCTTGCCGATGCTCTTAGGATGAGGGAAAACACCGTGATGAAACCTGCACATTTCAGACAACTGAATGTGTAACCATGTTCCAATCTGGTCAGTTTCACCTGTCAACAGGGTCACGGAGGTCATATGGCAGACGCTCCACTGTAATTACCTTATCTGCCAAATCTTGGATCATGGTCAAGGCGGACTGCGGGCCCTCCTGCGCGAGTGTACAACCGGGCCATTAACGTCAAGATGTTTTTTTTTATGTAATGATAATGACAGTGAAGTAACATTTGTAACGACGAATGTTATCAAACGGCTTAAGAGAGTACGTTGAACAAACAGATGGAACTCAATTGTCCATAACACAACCCGGTAAAAGCGGTAAGTGAATAAAGTCTTGACAATTCACACCCTCGCCTTGTTTAGCCTCAGCATTTTCATTTCCCTTTTACAGATTCCTCGGTGCGGGTAAAGCTTTGTGTGTACGGGGAAACTGAAGACTTGGGACAAATTTTTTCCGACTACCAACAGCTTTGGCTTTGGTTTATGATTTTAGTTGAATGTATTAATTATGTGGTAACGGATTTTGAAATACGCTGATGACATCGCACTGGTGAGCAAGCTTAGGCAGGATCTTGAAACAAGTGGAAGGTAATGCTAGGAAACGGAGGTTTGTAGCTGAATTTTTCCAAAACAGATTACACGGCAGTCTAGGTGTTAGAGACATCGCGGACAAGATTGAAAAAGTATGGTCACGTGCTGCGTAAGCCCTAGGGATATTTGGGAAAGAGGTGCCTAAACCTGCCAGTATCAGGAAAGAAATCCCGTGGGAGGCCCAGAAATCGACGTATTGACATCGTTGAGTTGGATGGGAGAGCCAATGGCTTACGAAAAGAGGAAGCTGAAGACCGGGCGAAGTGGAGCAAGTCAGAAAGCGGACCCCGGCATATGCTGGGATAAATGCTAGGATGATGATGACGATGACGACGGATTTTAGGTGCGAATTTTTTTTAATATCACCAAGGTGGCAAACAAGCTTATCTGCCTGATGGTAAATCACCGCAGCCTATGGACGTTTGCAATCAGGAACATCACCCACGCGCTGCCGACCCCGTTAAAACCTTTTCACCCCTTTCGTGCAGAACTCCATGTTGTACTCTCCAAGGAAAACCGCTCCAATGAGCTCAGTCGACAGTCTCAACATGCGTGAGATAAACTTTCGTTGGAACCGCACAGTTCGTGATCAAGTTGGCTCCAAACCATAGTGGAAAATCCACTAAACGAGGTGTCAATTGATTCGTAATTATGGTCTAGATGACATTTTTATATGGAGAAATCTACTAAATTAAATATAATAATTTGCCTCAGGATCCCAGAAATCGGATAGGTGCCCTAGTAGATAGAAAAGCAGCTGTTTCATACATTTTGACAGAATTTGCTTTAAATTTTATATAAAGCAGCCAAGAAGCAGCTGACAATTTTTTGGCGATTTCAGAGTTGGCACGATGTTAATAATAAAAGTTGTTTATTATCACGAGCACATGCAAAAAGTACCTACTTGTATCATAATAATAATTTTCAGGCTTAAGTTGTTGCGTCTCATTAACTGTTGCACTTCTTTTTAAATAATGTAATTTTATCAGTGAACGCCTATAATTGGCTATGTTATGCTATTATTGTTTTTATTGTAACAACTGCTTTTGGCTTTTCTCCAGTAAATAAAATAAAATAAATAAAATCATCAATTCGAGTTCGCCCTGTATTAAACGAACAGACCTCAGTGAGATTTTTTATTATGTATTGTAGTGGGGAACCAACGAGAAAGCAGGTCAGGCCAGGTCTGATGGAAAGTGTTCACTGCTGCCCATAGACACACGCAATACCGTAGGGTATTGCGTGTGTCTATGGGCAGCAGACAAAAGCTTTGCTTACTTTGGGGCTAGATGGCGCTGTGTGAATTTGTCCACGATTATTTATTTATTTATTTATAACAAATTCATAACTTACTAGTGGACCCGGCGCGACTTCGTTCGCGTAGCGTTCTAACCCTACACCACCCTACCTCTAGTTCTATCCTTCCCTACACCTACCGTACACTTACCCTACACCTACCCTACACCTACCCTACACCTACCCTACACCTACCCTACACCTACCCTACACCTACCCTACACCTACCCTACACCTACCCTACACCTACCCTACACCTACCTTACACCTACCCTACATCTACCCTACACCTACCCTACACCTACCTTACACTTACCCTACACCTACCCTACACCTACCCTACACCTACCCTACACGATTTTCCCGCTTTTCTTTTCAAATTTTTCCAGAATTTTCTTTGCTATAAACCTCACGGAGCCCGAGACCTTTCCAACGAATGCAAAACCGTGGAAATCGGTTCGTGCGTTCTGGAGTTATAGCGTCAGGAAGGAAAACCCGACTTATTTTTATATAGTAGATTAACCACTGTGCCACAACGTTCTTATTCTTATTCTTTATTGTATACATAATATTAAATACAATTTAACAGAAGGTAAATTAAGTACAAAGGTGAGCTTATCTCAACAGTTGAGTTTTCTACCAGCAAACCTTGGAGTCAAAGAAACCGATATTGTTTTTGAGTATTGTTTAGCTGCGACATTCTGTAAGGTGGATACCTAATGAAGTCTAAATTTTTCCAAGTCTCAATCCACTTCGCCCGCCTGCCAGCCATCACTCGATTTCCGATTCATTCGCCTACAAAATTACTGAACAATCGAATATTTTCCACGCGTATTGTGGATGTAACGACGAGGGTGTTGCTGCGGCGCTTTGAGTAATGCGTTCGTTATATTTTTTATAACGCGTACGCAGCGTGGGTAGGCCTCCCACAAGGTGGACCGACGACCTGGTAAAGATCGTAGGTACCAGCTGGATGCGGAAGGCACAGGACCGGCCTTTGTCGAGATCTCTGGGGGAGGCCTATGCCCAGCATCTTTCGGCTGATATGACGATGATATTTTTTATATTATAAATATCTCTGAGACGTACTGCTGGTTCATGCCATTGATCGCCATATTAAATAGTCAATGGGACCGTAATAATAATTAGGATATTTTTGCTGAGTGAAGTGATCCTTTTCACACTACAACACAACCATATGCAATGGCACTATAGTTTATGTTTTTTTTGTACGTGCATTTTATGTACCTAGTAGATATCTGCGAAAGTACAGATAGCAGTACATCAACCTATCCACCTCCAGTATATGCAATGTTGTTGCAATAAAGTACTTACTATAAAATGAAGCCATAGTTTAGGCCATATTCCTAACTATGTGGATTGATGCGCGTACAAACCGGAGACGGTCTAAGTCTAAATATTGTTGGGTTGGGATGCTGTCTTCTGTACTTTTCCATCTCGTGTCTTTTTCTATTTTCGTATCTGTTTCAATTTATTGTGGTGTTCTAGTCGTGTGAATAAATGTTTTCTGTTTCTCTGTCTTTCGAATTTATTAATTATATATGTCAACACTCAAACATTGATCATTTTTCCTTTAGAAAAATCCTCCGTCCTTGAAGATTGTTATATTCCTACCTACTATCTAAAAACACCCTAAACCCTCCGTCCTTCCCGAAACCGATAAACAGGCAAATAATTTTTTGTTTACTCTCCTAATGGAGGAGGCTCGAGTGCCCGGGAGCTGAGAAACCCGACCAGTCTGAGATTTTGAGCACTTTCAGGCACGCAAGAATGCATGGCACGGTTATTTCGTTTGTGGTGTCTTCAATTACCAACCATTATTATGACCTCTCTCGTTTTTGTTCTATTAGATATTTTCATCAGGATATTCGCTACCAAGTGCCTTAATAAGGCCGAGTTAAGCTACTGGGCTAGCCGTGATTAACATCTGTAGTTATATTAACTAAGCATCCTGTGTTCTGGCAAATAAAATATTCACTGATTTTACCAACAAACATATTATTATGATAGGACCAAGTACATTAATTTAAAATTTTAAAGGTTCCGTAGCAAATCATCATCATCATTTGTACTATTTTGTGCATGAAGAGATAATAAATAAATAAATCATCATCATCTTGGCGTTATTTCCCGGTTGCGCCCCCGCGCAGCACGCGAGGGCCCAGGGTCCGCCGTCCTGCTATTCTTGGCCCACCTCGCTCGGTCTTCGGCATCCCTAGTTGTGAGCTTATTGGCACGCATATCGTTCTTGACTACGTCAAGCCATCGCTTCTTGGGTCGGCCTCTCCTTCCCGTGCCCGGCGGGGGCGGCATGACCAGACATTTGTTCCCCACATAAATTGCCGGTCTGCGCAAGACGTGGCCATACCATTAGTTAATAATAACAAAGAATAAAACGTTGATTATTTTTCGATTCTGATGTGTTTGTTGCAAATAAAAGAGTTACACAGGGGTGCGTCCTTTCTCCGGCGTTGTTCAATATATACGGCGAATACATCATCCATGAAACAATAGAGAATTGAGAGTGAGGAGGACAGATACGCCGATGACACTGTCCTTGTTTCAACTTCCGTCGCGGTTATGAAAATGCTTCTATAGAAACTGGAGAGAGCCTGGAACTGGGTCTGGCGATCAATAGGAGCATAACCAAACTCATGATAGTCGATCGTACTCAAACACTGTCCTATATTGAGAGCATAGGTGTGGACATTGTTAAAAATTACATCTATCTGTGCTCATAAATAAGCAATGATGGTAGTTGCGTATTAGAAAAAGAAAACGCATTTCTATAGCCAAGGATGCTATGACCAGCCTTAATGGGTTATGGAAGAACAGAGACATCACAATCAAAACCAAAATGCATCTGTCGAGGGCATTGATCTTCTCATTATTTCTGTAGGGTGTAAAGACTTGTACCATGAAAGCGAGAGAGCGGCAGAGAATTTATGCATTCAAAATGTAGTGCTGGAGGCGAATGCTGAGAATTCCGTGAACGGCCAAACGCACAAATGCGTCAATCCTATCACAACTGTGCTATTAATCCGTGTGCTACCAACGCGTTCTAAGCAAATTTTTTTTTATGTCATACGCTATGTAAGCAGGCAAGCGGGCCACCTGATTGAAAGTGGTCACCATTGCCTATAGACATTAGCAACACTGAGAGTATCGCCAATGCGTTGCCCACCTCTATAACACGTTACTCTGGCAGTAAAAAGGCAAATGTCCCTCCACTGCCAAAGCCACGGTTCCCCAAATTCCCACCCCATGGAGAACTGGAAACCTTACTCACCGGCAGAAACACAATACTATTCAAAAGAATATTGTTTAGCTGTTTCCTCCAACTTACAGTATACCGATACTGTAAGTTGGAGGTACTTCCCCAGTCCAGCGGCTCCAATTCGAAATGTCAAATGTCAATATACCCCGCTATGCCCTACCTCTCTTAAAACTTTGCTCATATAATTGGCTTATTGATTCTAATATATTACTTGTTATGTTTTATATAGCTGTTGGTACTCCAATAAATAAATAAATAAATAATGAGGCGTGGTGATGGCAGTCCTTGAAAAACTGATCGTCGTTGACAACACAAAGGGCAAAAGACATAGGGGCCGCTCACTAACAAGATGGACTGACCAACTAAAAGATGCATAACAATCAACCATATTGGCGAGACAGGTCATTTTCTTGAAAAGTCAAATTAGAAGAACGTCATTTTTGTTCCAGTTTTCTGGGTTAGTCATTTTCGAGGAACGTCATTTTCCGGTTTCATCATCTTACCTTCTATCAAATTGCCAAAATTGCCACAGACAGAGGTTGCTGGAGACAATTTATCCGTTCCCGAATCCCACCAGATCTTCAGACATGAAGAATCGAAAGAAAGAGAGATAATAAAATTATCTAATACATAGACGAGTACCAAAGACTTTCTGCAAAAAGAAAATGTCCTTTTGAACATAATCGGAGCATGTATTACATTACGTACGCAAGGAAATCATTCAAAATGGAATCCATATCCGTTTGGTAATAGCAATCGGCAGACAACAAAACGGTCGCACCCTGCATAAAGGGGACGCGCCTTTTTCCGGACACCCCGTATTAAGATTTGATTTAGGTCGGGGCATTGTTTACGAAAAATTTATTGTTTATCGGCTAAACAGAAATGAATGGTGGGGTTTTAACAATTGGTTTTTACGTGTTTTGGACTGTGATTTTTAAGGGTTTTTCGTTTTCAACGTTTCATTCTGTTTGTTTGGAGATTGATTTGATGAGTGGAGTGAAAGCTGGCGGCGGATCTCAATTTTCATCATTATGAAACAATAAAGAACTGGTTTTATAGGGTTAGAAACTCAATGGCTGTGTTGTGGCTTACTGTGCTACGTGAATATTACCTACATATCTACTTTGTGAATATGGCAAACCTATAAACCTCCACTTGTTGGGCCTTGCAAGCGTACCACCCAAGTTTGAATCCCACTCAGGATCTTGTACCAATGAGTTTTTTCTAATACCTACGCACAGATCAGAAGCATAGAGCTATATTTTACTGTATAAGGCACAGGTGCGGCCGATGATTGCTTTGGGCTGGCGAAACTGATGAGTTTCCAGTCCTCTATATTTAGTTATCTCACAATTCGATTGTGTTACGATTACAACTCGAGAAAAATTGGGTATTCTGCGTAAACTTGTAGGTAAGCGCGATTGATTTCGGTGGTTGGTTTCGGACGCTCTCGGTGGTCGGGCCGTGTTTTACTTAGTGCCGTGGTGTTATAATATCTACAATACCAACAGTATTTTTTTTAAGTAAATTAAATTGTCCGCAATGAAGACCCTTGTCAAATAAGACGAGAACACCGTTGTATCACACATTTTTTAGGGTTATAGTTCCCGCCATTTGGCCCAAGCTGCAGAGATTTGTGACTTGATGGGACGATATCGCTGGACTCGTGCATCGTGTAAACTCTTGTAATCTCTTTATTGCTTAATAAACACAGTAGCCCTAGCACAAGTCTGTCCGCGACAATGCTCGCGCCGCGAGAGAGCGCTTGTCAATAGACGAAAGAGATAGCAATTTGAGAGCAACTTGTGCTGGGCCTACAGGAGTAACAAAAGGAATCGACCCCTAACGTCCGTCTCAAGCTTACAGGAAAACAGAAGAAAAATTGAGCGAATTTGGTATTGAAAATGAAAAAACGCCTATTAGACTTTGTCTAAAAAGTAAAGCGACTCAGAAATTATGAGATAGATCGAAATCAACAAGTAATTAAGTAAAACTGATTGAATAATGACGACGTCTGTCTGTATATTACAAGACAGTAGCTAAAAGATGGACGTCTTCATTATTTAAAATCAAGTTGCTTACTTGTTGATTTTGATAAATCTTATAATTTCCCACGCACGCACTAGGAATCCTCGATTGGCAGGAGATGGCGCAGGATAGGGAGAGGTGGCGATCTCTGGTGTCGGAGGCCAAGTTCTACTTTGGGTCGCTGAGCCAGCGCAGTAAGTAAGTATAATTTCCCAAGTCGCTTTATTTTATAGACTGAGTCTACTAAAACGTTGTCCATATGTCTACGCGTCCATACGAGGTGTTACACAACAATCGGTACAAAGCAACAGAGCACAACGTAATAATAATCCCGCCAAAACTTAAACGAAATATCGTTTGCCTTTGCCAAATGCCCCGGGGTTTTTACGATAAAAGACTTGTTCATTCCAATTGTCCCAAACGTTTCCGACGTTCAAGTCAAGTCAAATAATATTTATTCAAAACACTTATGAATGTCAATTACACTCACAAAAATACGGCTCTCTTTTCTGAGTTATTTATTTATTTGTATCGGGCTACATAAGCCCATATATACATATAACATACAAAATTATAATAACAATAAACGATACACTATGTCCAAACAAAATAATATGACCAATATAACAATATCACTCATAAAGTTAACAATAAACTAATAGATAAGAGAGGTAGGGCATAGCGGGGTATCCCGTTCGAATTTGAGCCGCCCGACTGGGGAAGTACCTCCACCTTACAGAATATCGCAGCCTAATAATACTCTTTTAAATAGTATTGTGTTTCTGCCGGTGAGTAAGGTTTCCAGTGCTCCATGGGGTGCGAATTTGGGGAACCGTGGCTTTGGCAGTGGAGTGGCATTTGCGTTTTTGCTGCTAGAGCAACGTGTTATAGAGGTGGGCAACGCATTGGCGATACTCTTGGTGTTGCTAATGTCTATAGGCGGTGGTGACCACTTTCCATCAGATGGCCCGCTTGCCTGTTTATCTACCGTATGACATAAAAAAAAAGATAATATAATTATTTTCAAAACATAAATCTAACACTTTTACACGATATACACTTAGAACACCCGCAGACTGCTTATTCAGGCGACTAAATGTTTAACCATGATCCAATCTCGTCAGGTTCCCCTGGTAGCAGGGTCATGGAGGTCAGATGGCAGTCGCTCCACTGTAATTATCTCATCTGCCAAATCCTGGATCACAGTCAAGGCGAACACCGGGCTTTCGTGAGCGAGATCACAACCGGGACATTAACGGCATGATAATCGATTGAATATTTAGTTTTGTTTTAAAGTCTAAATACGTGTTTAGTTCCATGGAAGTTCCTTAAATTAACGGTTTGCTTTTACAATGTTAACGTCGGTGGCCTAATGGGGAATTATTGGGGGATTTGTGTGGGGGATTTGGGGGATATTTTGAGGGAGCGTCTACACATACACAAATCTACAGAAACACACGTCACACTTCTAACACCCCTCTTTTTTCGTCAGAGGTTGAAAACATTAGTGTTAATTGTGTAAGTACTTAGGTACTTACACAATTTACTTCCAAGACGTCCCATACAACCTCATACAACTACCCTTGCCGAGGTGATAGGGTGCTTTGTCCCAAATCGGTTAGGGATGAATATTTAAATTACAGACCGCGTCGCTTCCGATATTGGGACCGACCTTTGGTTTATACGGGCGCGGTAGGGATGCGACCAGCATTTTGGAGCCAGAGACTTGATTTTTGAAGTGAGAAGTGGAAGTAGGTAGTTTAAAAGTAAGTAGGTACTTGTGAACCGGACCGATGTCGCAATTTAGATAAGTAAATAAAAAATAAAAATAATTTTTTACATCTATCTCACACATGCACATTATACAAGTCCTAGAATCAGCTAAGTTCTTTTTTATATCGATTTGGACGTTGCTGATTGGCTAAAACTAGTTAATGCGGAACTCAGGTGATTTCTAAGTTAATAGATAAAATAATAGTTGTTTTCACTAACAACTATTATTTTACACAACTCACCACATAGGATAAAGAGTAAAAATGTTGATATTTTTATTATATTTTAAAAAATCAAATGTAATAATTCTCATAAGGTTTTTAGGGAACGAGAAAGTGTTTTGTTCGGGAAATTGGTCGGGAAAACTTCTGCTTCTTCCTACGGAATCTAGCATAAAGCAACTGTGAGGCTCGGGACACCTAGTCTTGACTTAAGTAAATAATTTTCAGCATTTATTTTATTACACCACTAAGGTGGCAAATAGCTTAGGGCCTAATGGTAAGCAGTTGTCGCAACCACAGGTCGTTGCTCATTAAAATTTTGAATAATTGCGTTTTCAAATAATTTACTGCTTATATTGCACGTATACGCTTCTGCACACTGCGTATAAATACTGTTCAAGGGCTGGAACTCTTTGCCTGTGTCACTGTTTCCCGATAAGTATAACCTTGGGGTATTTAAGTCAAGTATAAATAGGTATCTACTAGGCACGCATGCTACATCTTCGACCGCTTTCCATCGTCGCTTTCCATGAGAAACAAAAAATATATATTGATGTCTACCCATTTCTCACTCACAAAGTTTCCGGCCTCGGCCCCAATGAAACCGAACCGCGGTCCCATCCCTCGCCACAATACCAATGGGATTGGTTTTATAGCTATCCAGCGCGCGTGACATCTTTATGATAATGCCGAGTAGCAGGTTATGTGTATTGGGCCCCACGAATAAAGTATTTATTGGTATTGCCATGACATTGCCTTGGGCCGTGGGGTATTGCAAGTAGGTGCGACATTTGGGGATGCTCAGACACGTTTTATTATGGGGCCAGTTATTTCCTTGGACGTGTGGTGTCCGCCTGAGGCCCTCTTGGCTAAAGGTTTTTACAGGGTCGGCAACGCGTGGGTGATGCCCCTGGTATTGCAAACGTCCATAGACTGCGGTGACTGCTTACCATCAGGCAGGCCGTAAGCTTGTTTGCCACTTCTGTGGTATAAAAAAAGCACAAAGAAAATGTATCATCGATTGGTATTGGAGTAACGGTGGCCTGATGGTTAACAGGTTCGACTCATTTCCCAAGGTAACAGGTTCGAACCCCAGTGTCGCCATGGACCAACCAATGACTCTTTACTGAGTTATGTGCATTAGTTGAACACTAACCGATGCTTTTATGGTGAGAGAAAACATCGTGAAACCTACACATTAACGTGAATGTGTGATCATGATGCAATCTGGTCAGGTTCCCCTGTTCAGGGTCACGGAGGTCAGATGGCCGTCGCTCCATTGTAAGTACCCGATCTGCCAAATTATAGTTATGGTCAAGGCGAAACCCAGGTCATTGCACGCGAGAGCACAGCTGTGACAATAACGCCTAGATGATTATTTTATTGTCTTCATACAGTGAAGCGGACTATCTAGGACACTCATAGATTAAAAAAAGTACAAGGTAGCAGCGATTTCTGGTGTGTTTTTAATATAGTGTGCATTTTTTAAGTTATCGTTAGGTGTGACCTAATATTGTTGGCGAAGCGAGGTTGACTAAGGTCTTCGACTAGAGACACTGAACCTATTTAAAATAACTCGAGGACAATTTATGTCGGCAGGTATATTTAATTTGACATTGTACCTATTTTTGTAAATAAATTAGTGTACTTATTTTATAGGCTACCATGAGCCTGAAATAAATGATTTTTAATTAGTTTTTTAATAATGTGGAAGCCAGTTGGTAAAATTTAACCGGTCAGTTAAACGGCTAGTTGAAAGAAAATCCAAATTCATGAACTTTGAATGAATGAATGAAATATTTATTT
Organism: Blastobasis lacticolella; assembly: GCA_905147135.1. Lineage (NCBI taxonomy): Eukaryota > Metazoa > Arthropoda > Insecta > Lepidoptera > Blastobasidae > Blastobasis > Blastobasis lacticolella. Next base: position 14,242,927 of record LR990064.1, on the reverse strand, counting down.
CAAGTATCAGGACTCATATGTAGTTAGTATATCTTAAAATTAGGTTAGTAACAATTATCTTATAAAATGTCACAATCAAGTTTAAAAATGTCATAATCATTTAGTAGGTATGTCATATTTCACATGTCATTTTACGTTAAATCATTTTTTTTCATTTTTGTGGTCAGTTTCCTGAGCCCGCAGACCGACGCGCTCAGCAAGACCATGTCGTCAGCGTAACAAATATTATTAACACAAATTCCGTTAATGTAGCATCCGACATGCTCACTGCTGAGCGCGTCGATCAGCTCGTTCATGTACAGGTTAATGAGTGATGGGGAACTAAGGCCCCCTTGCCTTACCCCGCACTCCATCACGTACGGTTCCGAGAGCGCGTCATCCCATCTAACGCAGTTGACCTGGCTTCCATACCAATATTTAAAAATGTTTATTATTCCTTTAGGAAGTTTAACTTCCTCAAGTTTACTCCATAATCTGTCATAGGAAACCAGGTCAAATGCCCTAGACAAATCGAGAAAAGCAGCATACACGGGAGGTTTTCGAACGGTACAGTATTTGACAGCCCTCTTAAGACACAATACTGCACTTTCAGTGGATAATTTAGGTCTGCAACCAAATTGATTATCGTGCAAGTATATATATCTATTGAGATGTATATTAAGAATGCTGTCAAACACCTTCGCTATAACTATCGCTAAAGAATTTGGCCTGTAATTACTTTTGTCAGATAAATCCCCCGTTTTATTTTTAACCACAGGTACCACAATTGTTGTCATTAATGCCTGGGGCAGGTACGAATGACTAAGACACAGTGAATAGAACATCGCAAGGACTCTGCAAACATGAGGACCGGCAAATTGAAGATGCTCAATACTGAGACCATCATGACCAGAGATTTTACTCTACCTATCCCTTTTATAGCGTTTCGTCCACGTCCTTAGCGGTAAAGATGGTCCCTATCTTCTCCCTGGACATCCCAGTATCGAGCATCGACCTTGCAGGCCCGAGCGGAGATTTCACCATAAATAAATCCCTAAATACATTTGCAATGCCCCGCGATCGCTCTCCACCTACACTCACGGGATGGCCAGGCCTAGCGTTTAAGTTACTGGTTTGTTTCCAGAAAGCACGAAAGTCCTTGTTATTGTGTTGTGCAGCCAGTATATCCATTTTATGTTGATTTCATGGTCTTCGCGCGTTTCTTCATAAACCTGACCACTGGCTACCTGGCTTGCCGTGTATCTGCCAAAGCTGAAATCCGAGCCTAGCCATTCCATGAGCGTCCCCGACATGCCTATTTCACCCTACCACCTGGACTCTCCTTGTACATGCTTTATTTTCCCGCGCCCGACCCACTACTGACGCCTCACGTAATGCCGACACAATATCGTGGTATAACTTGTCAATAACAGATGTGTGGCAAGGATTATTACCATAAAAATCAGCACAATCTCTAAAATCCTCAGGAAAATCAATTCGCTTCAGTTTGTCGTTACTTTGGCTACTATATAATAAGATTTCATGATTGTTTCTTTCTCCCCATATCACATTACTATGTACAATATTTTTACTATTTAATTTTGGTGTTAATAATTTTAAATTACATTTAACAACAAGAGGAAAGTGGTCTGACCACAATACATTATATTTTACACCAATATTTAATACAGATTTCTCTGCTGCTCGGGTCACACAATGGTCTAGCCACCGCTTTGACCCATGCGACTCACTTATAAAAGTGTGGGTATCTGATGAAATGCCAAGCCTATCCACATCAACACATGACCATTTTTGTTCCTTACAAAAGCTAATAGGTTCTTAAAAAAATAATTCATAAGGATGAGCATTAAAATCTCCTAAGAGATAAACTGAGTCTGTGCCATAGTTTTTTTTTTTTTATGTCATACGGTAGGCAAACAGGCAAGCGGGCCACCTGATGGAAAGTGGTCACCACTGCCTATAGACATTAGCAACACCAAGAGTATCGCTAATGCGTTGCCCACCTCTATAACACGTTGCTCTGGCAGCAAAAAGCAAATGCCACTCCACTGCCAAAGCCACGGTTCCCCAAATCCCCACCCCATGGAGCACTGGAAACCTTACTCACCGGCAGAAACACAATACTATTTAAAAGAGTATTATTTAGCTGCGATATTCTGTAAGGTGGAGGTACTTCCCCAGTCGGGCGGCTCCAATTCGAACGAGATACCCCGCTATGCCCTACCTCTCTTAAAATTACTTACAATCGCACTCACCGTCGCCATACAGTCCGTGAAGTCAGATAGATTATCTCTGGAGACCGTTGGCATGTAAATGCTCATTACGATAATAGGCGTTTCGCTTTTAGTAATCTCAATCGCGCACAGACGAGAATTTCCGCAGGACACTATAGATACATTGGGAAATACACTTTTCTTCCATAGCAAAGCTACTCCACTATGGGGCCTTCCTCTCAACATTCCGGCCGTCACGTCCACTGCAAACTTTCCCGTGTAGCTAAAGTCACCGTCGATAATACTCAAGTAGAGCTCGTCTAATCTAAAATGACGCGCCCCACTATCGCATTAACGCACACAAGCAAGTTTAAAATATGGACGCTATACATATACAAATGCCGTTGTAATTGGTCATTCAGTTGCCGGTAAGATTCAAACGTAGGAGCACGCGTCGTTCATTGGCTCCCACACAGATGAAGTGTCGTTATCACTATTTGCACTCACACATCGAAATCAACGAACTAAGTAGTGGGGCGCGTCATTTTAGATTAGACGAGCTCTACGTTATGTCATCTGGTAATAACCACGTTTCCTGAAGAGCGATTGTGTCTGAGCTCCGACATAGCTTTCTAACACTTTCCACTAATCGCTTTACATTTTTACAATTAAAACTGCTAAATGTATAAGAGAAAAGAAAGTAACATCAAAAAATTACATGTATCTACTAAAGCAATGCACAGGAGTCCATAAATGCCTCGAGCATTTGACTCTGATTTCTCGGTTCATCCAATTACAGGGAAGCACTTGTAAGCGCTCAGCGTCCTGTTACTAAGAGGCTTAAACTTGTAATGCGGGAGTCATGATGCGGATAAACTAATCAGCCGTGTTCAAGGTTTCCTAAACCTGTAGTTTGTTACCTGACACCTGGTGTTTCTTTACTATTCGAGCGGACAGTCCACAAGTTTTTTTTGGACTGTCCGCTTGATGGAAAGTGGTCAACGCCGCCTATGGACACCAGCAACACCAGGGGAGTTACCAATGCGATGCCCGCTTCTGAAGTGACCTCTAACATACCTCTTGAACGATCCCATGTCATCGTCCATAGAAAACACTGTGGCTGGGAGCGCATTCCACATTCGAATCGTAGGAGCGAGAAACGTTCTTTCGAACCTTCGCGTGGTGACAGAGGGGTACAGTATAGTGAGGGCTACGTAGTGGTTCCAAGTAGAAATGAGTTGTGCGAATGTTTTGTATATCACAGCCCATAACAGTATACTGCAGGACTAAGGGCCTCTCATTCGAAAGGAGAAGTAATTGGCATAATTTCCACGCTTGGCAGGCGGGTTGGAGATCGTAGCGTTGTAAATATGACAATGGAAAACGCTGCTGCCCATTCTCCAGCCTACGGAGAATCTAGAAAGGCCTCAAAAACATTAGTCGTCGTGTACGACACCTACGAGTGTAAGGATCGATCATCTTTGCGTTAATGTCCCGGTTGTGCTGTCGCGCAAGAGGGCACGGGGTCCGCCTTGACCACGATCCAGGATTTGGCAAATCAGATAATTACAGTGGAGCCACTGCTATCTGACCCACGTGACCCTGTTACCAGGGGAACCTGACTAAATTGGATAATGGTTTATACATTCAGTCGCCTGACTGTGCAGGTTTCATCACGATGTTTTCACTCACCCATGACTGTAAGGGGTTAGTGCCATGTTTTGTTCACCTCACATTATGTAGTTCAGCAATAGGACGTCCACAGATGGTGGACAGAACGATGCTCTGTGTATCTTGCATCCACCGGCAATTGCTCTTGGCTTTTCTGTTGCCATAAATCGGTATTTAAAATGTCTCCAAATACTATGTTTGTCGCAGCCAAATGGTTAAATTAGCCGGTTAATCAAACGGCTAGCTATTTAAGCAGTTATTTAATTGAAAATTGGCCAAATTCATGAACTTTGAAGGTAAAGTCAAATGAACGATATTGCCTCGAGTTTACGGAGCTCTTACATTAATTGTCATAATGCTAACCTAAACTAACCGAATAGAAATCTACTGCAAACTATTATTATACTTTGAAGTTATTGTGGGTAGGTTAGCATTGGAACAATGTGTGAAAGAGCTGCGTAAACTCGAGGCAATATCGTTTTTTCAACATCACTTTAAAATCTTATAAAACTGGCAAATTTTCAACTAAATAACTGCTCAAAAAGCTAGCCGTTTAGTTAACCGGCTAATTTAACCATCCGGCTGCGACATGTACACTATTGCCGAGCTAGGAAACTTTTTTTTTAACTTGTATGTCCTGGACTCTTGCAAGCCTAATTAGACCCTTTCCCGGCGTTCAATTGAACTGAAATTTGGTTCTCATGAATCACTGTATCATTGGTGAAAATAGCATGAAAATTCTTTCAGTCGTTTTTGAGTTTATCGCAAATAGGCAGACAGACAGTCGCAGCGTGGGACTTTGTTTTATAATATACGAGTTTGTAGTGATATATTTGTGGTTAGAAATGTCGAATTCGAGATGTCCCTCTGAATAGGTTCCCTGAGTCGCCCGTTCATCTCTATTTCCTATATCGCCTCTAAATGGCCTGTCCACTACCACTTTCGCGCCTCTGGAACCCGTACCAACGACTTCAAGCTCAGTTCAATGGTCACCAAACCCGAATAGAACCCGAAATCCATCGTCATCCACCCAATCACATTCATCATTCGAGTGGTAGATAGGGAACTATCCGCGTTGGTGGAATTATGACCGTCCCGGGGGCGGCCGCGCTCAATCAAACGGGCTTACGGAGATGTGCGGTGGGACCGGCTTTATCTTGGGCGCCAGGGCCGGACTCGGGCGGGGGTCTGGGGGTATTGGTACCTGAAATAAAATAAAGTTCAAAGTCATTTATTTGTAACATAGGTGTGTATGCAGGGCCGGTCTCGGGTGGGGGTCGTGAAGGTGGGGTAAAGTTTAAAGCAATTTATTTGTAACATAGGTGTGTACGTATACACACCTATGTGTATTATGTTAGTTATAGAGTGCTGTGTGAGGGTTAAGTTTGGTGGTATATGGAGGGTTAAATTCGTCTTAAGTTTTACTATCATTGTATTACCATGTAGCATGCAAATAAATAAATAAATAAATCAAGGTTTAAAAAAGAAGTTAATGTCCTCGCATGATATAGGTACAATAGTCCACGTGGGCGAAGCCGCGGGCAGAAAGCTAGTCCGTTACTTATTTACCGTTTGCTAATAAAAGACCATAGTAATTTGTTTTCTCAGTTTGGGTCTGGGCTCTGCTCTCTTCCTCTCGGCCTATACCAACCTCACCGATGGTAGCCCCCCCCCGTATAAAGCCAAAACACCACAAATTTGTAACGATAGGTTCAATAAAGTGTAAGATATTTTCGCCCGAAAAATTAGAAATGCTTCTTAACTTTAAGAGCTCTTTGAAAATCATGCTCTCACTTTTATATAATTGACATTCAAAAAGTATAGCATTGTATCTAAAGAGCTCTCAAAATTAAGAGACATTCGAGTATCCGGGCGTTCATCTACTAGAAGCCAGGATTGATCGCTAATATTATGAACCTGTTTTCTCAGTCTATCATTAGTAGTATCTATAGATAATTGGGGGTCCACGTGGTCTGAGTACGTCCCTGGGCGATGCTGCAAAAACCACCCTGCCCTATCTCTACTGATAAGGGATCCCGGGCTCTTTCAAGAGATTTCTCTGCCATTGAAATATGTACGTACTTACATTAGTTGGTAAGTTTAAGAAACATGGATGTACAGTCCGTTCCTACCGTTAAAATTTGCAATGAAATTCAATAATTCAACAGACATTATGGGATGTTGATGAAAACCCAATGTTAAAGTGAAAGTCATGGCCAGGAACTCCTTCCTTGCGACCGTTTTGGATGCGGTTTTCTCTATTTGGAAGCCAATTTAATTGCGATAGTTCTTGGTTTTATTTCATTAAAATCAGTTCTGTAGTTCAGAAAATATTTGAGTATATGTCAACTTGGTCAGGGGTTATCTGACTTTTTCTATCGGTTAAGTTATCGCCATACAGTACGGTAATTTCATAGGTTCACCTAATAAATAAATAATAGTCTTGTCATTAAAGTACCGGTTGTACTCTCACCCATGAGGGCTCAGGGTTCACCTAGACCATGATCCAGGATTTGGCAGATCAGATAATTACAGCGGAGCGACCATCTGATCAGCGTGACCCTGCTATCCTGGGAACCAGACCATGGATATTGCTTACACATTCAGGCGCCTAAATGTGCAGATTTCGTCACGGTGTTTCCCTCACCGTAAGAGCATTGGTTAGTATTCGACTAATATACATAACGCAGAAAGAGTCATTGGTACATAGCAGCAGTGGGATTCGAACCCATTGCCTCTCGCTTACGAGTCGAATACCGTAACTAATATTAGACCTACTAATAGTAGAGACTTAGTGGTTACTTGTAGGTAACTGAAGCTCTAATATTAGTAGGTATAATAACAAAGAGGTTCACGTCAGCAATCCCATTATTCAACCAACAAAGGTGTTGAATTTAAATCGCGTTAACACCAAACCGAAGCCGCCGACCAATCGAAATTACCCCACAATTTGGGTAAATTACCCCTCATATACAAAATTACCCGCACAAATTCAACCACACTGGGTTTCGGATGCCGATAAGATAGAACGCGTCTAGTATAATTAGAGCTTCCAATGCTTCACTATAGTCGGCTACGCAAACAAAAGACAGTACGGTCGATATTAGTTCATTTTATAGCCACGGGTCAATGTAAACTGGACCCCTAAAGGCCGGCCCATTCGTAGTATTGGCAACCGATATGCGGCGAGCCCATGATTTTATGGGACCCTGGTACTTTGAAACCTGTATCGAAATGAGATTCCACTGTAGGCAGATACTACTAATGCACTGATGGATTGATGTAAGGTATATATTGTCATCATATCATAATGATCGCTTAGGAACGTTGGTGGCCGACGAAGCCGGAATGCGAGAGGTCACGGGTTCGAATATCAGTACCGCAATGTACCAATGTTTTTTTTTCTGAGTTATGTACATTAGTTGAATACTAACCGATGTTTTTACGGTGAGGGAAGACATTGCGTTGAAACCTGTACATTCAGGCGCCTGAATTTGTAACCATGATCTAATCCATAGAAACCAATTATTACTATCAGAATTTTTTATTACCTAATCTGATCAGATTGCCGTGTTAACAGGGTCACGGAGATCAGATGGTAGTTGCTCCACTGTAATTACCTGATCAACCAAATAATGGATCAAGTGGTCAAGGCGGACCGTGGGCCTTCTGACGAACAGAATCACGTAAATTCAAACACTAAACATGGATACCACGGAATCCGCACATCCTATCTACAAGTTTTTAGGCAAATAGCAAGCCTCAATGAAAACGTTTTCTATTTCTGTGGGACATTTTATATATTCAACCTAGACATCTCCGGTGGCCCGGACTGCTGATAAGATAAAGCCTGCCATTTGTAGTATTGGCAGACGCCTCGGAAGTATCTATACATATAGTCTACCTCTGAACGGACAGGATAATTTTGTCGAGTCGATAGATCGAGACAAGACGAGAGATAGTCGAGGGTAATGTTTGAGGATCAAGGTCCCACTTTATATAATTAAGCAAATAATAAATTAAATCAATATTTTCTATTAAATCTTGTCTAATACATATAAGACAATTTCTAACAAGTAAGAACGAAGATAAAATATGGCGTTGCTTTGTAAATCAAAAGAACTTATTTTAGTATTAACATACAAAATAATAATTACATTCAAGTATGGCAAGTATTTAGGTGGTAACTTAATTATTTAGGTACTTAATTAAGTAGGCTATTATTAGCCTACCAGTAAATCAAAGAAACGACGAAATTTCTAGGCTTTTTATTGTAGAGCCATTGTTTATAATATGTCATGCCATGGATTGATTACTAAACGATAGCGTGATCTTTGAATAACTTATAACGCCATCTACGAGACTACGAGTAGGTTAATTAACTAGCTACTGCTTTACCAACGCTCTACCACACTAAAGAAATACAGTTTCTTGACATACATTTCAATTTTACATCTACAAAAACACGTAAAAGGTAAAAATATAATTTATTTTTTGCATTTGAACTAGGATAATAGGATTCTTGTGTTTCAGGCGAGAAATTACAGATCTTAATAAAATAAAAAGTTTTATATGGCTACTAAAATTACCATATCATAAATTATCATAAATTAACTTATTGTAATAAATTAACTTACAAACTAAACGTAGTGTAGTGTGGCCTCCCCTCACCCCGCATTAGTACATATAAGTTCAGCAGTTACTGTAAGTAGAGCCATTCAACAGCATACATTATACAACTTAATAAATCCGTTGCGTATTATTTCGCCACACATCGCATGGCGACCCTGCCAGTGCTGCCTTGCGGCAGTGCTGTGTAGACGGTACAAATAATGATTAACTACAATAAAACTACGCAAATAAGAAGTAAAAAAAAGTGACAAAGTAGTGAAAGTGGTGAAAATGGACTGAATAAGTTAAATATAACATCATAACTATAAACAATAAAATACATATAAAATATGGCGCCTAGTAAATGAAATACCTATGTGAAGAAAATCTAATATTTGGAAAGAAAAAACAGGAAATATTTTTATACTATGAAAAAAAAATCGTGAGGAAGAAAATGGAGAGAAGAGTAAATATAATAATATGAATGAATTAATGTAGAGCTGCCGGGAGTCGAACGTGTCCAGGACACGGAGCCCGCAGTCAAGAAATACGGACGTTGGAGAGCGAATCGAGGTAGTTGGAGCCCGAGGAAAAAATACCGGAAAAGTGGCAGAAAGTGCTTTTGGCGAAGTAAAAAAAAATGGATTTTACTTAACGTAACGAGCAGTAATTATGCTGTGTAAAGGCATGTCTCATGTTGACAATATTTTCTAATTGGTAATTAACAGTAAGTGACGTACACACACATACATACATATTGCGCTATAGATATAATTTAATAGAGTTCAAATAAATACAAATGAATTAATAATTGTGCACTATACAGAGCTGTTACAAGTTAAAAAAAAAATTTTTTAACCAATAACGACGTTACGTCCTTCAGGCATATTATTTTTGACACAAGTCTTTCGATTTGCGTTAGGAAGCAAGAATGTGAAGGAAAGTTGCTAGAAAACCAGTAAATGACATGAGTATCTCTCTTATTCCTATACCCCACTTAATAAAAAGTGTTTTTATCAACACTTAAAACATTTGCAATGTACAAATTATTTCACTACTTATTAATATCTCAAAATAACTCTTACGTATTGCCATTACATACATTAATGGAAATTAAGTTCCACCTTTGTTCTTGATCGCATTCAATGCATTTCATTATCTAGGTCACTCATAATTATAATTTCATAATAAGATGCTCAAAGCGCACTTAGAAACACAATATCGTGTTACGAAACATCGAAGTGTCACGTTGTAAGCATTCCATCAAGCGATGCAGAACGTCGCCACCGAATGCTGACGACGCAGACCCGCGCACGGTTGCGCATAGCAACTTGCACCCGACAACATTATTACGTTTGTAAAGTATGAAAAAATACGATATCTCCTTTACAGATTATATTAAGAAGTACTTGAAGTAAATATATGTTATGGAAATAATCAATGTTATGTCTTTTTGTTATACACAACGATGTATTAAAAATCCTTTTGTGTACACAACACAATTAGGTACATCGTTTGTGCGTAATATTGAATTGAAAGGCTATAGTGAGTAACGGAAGATAAGTAGTTGTTGGTTTAATTATGGGCAAGCGTGGTGATTATGGTATTGTATGGAAAAGTAAGATAGAACGAAAGCGTTTTGATAAAGGTAGTACGGTAACGAAAAGGTATAATGGATATATAGATTCAGGAAAGTTATGAAAGAAGCTTGATAGAAGCACCGAGAGAATGTGGAATGATTTGGTTAGCAGTAATTAGACAAATGGACCGATCACCCATAAGTTACAAGAATTTCTGCTAAACGATCATTCTGATTCGTTTGAAAATTTTAAAAGGATATGGAATAGGTATAATATACTATCAAAGTCATCGGAGATACACAAATATAAAGGTACGGTAAGGGGCCGATCCTTCATTTGATCATGGCCGGAACTTAGTTTTCCCCCGTGAAAATGGTTGGAGATATTAAAAGGTCTTAAAAAAAGGATCCCTTACTAAATGATTATAAATGATAATTATTAAAAGAGTCGCGACTCATGAAAAGTAAAAAGTACTTTTATAATAAATCATGAATAAATGTATACTGGGTAGCTACCGCATAAAAATGTTGGTAAAAGTATGTGTATCTTTACTAAAATTAAAGCAGTACTCGAGAAGTAACTGACTAATAATAATTAACGACGACTTTGGATATGATTGTTAAAAAGTTTATAAATAATAAAAGAACATAATAAAGGAAAATGTATGAAAGATTAAATAGAGAGATATTTTAATCTATTAAGTATATATACTTATGAATAAACTATAAAAATATTTGAAGGGAAGCATAGTTCGTGTTCATGTTCAACAACATGAATTTAGTGTCTATCTACTATTTTTTTTTGTTTAGGTATCTGTGCGTGTGTCATGTCGATGTAATTTCTTTAAAGTGACTATTCGTATAATATAATGAATATATATTGTCAACATGGCGAATTAATGCTTGACTAATTGTTTAGATATGTACTTAGTTCTTAACTACAAATTGATTTTGTGTGATTTAAATATATTAGTTTATACTATTATTATTAGTTTTAACGAATACTTATTGCTAAAAGCTAAAATGTAATTTTTTTTGTCATCTCTATAATATTATGACATAGTTAAAACCACTTTTATCTTTCCTTAACTGATAGTTTTGTCATGGTCAACATGAAGTTACAGACTACTTTGAATAAATATATAGGTAGATACCTCGTAATTTTATACAATTAGTTGCAATTGCAGTTTTGTAATGCTCCTAATGTAACTAGAGAAATATTATTTTATGTCTTACCACAAACTCTTGACTGACTTTTCAGCAAGTTATCAATATAATATTAACATGATTGTGTAAAATTGCATGTATCTACTCTTTGCATTTATCAGACTTTATAATACCATTTTTATTGGAGACTCCGTGTAATATAGAACGTAAACAGTTCGATTAGTTAAAAGCATTTATAAACGGTAGCATTTATGAACATTGAATTTATTGTTTTTAGCAGTAAATCGCCTAATAGTACATGCTAACAAGAACCTATATGAATGTTAATAGAAGGACATAAAAAATGTATTAGCATAGCAATATTTTTTTATTCAATTAGGGGGGAGGTGTAGTGTGGCCTCCCCTCACCCCGCATTAGTACATATAAGTTCAGCAGTTACTGTAAGTAGAGCCATTCAACAGCATACATTATACAACTTAATAAATCCGTTGCGTATTATTTCGCCACACATCGCAGTAGGTAATTACTTCAACATTAAGGTCAAATGCAAAAAGAAAGCAATTAAACAGCCGGATCGGATAACCAAATCAATAACCGACTGATGACCAAAGTTAAACAATGCATGTACGGACTGTACAGATGTAGTGAAGTAGATGGATGACCGTTTCGTATTTTGAAACTAATCGTACTTCAGCATCGCAATGATCTCGCTACTCGGTAGATTTGTCTATTAACACAGTTGGCGATGCAAGGTTGACCAAGGTTGGGTAAGGACGCTGGGGATCCTGAGACTGGTTGAACAGTGTTTCGGGGGGGATTTTTTTTTTTTTTTTATGTTACTTAGCAGACAAACAGGCAAGCGGGCCACCTGATGGAAAGTGGTCACCGCCGCCTATGGACATCAGCAACACCAGAGGAGTCACCAATGCGTTGCCCGCCTCTAAAGAGACCTCTAATATACCTCTTAAACGATCCCATGTCATAGTCCAAAGGAAACACTGTGGCTGGGAGCTCATTCCACCATTCCATTGGCACCGCTTATAAAAAAAAATCATCTTAGCGTTATTGTCCCAGTTACACATTCAGTCGCCTGAATGTGCTAGTTTAATCACAATGTTTTCCCTCACGTGCACCTAATGTACCTACATAACTCAGACAATAGGTCATTGGTACACGGGACACTGGGGATCGAATTCGGTACCTCTCTCTTACGAGTCGAATACGCTAGCCATTAAGGCTACCGACGCTTTTACTTTCACACCGACGTGGTGCTATTACTAGTATTAATTTTTATTTCACCGCAAATGTACTTGTAATTGACGTTGTGGCCAAAGACAGAGCATGTCTGCCTAGCAACAGCCTATCTACTCACGCTTTCACTCCACCAATGTCCACTGAATCCATTGATCCATTACTTATTTTCCGACTGAATACATTCAGACGTTATCTTTCTCGTCCAATAGGTTTCAGATTCGCTCCAGTGCGACTCTCAGAATAGCGCGTAAGCTATAATTTATCCCGAAATTCAATACGGTTCCCGCGGGGACCCGGGGTAACTGAATTTTACGCGGATGAGGTAGCGGATACGCGTTTCTGAAACAAAAATAAAACACGTTATAACTTCATATTTAAGCCTCGCGAAGAGGGGCGTCGGTGGCCGAGTGGTTACGGTATCCGACACGTAAGCGAGAGGTACAGGGTTCGAATCCCACTGCGGGCATGTACTAATGACTCTTTTCTGAGTTATGTACATTAGTAGATTGCTAACCGCTGCTCTTACGGTGAGGGAAAACATCGTGATGAAACCTACACATTCAGGCGACTGAATATGTAAACATAATCCAATCTGGTCAGGTTCCCTGGTAGCAGGGCCATGGAGGTCAGATGGCAGTCGCTCCAATGTAACCTGATATGCCAAATCCTGGGTCATGGTCATGGCGGACCCCGGGCCCTCGAGCGCGAGAGCACAACCGTGGCATTAACGCGAAGGTGATTATTATTATTTCAGCGCCGCCCAAAAATATACTCTTAAGTGTATATATATTAATTTACAAAATCCGCCGTACCAAACAGTCCCACTGACAGTTTAGTAGAGAGATAGGAAGAAGGACTTGATGAAACTAAATCATCATCATCATCACAGCCCATAACGGTCCACTGCAGTTCTTAGGGCCTCTTCCACGAAAAGGGAGGTTATTGCCATAATCTCCACGCTTGGCAGGCGGGTTGGAGATCACAGTGTTGTAAATATAACAATGGAAAACGCTGCCTACGTCTACGGATACTCCTGGATTTTTGCATCGAAAACGTTAGTCGCCTCGTAAGTGTAAGGGGTGGTGCTATTTTACTCTGACACCGCACGGCCAATGAAATTAAATATTTTGTTGAAAGTACTTCGGTCAAATCATATTTAGGTATGGATAGGTTCATCGTTCAACTTTTATTTAAATCGACTACATACGGACCACGTAAGAAATACATACTATGTAAATGATGAGCTGGTTAGATTCCCAAAATAGATCAATGTAACTGAATTAAAACCTTTGCCCTGCCGACAATTTGCATGAAGTTCAACCCACTCATAATATATTTGGGTAGCACCAACGCTTGTCTATGAGATATAGAATAGAGATGAGTCTTTAGAGTTTACCGTTCTGGTCTTGGTTGGTACGAATCCAAAACCAAATTCAAAATTTGAAATACTAATGGTAGATTGGACAAATTCACACAGCGTCCTCCACTAGCACATGCAGGAAGCATAGCTTGTACTATTATTATTGCTACTGGGAGATGTCAGGGCGATATGAAATTCGCTATTTCGCATAGTGTGCACCTACATAACACTGACAAACGGTAATCTATTGCCGATAATCAAGGTTTTCAATCATAGCTTTGATAAATTGCGCTTCATCCTTATGTCGTGGATCTTCCAACTATCCGCACGAGTCGCTTTGGCTCGACTTTTATAATGCGTACGGCTAAGGAGTGGAATGCGTTGCCTGCGAGTGTGTTCCCTGATCAATATAATCTGGATGCCTTCAAGGCTAGAGTGAAAAGGCTGTTCCTAGACAGGCATGCTCCATCATAGACCGCATCATCATTTACCACCAGGTGAGATGGCGGTCAAATGCCTGGCTGGTAAAGTAATAAAAAAAAATATATTGTTCACATGCGTAACCTACAATAGCAAACCTTCATCAAATTCGTTAGTATTCTTTGCGATAACGAGTAACAAAAATACATTGTGTTCATATCTATTACCTCCAAATCACCTGATATTACTTACCTACAACCGCCTCAATTTAAAATAACATCCGTGCCACCAGGATGAGTGGTGGTCGACCACCGTTCAATTTTCACGCCTTTCACGCTCTTTACGCTCGTACGATTTCGCTATGGACCAGCATTCTGATGTAGTGTTTTCACATCGTTAAGATATTGAATATTTTAACAAAGAGCCTATACTTATCTCATCGTAAGAGCATCGATTAGTATTCAATTCAATATTCAATATATAATACAGAAAAGAGTCATGACGGCAGTGGCATTCGAATTCGATACCTCTCACTTATAAGTGTCTGACTTAACCACTCTCCTGACGCTCTCATATACCTATCTCATATACATATATATAGTTATTATTAATGCACGTCCAACTTTTGCGAATGCGCAGTTGCAGCAACGGCTCGCGAACCGCTCGCGCGCTTTTGCAGGAACTGCACGTTAAAGGATACGGTCTATCGGTTCATACAAGGTGTTCACTAAGATCCAGCCGGTACAAAGTGAATGAAAAACGGAAGTATGAAAAATACGGAACTCGTATCAGTTAAAAAAATAAATCTATGTCAAGCCAATTCTTCACAATTATTTTTCGAAATCTTAATATTTTTAGCAAAACTGCAACACTCACGCGAAACTCATGCAACACTGGAATAAGCCGTAGAGTAAACGATGAAAGAAGAAACTCCTTTTATGCCGGAGTAAGAAGTTTTTTTCGTCATAGCGAAGAGAAATCAATGAGGAAAGAAAAAACGCCTTTCAAGAGGAGAGGGCATTATGTTCAATAATGCGTGTAATGCGTTCGCTTTAAGAAAACACTGGTAATGCGGCGTGCCGCGTGACATACCTTTTGATGTTACATAAAATAGCCGACGGATGTGCCCAAAATGAACTAGCACAGGAACTAGATTTCCTTAGAATCATGGTATGTACAACACCAGTATTAGGAGGCACACATAACGAGTTTCCAACTCGTTGCGGTGCCAACGTTTAACTATCCTCAAATACGAAATGGTCACCCATCCAGCTCCCTTGCATTTCTAGCATTGCTTACCCCTGGTTTTTACTATATAATAAAAACATATCTGACATAATGGACAAAACTGGAATTAAGTCTCGTCATTTTGAAATATCATGCCAATGCCAACAACAGCGACGCTGTCACATGGTCTGACAACGTTATGGCTCTGTAAGAAAACTCCTTTTAAGGGGTACAACGGCAAAAATGCGTACAATGCGTGACACACACCTTTTGATACATAAAATGGCCTACGGATGTGGCCAAAAAGAACCATAAAATAATAACTAGAATTCCCCAGCATCATAATACATATTATTATGGCTAATTAACTCGCTCACAGCCTATCATCGCCTTCGAAATCACAACCACAGGGCAGGTCTTCCTAACGGAGTATGCAGTTTCATTCGTCATTAGTGGCAGTGCATGTGTATTCGTGTCCGGAATGATCTACAGAACCTAGCGGTTGAATATCAATGCGAATTTAGTGTAATCGAGCTATTGGAATCCAAATTAATATTGATAGGGTTATACAGAACGGGACTGTGTGATTTTGATCTATTTTTAAATGCATTCGAATTGTTAATTATGAAACTTATAGACGAAAATAAAAGGTTTCTCATCGTCGGCGACGCAAACGTGGATTACCTCACGAACAATAACCTACGGCGTAAAATGGATGACTTATTAAACTCCTATTGCATACGAAATTGTGTCAACTTTCCAACTAGGATCGATGCAGGTACTGGTTGTTGTACATCCATTGATTGCGGGCTCGTGGGCCGCGGAGATAAGTGTATCACCGCACGGCCCGTGGACACGGCAATAAGCGATCATAGCGCACAGCTCTTTAGGCTATGCGTAGGTGAGAGCATTAAAACAGCTAGACCTCCTAATTTGCACGAAAGACGACGACTGTATACCAAAGATTCGATCTCATCTTTCTATATGGACATTAACAATTATGATTGGACATTCATTAATAATAAAAATATTGACATTAATTCGAAATTTAATAAATTATTTAATATTTTGACATCATACATTGACATCCATTTCCCATACAAAAACATTTCAATTAAAAAGAAAAATAATATTCCCTGGGTAAGTGAGGAACTCTTTACGTTCATAGATGGCTTCGAGGGCTTTTGTGAGATTAATCGAAGATTCCCGGCCTGCGATAAGATCCGTCAATGCGTTGATTTCTACCGGGAGCTAGTCAAATCCACTAGCTTACGCGATAAAAAACGTTACACGGATCTACGTCTACAAGGTGCTAAAAATACTTCAAAAGAAATTTGGCAGATAATAAAGGATGAGTCTATGTATAAGCAAACAAACCAACATTCAATTAATATTACTGAGGACAGGACTAATCTATCAGCTGATAAAATTGCGAATAAATTTAACGATTATTTTATTAACATTGCCTTAAAATACTCGCTACAAAATAATGAAAATGAGGCAATGAAGTTTACGCAAAAATATGCGGCATCCCTTAATGTTCCCCAATTCTGTCTACCACCCGTCTCGCGTGGAACGGTCGACAAAGTCATTAGGTCCATGGCGAAGAGGGGTGGTACATTAGATCTATATGACATATCCACCAACATCCTGCTGTCAGTATGGCCTATTGTAGCGGATCTGTTGGTGGTTTTAATAAAATAAATGTTTAAGTTGGGTGTGTACCCAAATGTACTAAAAAGTACACGTGTTTGCCCTATTTATAAAGGAAAGGGAGATAAAGACAGAGTTGAGAATTATAGACCTATAACAATAGTCCCGAGCCTCTCAAAAATTGTTGAATCGATTTTATCGACACTTTTAATGGAGCACTTTGAACAAAATGACCTACTGACTGACAGACAGTACGCGTATCGAAAACACAAATCAACAATAACGGCAGCACAACAGGTCGTTGATTGCATAATCACTGGACTTGACGATAAATATAAAACAGCTGGTATTTTCTGTGATCTCTCAAGGGCCTTTGACGTCATCCCACACGATTTGTTACTTAAAAAGCTAAAAGTGTATGGGATAACAGGCGTTTCACACGACCTGATACAATCATTTCTTTTGGATAGGAAACAAACCGTCGAGGTATCATCCAATGGCCGTAAGTACAGATCCACCACTGATGACATTGCTATCGGTATCCCTCAGGGGTCAGCTCTCGGGAATACATTATTCTTGGCCTTCATGAACGATCTTCCATCCGCTATCACAGAAGGTCTATTGACCCTCTTTGCTGATGATACGACAGCAGTGGTGTGCGCCCGTTCGTGCGACGAGCTCAATTCTAAGATTATTGTCCTTTGCGATCAATTAAAGCAGTGGTTTGCATGCAACGGACTTGTACTGAATGAGTCGAAATCCAACGTAATTTTATTCACAGGGAGAGCAGTCTCCCGGTATAAACTAACCGCACCCATCCCCAGCTGTGATGAATGTAAGTTTCTTGGTCTGACGTTGGACACTAAACTAAATTGGACGACTCACGTTGAGGGACTGTGTGACCGACTCAGTAGTGCTGCTTACGCGCTACGCAAGCTCCGTCCTACTGTGTTGACAAATGTGCTGCGACAGGCCTACTTCGCGTATTTCCACTCTCTCCTGTCCTACGGCACGATTCTGTGGGGTGATTCCACAGACTCCGGTCGTGTACACATCCTACAGAAGAGAGCTTTTAGGACAATAGAACACGCGAAGCCAAGAGACTCATGCAGACCACTCTTTAAAAAGCACCGTATTATGACGGTCTATTCTATATATTTATATAACGTATTAATGTACGTACGGTCCAATCTTGGGAGTTTTGAACGTCGCACGGACGGAGGGCACGGTCTGCGAGGCGCAGGACGACTGGCGGGCGTTCGACATCGAACCGCACTCGCAGAGAAAAATCCGCGCATAATAGGCCCTACGTTGTATGAACACTTACCAGAGTCAATTAAAACCGCACAGACTGACGAAACGTTTGCGAGCCGGCTGAGAAGCTTTTTGTTGGATAATGCATTTTATTCCGTAAATGAATTTAAGAACTATGACATTGAAAATTAATTGTAACTACCTTTTGACATTACTATTTAAATTATTTTCATTGTTTGACATTAATCTGCTATTATTCATTGACATGTTCTTCTAATTCATATACATATTTTCAATTAATTTACATTACACATTATATTTGACATTTCATATACATATTGATAAATTACCTATGGTAATATTTGTTTATTGACATTTTTATTTTAAATTATTGTAATTGACATTGTTCTAATTATCTACCACTGTGTAATTTTTGCATTGTATTGTATTTTATTATAATCTCATGACATTAGGATTATTGTTTCCTAATATTATTATTTATTTAGTTAACTTTCCACGATGTAAGTAAATGTACGCCTGTTCCGATTGTATACATAACTTAAATGTTTTTATAACCAGAATTGACGATCTCTTTTATAGATTTATATAAATTACTAAAATATTGATAATGAAATATAGGCTGTAAAATGAGATAATAAATAAATATAAATATAAATATAATATATGACAAAGACAATGACATGCCTGTCATTGTCAATGTCCGAACCTAGAATTTTTTTACCTGTATGTCTATGCAGTGTCACAAACTTAATCTGACCCAGTGACAGCGTCGCTGTTAATGGCATTGACATGACATTTCAAAATGGCGACACTTGATTCCAGTTTTGGCCACCGGGTCAGATAAGTTTGTGCATCCATAGCTTTTTTCGGGTGCGTTCATAATTTCATGCCAAGAATGCGTTCGTTTCATAGCAAATTAGTAATATTTTTAACATTAATATAAAGAAATTGGCTAGCTAAAGAATTTAAATAATTACGAGAGGACATTACGTTTTATAAGCTTTATCCATTACAACTCTCATTATGCCGGCTGGTGGTCAGGAAAAAACTAGACTGTCTCCTTTGAACGCACCTTTACATATCCGCTGACATAAATAAATCCCTGCCGCAAACACACTTCTTTCTGGTTTCTAGTCTAAAATTCGCCACAAAACTGTACTGCTGAACATCTCTATTAACCGAAAACGTATATCCTTTGACCCAACGCGATAGGTAGGCTCGCCCCGCGGCCACGCTTATCCTTCGCCTTTGATGGCCTAGCTAGACAATATATCTTGTTTTCTTTTATGTTTTTCGCGTGTATATTTTATCACGTTCACGGTTTTGCCCTAAATGTGTTCACTAGTACCTATGGTGTGTACGAATTTCCTCGGAAAAGAATTCGATGCGCTTTTACTTTGTGATATTTCGAGTTGTATCGGGCCTTTGGAAGCAACTTCGTAGCGAGCAAATTTTGTATGTTCTATGCAATACGCTTCTGTTTAATTTTGTATACCATTGTGGTGCCAAACAACCTTGTGGTCTGCCTGATGGTAAGCTGTTACCGCAGCCTATGGACGTTTATTTGACTAGGGTGACACTAACGTCTTGCATACCCTGTAAAAACCTTTTTACCCATCTCTTGAAGAACTCCATATTGATCCTCTACTCTCTAGTGTTGAAACTCTCCATAGAGATAATTTCACAACCTTAGTGTGCATGAGTAAGTTCTTTTAGAACCGCACTTCGCTATAAATTTGGTTGCAAGGTGGCAGGATGAACTCCCTTTACTCAATTCAGTATATACGAAAAGATTGGGAAGTGAGCTACCTTAATGGCTGAGGAAAGCGGCTCTCTTGGGTAAAATGAGTGTCAAACATAAGCTTGACAATCAATTTGGTTGTCAAAGACACATTTGTAAACAAACGATAGCGCCCTTGCTGTATTTGAAAAGAGAAAAAATAAAGCAGAGTGATCCAGAAAGTAGAATATAAAACCAAATCCGAGCGGCAGTGGCACAACTAATAAACTGTGAAATAAATAATTAAATACATTAAATGAATGGTAGGAGGATCCATTGGTTCTGCAGCCGACTGTACTTTACGTAGGTAAGCATAATAAGGCCTACAAGCCCCGTAATGTCAATAGTCAAGTAAAGAGACAGAGGGAATTCATAAAATTGTTTCCCCTGAATAATCTCCTTTTAATATCTTAAAAGGTCAATTTCAGTGACACTCGGGCGCTTAGAATGGTGAGTTACACATAAATGAAAATATATACATTTTAAAACAAGCATTTATTTAAATAAAAACGTAACAAAAAATAATAACGTGAATAAAAAAGAAAAAACATGTATTCCGCCATCTTGGAGCGGCGGCCATATTGAAACTATTACAATATTGTGTATTGTCACCAGAACTAAAGGTGTATGCGAAATTTCAGCTCAATCGGATATGAACAAATGCTCCAAATATGGTTTGCAAATTTTGACGGACAACTTACATACGAATAGTGCAAGTTAAATAAAAGTTTGTAATAAAAGAGGAGTGTTATACTTATAAGAACGTTTATATCTACATTTTCATCACACATATTATCGGGTTTATTACTACGGTTAGTAATGTTTTTACCTCGAAATTTCGACGCAGTTGCAAGACGACGACTCGTCTACTCGTGACCATTGAGGGTAATTAATGAACGTCAAAGAAATGGAGGAAAAAGAATCCAGCAATATAATTTGATGTCAAATAAAGTTGAAAACCATTCGAATAGTCCTCCCCAAATAGTGCCACGCTCAAAAGTGCCCATTATTGAAGCTGCATTGCCGCGCTGTATTGCCAAAGAAATCCGCTGCACGAGGTAGGACCCCAGAACATGGACCAAATCCATTTTCTCGCAGACGACGACCCACTTCGCTAATGTTACAAGTGAGTGTTACAAGGGCGTTTATATCTACACTTTCATCACACATATTATCTATTTGGTTATATGTTATAGTTTATTACCACGGTTAGTAATGTTTTTACCTCGATATTTTGACGCAGTTTCAAGACGACGACTCGTCTACTCGTGACCATGACGCATCGAAATATCGAGGTAAAAACAATACTAATCGTGGTAACAAATCTCAATGAAATACCTATATGATGATGATGTATGTACATTACTATAATAAATGAATATGAATATAAATCCGATAATATGTGTATTGAAATCATGAAAGTGCAGTGAAAAACCACGAGAGTCATGAAACATTAACATTTCTTTTTTATTTACGTACAACGTTTACCTGTGTCTCTGTATATCTGTATCTCTGTGCTCTCACTAGAGCACTACTTTATATTTCCCTAAATTGTTGATATCTTGGTTTTATTTATTGGATTTATTAAAAAAAAAATCTACGGCCATTCTATAAGTAAAATAATTTTTGCTCGCTTTCAAGTCCGCTGCCCGGCTCCCCATCCCACACGACACTATCGCACGATGATGGTACTAGCCTATATTCCTCGCTGATAAGGCGCTGTGCTTATTAGCAACTGTCGTGCGACCATGGTCGTACGATGGATGTCGCCACACAAATAGGAGACATTAAAACCACCCGTCGCACGACCGTTGCCAATTAGGACAGCACCTAATGCTTCATCATCACAGCCCATTACAATCCACTGCAGGACTAAGGGCCTCTCCCACGAAAGGGGAGGTTATTGTCATAATCTCCACGCTTGGCAGGCGGGTTGGAGATCGCTGTGTTATAAATATAACAACGGAAAACTCGTTTTCCAGCCTATGGAGATTCTTAGATCTTTTGCCTCGAAAACAATAGTCGTACGACACCCACGAGTGTAAGGGGTTGGTGCTATTCTACTCTGTCGGATACCACACGGTCTACCTTCTTACCTAATGCTTAATATAGGCGAAATAATTGTTTCTCGCGAGTCCGCTACCCAGCTCCCCATCCTACCGGACACTGCGTACGATCATCCCAAATGGTTTTATGATTACAAGCGGCGAGCGCGCCGCGATCAAACATTTGCCCCGGATGTAATTCGGTTAATTGTATACGAGGCATGGATTTTTTATTGCAAACAAACCGACACAGTATACGTACTTCCAAACTTCCCAACTGTCAGCGTTCAGCTATGGAATCGTGGTGAAATTCGAAATGTATTGAGTAGCTATTTTATTTAATCACAATCAAGAGGTATATTAGAGGTCTCTTCAGAGGCGGGCAACGCATCAGTGACTCCCCTGGTGTTGCTGATGTCCATAGGCGGCGGTGACCACGCACCATCAGGTGGCCCGCTTGCCTGTTTGTCTGCCGTATAACATAAAAAAAAATCTTGGCGTCAATATCCCGGTTGTGATCTCGCGCGTAAGGGCTCGGGGTCCTCCTTGACTATAATTCAGGATTTGGCAGATCAGGTAATTATAGCGGAGCGATGACAGTATGACCTTCGTGACCCTTTTAAAAAAGGGAACCTGACTAGATTTGATCATGGTTATACATTCGGGCTGTGAATGTGCAGGTTTCATCACTATATTTTTCCTCACTGTGTGAGCATTGATTAATGTTCAACTAAATGTACAAATCTCAGAAAAAGTCATTGGTACAAGGCGGCGGAAGGATCAGCTAAATTCTAGATCATGGTCAAGGCGAACTTCAGGCTCTCACACAAACAACTAGGATATTGAAGACAAGATGGTCGGGCGCGATCGGGCTCAGCCTGGCATTGTCGGGCACTGTTGGATCTGTCTGGTATTGTCGGACACTGCCCGGCTATGGCTGGTATTGTCGGGCACGGTCCGGCCGTAGTCGGCGTGTCGGGTGTGCTCCGGGTGTCGGGTGTGCTCCGGCCCTGGGGTGGTGAATGTGTCACTGTGTGTTTCCTTTCCTACCCTCCTTTTTGGCAATTAAAAGAGATAAAATTTATATTTTATAAATTTGATTGTGGTTGAATTAGGCCAGTCAAATCTTACATCTAAAACGCAAAGCGCGATGTAACGCTGCATTTTCGGTATGTTATTTGGACCCCTTAAGAGAGTGTGAAACTACATTTTGCAAGCAAAAAAAAATTGTGCTTCCTGTGTAATACGTGAAAAACTGCGAAATTTTGGGACTTTTTTCACTTTCAGGTCTAAAACTCAAAAACTATGCATTTTTCGACGAACAAAGCTGAATAGCTTTTAAAATTGATTAAATTTGCAAGGATTTAAGCCCAAACACAGCTCTATTAAGCGTATAGCAACCAAGTTATGACTCTTTAAAGATGGTCAATTTTTCCCGAAAATCTTAAATTTTAGGTTTTGCTCCTTTCCGGAGCAAATTATTGGTAAAATTGCTAGTTCTATTATAAAAAAATTAAAAGGGAGTTGTAGTACATTTAATTTGCTTTAAATGATGTACAGAACGAACTATGTGAGACTAATGGTTCATTCACAATCTTTAAAAAACGAGGAGAACGTAAAAATGTATTTTTGAAAAATAAAGTATTTATTAAGGTAGGAATAACAATTATACATATTATGAATACTAATCAGACATAATACAAACTATGAATACTAATCTGACATAATACAAATAACAACTAACTTAATAAAACAATCACTAAGATTGTCCAAGGTCCACGGTATTAGAACTATTAGGAATGCTGCTCGGAAGGCTGGCCGTATTGTCCCCCGTCCGAAGTGGAAGTCAGCCCTATGGGTCTTTAGTAATATCGACCAAGCGCTTAGCTAGCTCCCGAAATAGGGAGTGTGCGCATGGACACTAGAATTCAAGGGTTTCCACACCAAACGGCGTAAATATGTGGTTTCCAACCAACACTTGCGCCGTTTGGCACTTTCAGTTAAGACGGCATCGGGCCGTTACTGGAAGATGGAACTGTGCAAGGGTATCGCTACACGTGGCGTCCCTGACCAAACGTCGTCCCAGCTCCCAGGGCAGGAGTGTCATCCCTTCAGTCCTCTTACCGTCATCACGGGCCAAACCACCTGGCTCAAGCTTAGCGGGTGCTCCAGCGGAGGTGAAGGCCCGGCGGATGATATAGTGCGTAACGCGGTCGAGAAGTGTCCCAATATTTTTAAAAGACATTGCCTGAAGTTAGAGACCTGATTTACTCTGGCCAGCAGCCAGCAAACGGGCACGCTCTGCAGAGTTGGTTGGTGCGCTTAAAATATTGTTTCGCACCAATCTGCAACGAGGCTCGCCCCATAGCCGCTGGGAACAGGAATTTTTCGGGAGCTCGACCTCCAGAAAAACCTCGTGCCAAAGGCTAGAAGGTAAAGTCACGCCTTGTCGACGACATTGTAATAGCAATTGCGTCAAAAGCTGCAGAAATTGTACCAGCCCTCGGACAGCACACATATCACCCTCAACTCGCGCGAGAGGAGCTATAAATCCTGTAAAACCGTGTTCGCATCCCCTCGTAGGATCCCGTGTTTTAAGTAGGTCGTACTACCACACGTTAAATTTAGAATTTAGCTTCTCGAGAGTCGCCTATTGCTGGCAGCCGACTGATTGCAAGAGGTAGCCTTTGTATATAAGATTGCTCGGCTTTTAGTAGCATTGCCGCATCAACTTATAAGCGGCCGGCCGCTTAGATCGTATTTGACCAAGCAAAGCGCCTCTATCGACGGAGTTGAATCCATTTTTACGTCACCCTTCAGTACGACTTTAACACTATTACTTTGGAGGAAAGTTCTCATGGCGTTGACGGCGGCTTCGCAGTCACCTTTAGATCCAAAGTCTAGCTGGATATGCTGGAAGTAATTTGCTGGGCTAGGAGGTGGAAAACCGGCGTCGGTAGGTAGTCCCTACCGCAATAGGACGAATGAAACCATAATTTTTTTTAGTTTTAGGCGCCATACTTGGCGCGGTACTTATTAAGGACTGTTCTACCTAGCCTGCCAGTGGTGTCGAGAATTCGTTTATAGAGGCTTGTTCCTTGAAGGCCCTAATGTCCTCGTCGTATGAATGTAGATACAACATTAAAGCCAAGTAATGTCAAAAAAATACATTATTACGATTTCAATAGAACTTGGTAGAATGTCAGTAACCCCTGGTAAAACTAAGCAACTTCAAACTAACATACAAACGGCCCTGGGTTCAGTTATTGAATCGCTCGCCTCTATTCGAACGATTTACAATGTTGAATATCGACGTGAAAAATTCAATATTTTTAAAATCACATTGGCAACACCGAAAGGGGGGGCTGAAGTATGGGCAAAAATAGGGAAAAATATGTCATTTTTCATAAGGAAATTTAAGATTGAAAATCGTTCGAATCAAAGCGAGCAATTCATTGGCGAGGTTGACAAATATCTTCCACTGGACCCTGAGACTGATAGAACGGTCTCGGAAGCTGATTGGCACCTTGTGATGGTATTTTATTATTATTAAAACGTAATTTCTAACAAGCATAGCATAAGTACTTTGGTACCATTCACACAAAAAAGTATTCACAGAATTCTTCAAAAAACAATTTTCAAGATTGTAAGTAAACTATTAGTCTCACTTAGTTCGTTTTCTACTTCAATGAAAGTAAATTAAATGTACTACAACTTTCTTCGAGTTACTTTTATCATAGGACTAGCGATTTTATCAATAATTTGCTCCGGACGGGAGCAAAACTTAAAATTGTAAATTTTCCGCAAAAATTGATCATCTTTGGTCGCTGTACATTTTGTAGAGCTGCGTTTGAGCTTAAATAGTGGCAAATATAATGAACTTTAAAAGCCATTGAGCTTCATTGGTCGAAAAATGCATAGTTTTTTATTTTTAGACCAGAAAGTGAAAAAAGTCCCAAAATTTCGCAGTTTTTCACGTATTACGCAGGAAGCACAATTTTTTTTGCTTGCAAAATGTAGTTTCACACTCTCTTATGGGGTCCAAATAACATACCAAAAATGCAGCGTTACATCGCGCTTTGCGTTTTAGAGCCATTTTTTTGTAAGATTTGATTGGCCTAAATAAGCTTATGTGAAATCTTTACTTGTAAGTAATCTTCCTGCACCGCATACCTTTTGTCAACTGTTATCTGTCCTGGTAGACTGGTAGTGTTTGATGATGTTTAGTGTAACAAACAATTTACACGATCCGGATTTCCCAATACCTACCACCAGTATACTCCATAATTACGATGTTGATTTAATCAAGTGTGCTATCAAATATCTGTGGTCTGTAATGATCAGGTCAGCGTTATTATAAATTCTAACCTAATATAAAATTAATTATATTAGTCGCAGTTATTTGCGCATCCGATAAATCACTGCCCGCTCGTTTACTAGCTCCGATATACGCCGTGCGACGCGCAGTGAAACTGATATTTGAGCTGGTACAGTAAACAAACAATGGCATATTGATTAAAGGCTTACCTTCACTTGTTAACGCGTTTTGTTTTCTGTCTGTTCACAATGCCGTGCTGTTGCTTAATCGGCTATGAAGGCGATGCATCGAAGATAGTTATTTATTTAATTTACCAACAGATTTGCAGATTTTACATTGGACATAGAGGATAGATGAAGCCTTGACCTGTAGAGAATGTACAATGTCACTCTGTCACTCACACAAGGGGGCCCACTGAAAACCAGCGTCACGGAAACTGTCGTGGCATATGCTGAGTGTGGCCCCATTGCACTCTCCACATGGCACAAGTAACGAGATTAGAGTATATTTTTTCTTATTCTGGTTTTATTATGTCTCTGTTTGATTATATTTTAAAAATTTAATTTTAAGAGTTTTGTGTTGTGTGTTTGAGTGTCATAAATGTGTTTTACTTTACTTTACTCTGTCACAACTCCATACAATATGTAGGGAAGTGTTAGAGAGACAAGTGAAATACCAAACAGTTGAGTAAATACCTCATGAATGCAATAAATACATTGATTGATTTATTGATTGATATATTTAGGTGTGCATAGTGATATTATGTCCCCAGTAACATAGTACGTATGCTTATACACTGCAACTCACTCAACAAACTCAATGTCATACAAAAAGCTTGAACTTAAAGATAACCAAGGCCACCAAATTTGCCAATAGCAATGGTTATGGAGGGGTATTTGACAACTCATAGCGGTCTATTTTGGACACGCTAATGTGTCGCAGCCGGATGGTTAAATTAGCCGGTTAATTGAACGGCTAGAGCATTTAAAAAAATTATTTAATTAAAAATTTGTCAATTGCATGAGATTTTAACGTAATGTTGAAAGAACAGTATTGTCTCGAGCTTACGGAGCTCCTTCATACATTGTTACAACGCTAACCTTATCACAATAATCTCAAACAATAATAATAGGTCACTTTAGGTTTTAATTCCGTTAAGTTAATTTAATGTTGTGACAATGCATGGAGGAGCTCCGTTAAGTAGGGTAAATATCGTTCATTAGACGTTACTTTCAAAGTTCATGAAATTGGCAAATTTTCAATTAAATTACTGCTTAGAAAGCTAGCCGTTTAATGAAACGGCTAATTTAACCATTTGGCTGCGACATATGCATTATTAAGAAAGGGAATAACATATAAACACATTTTGTTTGTGACTTCAACTGAGAGTAGGCTCCTTCTAAGCCTCTATGTTCAATTTCTTTACAATGTATCGACATTGGCTTCAATTTGACAGTTTGATGAATTAGTCCGTGGTATTGTCTATGGCTCCCATGCGAAAGAGAGAGAAGGAAATAATAATCCGAAAGAGAAACACCCATGCGAACGACAAAAATGTCGCGCTCTAACTCGTATTGACAGGACTTGGTTCGTATCAATTAAGGCGGTGTACAATCAATGATAAGGCCTCCGGTGCTAGCGCGTATGTATGGAAGTGAATGTTAGGTATGGCAGAAAAGGCAAGTATTAGGTGGCAATGCGGTCCCTACGGAGTACGTGTGAGGTTACACTACGTGATAGAATGAGGAAGAGTGTGGAGTTCGTTTGTCGACATATACCTACTGATAAAATAGCAGGACCGGAGTACCCTCAATCACCGTAAACAGGCCCGGATTTAGAGGTCCAGAGGCCTCGGGGCAACGGAGGAGCGGAGGCCCCCTCTCCCCAAATTATTTTCCAAATAAAGTGAAAAAATTTTTTAAGTCAAGTTTTTCAATAAATAATTTATTGTGAATTTATTGAAAAAAAATATCAATGGAAAAGATGTTTACTAGTGTTTACTAATTGGAATTTGAAAGGTTTTTTTTCTGAAGTCTCTATTGTGGAGGCCCCCTGTTTGTGGAGGCCCCGGGGCTTTCGCCTCGGTTGCCCTGCCCTAAATCCGGTCCTGACCGTAAATGCATGAATGTAGAAGAAGCAAAAGAGGTGTGTCAGGATCGTCCCTTGTGGCACTCAATAGTCTGCCTTCGCCTATGTGGCACGAGCGTGAGACTGAATGTCATCATCATCATCAAAAAATTCAGTCCCATAATTTTAATAAAATTACTTTGTGTGCTTTCCCATACACAAATAATGACCCTAAGTTAAATAGACGTATTCATAGACTGAATACATGTTTATATAATTTGACTCGTTATAGTAACGCATTTACATTTTTTGACATCAACAAATTTGTTGGCAATATTATTTGTACAAATGATACATTGTATCTCAAGCAAAAGGACAAAAAGTATATTACTACATTGTTAGCTTATAATATTAATTGTTATAACAATATTAGCGTAAGTAGGATTGACCAGGGCTCCTGCATGTTATCATCTAAGGACAAAGGATGCTCTTTAAACTAGATTTTAAGACAAAAGAAAAGCCCAAGAATTGTTTACGATTAATTCATCAAAATATACAAGGTTTTTCTGGCAAAGAACATGAAATAGAATTATATTTAAAGAAAACTCCTGTAGAAGTTTTATGTTTAACTGAGCACTGGCTGAGGGAATCTGACATGTCATTTAATTTATTTAACTATAATATAATTAGTTGTTTTAATCGAAAATCTATTTCCCGTGGTGGTTCATTAATTGCAGTACGGCAAAATATTAAATCGAAAGACCGGAAAGATGTTTCTGGCCTCTCAGTTGAACATAAGATTGAGTTATCCTGCGTGGAGCTAGAAAAGTGCATCATACTTTGTGTGTATAGGCCACCATACAATGAAAACTATGAGATTTTTGAAAAAACTATGGAACAAGTTTTAGAAAGACTTTGTACGTGTAAAAAAAAGGTAATCGTTTGTGGAGACTTTAATGTTAATTTACTAGAAAAAACAACGTTTAGTAAGAGAATAATAAGCTTATTTCGTAGTTTTAATCTTAATTATGTATTTTTAGAGCCGACACGATGCACAGAATCATCAGCGACTTGCATCGACAATGTATTCTGCTGTTGCGAGGTCAACGAAAAGGCTATTATAAATTTTACAAGATCTGACCATAGTGGACAATTCATTGTTTTTGATTTTACGGAACAATGTAATATCAATGAAATAATTACAAGACCAATTACTCAAAGGAGAATTGAACACTTCAAACAAGCCTTATCGGAGACCATTGCCGGCCTTTCTCTTAATTCTCATGACCCAAACATTCTATTTTCTGATATGTTCAATTCTGTCAATAATGTTTATCAAAGTGTTTTTACGCAAAAAAGAATAAAAAGTAACTGTAAATCTAAATTTAGTGATTGGGCTACTTTAGGTATCCGCAAAAGCAGAGATAGAATGTTTGAACTATACGGTCAGCGAGCTTATTGCCATGATAAAGATTTTGTAGAATATGTCAAAAAATATTCAAAAACGTTTAAGAAAGTTTGTCTAATTGCAAAATCACAGCATTATAAGAAAATTATAAGTTCGTCTTCAAACAAGGCTAAGACTGTGTGGAATGTAATAAATAAGGTGGCAGGGAAAACAAAGCCTCGTGATACACATTATGAAATCAAAACAGAAACCGGAACTAGTACCGCAAATAAAGAAGTGGCAGAGTTGTTCCAAACATTTTTTACCGAAATACCGATTAAAACTACCTCGCTGCTAAACTCGTGCCCAATTAGTGCAGAAAACTTGTTAAAAGAAAATATAGGTGCCTGTGAAAATGGCTTTTGTTATTCCGAAGTAGACGCTAAAACTATCATTAAAGCTTTTAAAAGCATTAAGTTGAAAAATACGGAAGATATTTGGGGAATGTCAGTTAGAGTTATAAGTACTGTTGTTGATATTTTAGCACCATATTTAGCTTACATTTTTAATGCTTGCGTTGAAGTAGGTGTTTTCCCCGACCTCATGAAAATCAGTAAAGTGGTGCCATTATTCAAATCAGGTTGTAAAAATAGTTTGAATAATTTTAGACCGGTATCCATCCTGCCCGTTTTCAGTAAAATCTTTGAAAAAATCATGTTAAGTCAAATGATTGTGCACTTTAACAGTAATAAATTATTTCATCAACAACAATATGGCTTCACAAAAGGCCGCAATACTACCGAAGCTGGTATTAGCCTCATTCAACAAATTTTTGGCGCTTGGGAAGAACATCATAATGCAGTAGGTGTTTTTTGCGATTTGTCTAAAGCATTTGATTGTGTAAATCATTCAACACTATTACTAAAATTAAAACATTACGGTTTTACGCATGATAGTCTTGAAATGATGAAATCATACTTAGAAGGTAGAGTTCAAAAAGTAAATGTAAATGGCGAGTTATCTGCGGGTGGGAAAGTAAGCATTGGAGTGCCACAAGGATCTATATTGGGGCCGTTTCTCTTTCTTGTATATATAAATGACCTTCCATACATGGTGCAGAATATTGCTGGTATAGTCTTGTTTGCTGACGACACTTCACTGATATTTAAAATTAATAGGAAAGATAATAATATAGACGAAGTAAACTGTGTTCTTCAGAATGTGCTTCATTGGTTTACGATTAATAACTTAGTCTTAAACTCTAAAAAAACTAAATGCGTTCATTTTTGCCTCCCTAATGTACAAAGTAATCAATGTAATGTTATATTAGATAAAACGCAACTTGAGTTGGTAGAGAAAACTACTTTCTTAGGCGTTAATATAGATTCAAAAATTCAATGGGGCCCACATATTGAATCATTGGCTAGTAGGTTAAGTTCGGCTGCATTTGCCGTGTGGCGAATAAGGAGGCTAACGGATGTGAATACAGCTAGATTAGTTTATTATAGTTATTTTCATAGTATTATGTCATACGGCATCATACTATGGGGCAAGTGTGCTGATAGTGACATCATTTTCAAACTACAAAAGCGAGCTGTAAGAGCAATATATGGATTACGTCGACGTGATTCGCTCAAAGAATTGTTTAAAGAAATTGATGTATTGACTTTCTCAAGTCAATATATATTTGATAATATTATGTATGTTAGAAAGCATATTACCCAATTTGCTAAAAATACTGATATTCATAATGTCAATTTAAGAAACAAAAATAAACTGGTAACACCGTTGTTCAGACTAAGTAAAGTAAATTCATCTTTCATGGGTAACTGTATAAGATTTTATAATCATATTCCTGAATGTATTATTAATTTGCCTGAATTACAATTTAAAGATAAGGTGAAAACAACTTTAATGAAAAAAGCCTATTATAAAATTGATGAATATATCAATGACAAAAATGTATGGTGTACTACTAGCTCTTCGAAATAGGAAGTTATTTATAAATTTACAATTTTGTTAATTGGGTGAGGATGATTTGATGTGTAGTCATTGAATAACAAATCTTTTTTTAATGTGTACGGCATTGGCAGCGCATGCTCACTTAAAAGTCTGCCTGGTGGTGGCATGGGGGTCGGGTCGTTCTCTTCCCTCAAATATGGTTGAATTGGACGATGGCTGGGCCCTGCGTCATGCTCGTGAACGGGTGCTGCCTTGGTGGACTGGCCTGCTTTTGCTGTGCCATTTTTTGTTTTTGAATTTATTTTTATTTTTAGTTATCTTGACCGATTTGTAGAGGTTCACATCATATTCCAATCAAAACAGGCTCACTCAAATTAAATTGACAAATGTATCAATGCAATGTAATCATATTTAAATGTACCTGTGGGTTTCTTGCCGTTTCTTTTTCCCACAGATGGTCATTTTCCTAACTGAAGCGGCATACTGACAGACAGACGACATTCTTTTTACTTATTTGTTCCGAGCTCAGGGCGCGACGCGGGTAGGCCGGCTGGGGCGTGCGGGTGTGAGCGCCGGCGGGCTGGCTGGGGCCGGGCGCGCGCCGCATATGATTCGCCTAGGCGGTTATGTGCGTGGCGCGTATCGGTGCCCGGGGTCTCGCCGGAGTAAGCCCTCGTACGCGCTGATCGGTCTGCATGCGTCGCCCCCTACCTGGATGAGCTCGCTTAACTTCCCTTTGTTTTCCGTTAGATTTTTGACTTTTGAAAAGAGATTAATTAACGTAATCCTAATTCAATAAATACTTTTTCATTTTCATTTTCATTTTCATTTTCATTTTCATCCTAGCGTTTATCCGGGTTTCTGCCAGGGTCCGCTTTCGGACTCATTCTTCTCCACTTTGCCCTTTGGCATCCTCGGGTCGTAGGCCGTTAGCTCTCGAATCCGACTCAGCGATGTCAATCCATCGCTTCTTGGGTCGCCCACGGGGCCTCTTTACTG
Source organism: Blastobasis lacticolella (assembly GCA_905147135.1). Lineage (NCBI taxonomy): Eukaryota > Metazoa > Arthropoda > Insecta > Lepidoptera > Blastobasidae > Blastobasis > Blastobasis lacticolella. Next base: position 14,209,938 of record LR990064.1, on the reverse strand, counting down.
ATAAAAGTGTGAATGTATGTACCTATTACACTGGGTTTTTGGCGTCAGAAGCCATCAGATGTGAACTCACCACCGCCTGTCCCAATTTGCACGGTGTTAGTTAATTGTAAATCTAGCCAATCTAGATTTAATTATTAATTAGCGACTCTATGTATTACTGCGCCGGACTGTGGTTGCAGTGCGTCAATGTTTGGAAATGGTTTTTCAAATAGATTTTAATTGAATTATCTGTTTTGCCATTCTACTATAATGTATGCAGGAGATATCTATGACCACCCCGTTCGGGGATGCACCCACCTAAAACACTGATAAAGGGTGGTCGTGTCAGTACATAAGTCCACCCACCACTGCACCATCTACTTCCAACAGGTGCCACATACCATCAGGTGGCCCGCTTAACTAATAAATAAAAAAACTAAAACAAAAATATTTTTTAATAGTATGACGTAGGTATTTATAGTAAGCAGTAAATAAATGACAACGTTGAATAATTGTTTAAATAAAAAAGGCCATGTCAAGAGTACTCTATATTTATCTGTTATACAATACCTAAAAGGGCCCACATCACACCATACCTCATAGATAAGCAGATGTTAAACATGGAAAACTCGCGTATTCTCAAGCACTCCTGTTTTCTTAGCTCGCTCTTCAAAACCGAGTGTCCTATCTACTTGTTTGGAAAATTGTAGTTCAAAACCTACAATCGCCATCTTAGAGATAGAGGCCGGTTATTACTCCTTCGAGTACAATCTCTCGCATGCACCCGTGGTTGCATCAAGCACGCCGCAGCCAGAATCTGGAACGACCTCCCACCTCTAGTGCGAGCAACTTCATCTCTGAAGTTTCCAACATTCCGCAAGGAATGTGCAAAATGGCTGTTGCAAATCCATTCACGGGCTACTGGAGTGAAGGTCTAGACCACGGTTTCTGGTGATGTTCAATTATCTAATTATTCCATTATCTAATTCTCTTAGTAATACTGTTATACCTGAAGTTTATTTTAAATCTTTTTGTGCCATTATAATTGTATATCTCTTATTAATACCTTTAGTCTGTAAGTTTATTTTAATTAACTTTTTGTGCCATTTAAACTGTATAATTGTGTATGTATGTATATGTAAACTTTACGTTGTTATTTTTAGTCTTAAGTCTGGCCATGACAGAATACCAGCGGGTGTGGGTTCTACCTGCACCCAAACGCTGAGTCATGGACCATTTTGTCTATTAGAAGCTTTTATTTTACAAATATATAGATACAAACCTGTTAATTTATAGACAAATAAATATTTCTATTTCTATTTCTAAACTGAAGAGCATCTATGAAGAATTTATGAATGTGCAAGAAGCGAGAGAGATTTGTCAGGACCGCAGCAAGTGCAATGATGTGGTCTCTGTGTACAAAAAACACGTGTGGTTACGTATGGAGGTAAGTATGTTTTATCCATTTAGGCAAGGTCATTATCATCTCAATGCAATGGAAAGAGCTATGCTCGGAGTTTCTTTGCGCGATCGAGTCAGAAATGAGGAGATTCGCAAGCGAACCAAGGTCACCGACATAGCTCTAAGGATTGCCAGACTGAAGTGGCAGTGGGCAGGGCACATAGCTAGAAGAACAGATGGCCGATGGGGCAGTAGAGTTCTCGAGTGGCGACCACGTACCGGTAGACGCAGCGTCGGTCCTCCTACAAGGTGGACCGACGACCTGGTAAGGATCGCAGGTACCAGCTGGATGCGGAAAGCACAGGACCGGCCTTTGTGGAGATCGCTGGGGGAGGCCTATGCCCGGGAGTGGGCGTCGACTGGCTGATATGATGATGATGATGAATATCATATCAGCCATTGTACAGTCAAAAGCATATACACCTACCTAAAAACCAGTATAAGATGAGCTAGCGTCTCTATGGACGCCCCTAGCAACGTCGGCTCCTTTTATACTGGATTTTAGTAGGTCGATATTTGGTCTTACCTCTGAGTGACTTTGCGTCTTGCATCTTCGGTCGGCTTCCTACGACCGTTACAGCTCGTCGGTCCATCTCGTGAGAGGCTGTCCCGTGCTGCGATCACCGGTTCGAACTCGCCAGTCTGGAATATTTTCTCCCCATCGGCCACGGACGCCCTGTATAGGATAGAATTAAGTATTTTCTCCTAATCATAAGCCCTCCAGCCCATGTTTCCAGCGCAACCACATTGTCAAAATGGAAACCGGCCTCCTAAATTCCGCCTTCAACAATGCACGGCTGCCCGTCCGGCGCACAACCGCAGAATCTGCACTGCATTCCTTACCTATATAATGCAGTGACAGCTTTATAAACGGGGCTTTATTTTGAGTAATATTCTAGGAATTAGACTTATGTTATCGTCAATATTAATGTCGAATCTACACGCTAACATCGCAATGAAGTAATTAGGAGCACTAAAGTTAAAGATAACCCGAAAATAGTAATCCAAAAATGTAACCCTAGAAACCCTAATTCCTATCCTGAATTTTTCTAATGGCATTTTTTACCAAAATCCAAGTTATAGACACTTTTTATTTCTGAAAACATAGCTGCATTTATGCTGATAATATTTTAATTTTGGTATCGTTTAAAGGCAAATTGGAATGGGAAGCATTTCGTGGCTAGCTGTATTATGATTATATACATGTGTTAACATTTAAAATACAATCAGCGCATTTAGTGAATTTCGCCTTTCACATGCTATTGCTATTGTCATTTATGGTTTTTATAAGTTTAAACGTGGTCAGGGCGACCTAAAATATGAACTTAGACTAAGACAACCGCCAACTGCAGCCACTCAAGATAACCTCATTAAGGCGAAGTCGTTATTGGAGAAATGTCACAACATTAACAAGCACGAGATTCAGAATGAAATAAGGAATATATCCAAGGTAGTTTTCACCACTTTACATAAACTTCTTAAGGCCTTGCCACACACAAAGCTCGGCGCGAGCGCGGCTCGGGCGCGGCGCGATGCTGGCGCGTTGCCTAGGCAACTAGCACACCGCCCTCGCGCCACGCTTTAGTTGCCTAGCAACTATCGCGCCGCGCCTTAGTTGCCTAGCAACTATCGCACCGCGCTCGCACCGCGCTCGCGCCGAGCTCACGCCACGCCGGCATCGCGCCGCCAGGGGTGGACTAACGAACAAAGCGGGAAAGGCGGCCCGCCCCGGGCCTCTGGTCCAGGGTGGCCTCCAAACGTCTCCAAGTTGCCTTGATCAAACCTTATACAAGGCTTTAAAATATGCTTTGAACATATCGAAGAGGTGGTTCGGAGTTGTGACAGGGGCGTTGCTATCGCCGTCTCACTATTCAAACAGAATTAAGATCAGGGTCGAGGACCCCCTCCGCCAAAGAAGTAATTTTAAATAAATAAATAAAAACACTTAAACATACAAATGTGAACTGAATAAAAAGCTTGTAAAATTACATCAAACTTCTTAAACTGGGGGCCTCATAAAGGTTGTCCGCCCCGGGCCTCTGATGGACTTAGTCCGGTACTGCCGGCGTCGCGCCAACAAAGTGTTGCCAATGTAGGCTATTTATCGCCATTTGGGGTATTCGAGATTAAAATTGGCGACGAAAAAATTTTAATGGCGAATTGTTTAGGCTATCTCAGGCTTTGGGCCAAGGTACATAAATAAACATAAACTTAAGAGAGAAAACCCGACGGTTTCGCGGATGATTGTGGGTTCCAAGTACATTTACCTACTACTGCTCTTGCTGACACTAGCACCCATAGAGATATACATCTTGATGCGGTTGAACGAACAATTAACTCTGACGGTTGCCGTAGTCAATAAAACAGCGCCGTCTACAGTGCCACAGTCTGACCGGGTGACAGCATCGCTGTTGTTGGCATTGACATTACATTTCAAAACGGCAACACTTAGTTCCGGTTTTGGTCACCGGATCGAATAGGTTTATCAACAATCTTGTCAAGCCGCCAGATATAACATTGTTAACGCGTACAAGAATTTGAATGGACAGTGGTAACCATTCCAATAGCTATGTGTAATACGTCGTTGGAGAGCTATTTTCAAGCGGAACTAAAGTAACTATGCCGCTTGTTCCAAATATTAGTCCGTTCCGGTTTATGCTGTACTAAACATATTACAGTAATAAGTATTTTTTTCTGTTCTACCCACATTTAATGGTCAGAACTATATCCACGGTGTTATACCGCCAGTGCAAAGTCACATCGTGCGCATGCATGTAAGACGGCCAAATAAAAAACAATCAGATGGAGTGCATTGAATTTGATTGAAGATACCAACTAATTATGGCCGTTTAATAATTTTGCAATAAACACTGAAATATTTATTGCAAATTCTAAAAACATAAGTTTTACAAATAATACATGATGTTTATTATACTTTACGGAAAAAATATACTCCATTGTTGTCTTTGGTTGCTGCTTATCGGAATTGCGTACGAAATAGAGGCAGCCTCAGGTTGAGGCACGCACGGGTCGCCCATTTGCTCAAATTCGTACGTGGCTCGCGCAGCTCTCGGCGCTCCGCGAACGCGTGCGCCGCGAGCCGCCGATTGTCGGTTTTCTGTCCATGCTCGGCGTGCGTGCCTCGCACGTTTGAACGTGACTACGAATGCGCGCGATCAAATAAATAAATAAAATAAAAGAAATGAATAAAATTAATAAGATAAATAAAATAAATAAAATAAATAAAATAAATAAAATAAATAAAATAAATAAAATAAATAAAATAAATAAAATAAATAAATAAATCGTAGTAGATCATTATCACTGGCTGGTCAAACAGTGACACAGAGAGACAGAACATTGCTAAGAGATTGACATTACAACGTTATCAGTGTCACGGTTAATAAATTAATAAGGATATATACAAGAATATTATTTCTATATCCAACACTTCCCTTAAACTTATTATTTCAGCAATTTATCTATATTGTGACAGTTGAAGTAGGTACTCAGTTTGACATTAGGATTGTTCAGACATTGATTAAAACAGTCATGTATCTAATAAAACTCCCATTTGTTCCATTTGCTTCGAGTTGACATTATGACAATTTTGCTTTCCCTATATGTTACCTATCTATGGTCAATAATTATTTTCTATTACGTAGTGGGTTTATTGAAAAAAAAAAAGAATTATGTTTTTATTTTATACTTTTCGATTACAATATTTAAATTTCTAAATTTTTTATTTAAATGTGCATTAAATTACGCCGTCTTTTAGGTGGTTTGATTTAAATTATATTAGGAAATTATAAAATTATACACCGATGTTTCAAAAGATAGAGGTCTTCAGGAGCTCCAGCAACATGTGGAGCGTTCAAAACATTGCGCGCGTTATTTTCTGACAGCTTATTTCAATAGACGAAAAAACGGGGTAGCGAGGTTCATAATAATTGTAGAGTGAGCGAATAGGGAATATTTTTGATTTGTGTCTAGTCTGTTATGTGTCTTTGCCAGTGTCTACTGGTAGCCAGATTATATAAATTACTAAAAAATTCTACCATAAATATTTAAAAAACTACAAAAAAATTCTACCATAAATATTTAATAATTTCACCTGGCAAGTGCGTTTTGACAAACGTCAAATACACAAATACGTAAGAGTGGGTTACTTAAGCCCGCAAGGACTATTCTAGCGACAAATCCCGGTTCAGCCGCTAGCGATAAACCTGTTAGAATTAAGTCGAATTTGATTCTGTATGGCGGTAAGTCAATTGTACACGAACAAGAAGAACTACGATCCATGGCCATGAAGTAAGCTTTGGGCAATTGTTCGTCTATTTTATACTGAACATCAGCGAATCACCTTGGCGTTAATGTCCCGATTGTGCTTTTGCGCCCGATGGCCTGGGATCCGCCTTGACCATGATCCAGGTTTTCGTAGATCAGGTAATTACAGTGGAGCGACTGCCATCTGACCTCCGTGACCCTGCTACAAGGGGACCCTGACCAGATTGGATCATGGTTACACATTCAGTCGCCTGTATGTGCAGGTTTCATCACGATGTTTTCCCTCACCGTAAGAGCATCATTGGTACATGGCCGCAGCGGGATTCGAACCTGGTACCTCTCGCTTACTAGTCGAATACCCTAACCGCTCGGCCACCGAGGCTCTCCAGAAATTGAAATGTAAATATTATGGCAATACTTGCATACCATAAACCATTTCTTATTATATTACCATCTATTACTACTTATCATCTGGCAGGCCGAAAGATTGTCGAATGAAATGTAATTTGGTATCAATGTGTTTTGTACCATTGCGCAATTTTCTGTGCACTGTAGCGGGTACTTAAACAAAACATCTAATCAGCGTTAGACTCTAGCCACCGAATTTTTGCCTTGTAGAATTTGTGCTCTATGTTACGGTATCATTAAAAGTTTGTCTAACTCGACAAGTAAGTCGGACTGAAATGTTTTGATTCTGATGTAGGAGAGATGTGCCCCCTCATCCTACCTACCTTAGGGGGCCTACCTAGGGAGCAAAATTTGCAGTGTGGTGTCCAACAGAGTAAAATAGCATCGCCGTCCACACTAAGAGGTGTCGTAAAAGGCGACTTATTTTAGAGGTAGGGCGTTACTTTTCCAAGCTTCAGGTTTTTACCTACCTTATATATACTCTTGCAAGCAAGCGAGTGGAGGGGAATAAAAAGTAGCCTATATTCGTCCTCAGGTTCTAAATTATCTGCGTAATGCACTAGTCAAATTAGGAGGAAAGATTCGGACTGTTGGTAAAAAGAAACGAGTAATTAACCCGCTATTACGACATGTGGGAGTATTACCATCCTAAAAATTCAATTCCCCGAATAATGGAGCAGCCACTCTATGTGTGCCGATTGTCATAAAAACACGGTGGCCAAAACTCGAACTGCGAAAAAATTACGACACTTACTTTTGAAATGTATTTGAACTGACATGTCAATCCCAAAAACAGCGCCGCCGGTACCAGGTCTGATAAGTTTGTGGCACTGCACAGCGCAGGCGCGGCGCCGCGCTCACGCCGGCCTGAGCGCGGCGTGAGCGCGGCCTGAGCGCGGCGCGAGCGCGGCGCGATGCTGGCGCGTTGCCTAGGCAACTATCACACTGCGCTCGCGCCACGCTCGCGCCGAGCTTTGTTTGTGGCAGGGCCTTTAAGGTTAGGAAGGTTTAATCTCGAATCATAGCCTGCTTTCTCAGAGAAGAGCAGAAAGTTACTTGTGCCAATTCATAATACATAATTTCTATGGTCCGTGAAAATGATAGAAACTACATGGGTTTGAAACTATATTTCATACTGAATCTCACAGCTAGTAATATTGTGGCATTCTTTTATCAGTGACTACTGATGCAGTTTTTCTAAAGGGACTGACTTTGTCCCATATTTATAATCATAATACATCCTACTACGAAATGCCTCCCGCGTTACCTCCGTCGTAGGGGTTGATATGTAGCAGACATGTTGTTTTTAATAATCGGTAAAAAATTAATTAAAAGTTGCCGGCTAGTGATTTTTGGTCAAGGAGTTTGTAATAAAATTTGCGTTTGAACGATACAAAAATTTAAACAATAGAGTGTACATCAAGCCGTTAGCTAAAAACTTTCGGACCAGCATAGTTATAAATTAATTAAATAAAATTTCGGTATATAGAACATCATATCGGGTTAGCTTCAGAAGATTGTAACCTTGGTAAAGAAAAGTAAAAAAAAATTGCTATTCATATCATATTTGGTTAGATTTGGATTAATTCAAATTCACACACCGAAATGGTAGTTTCAGTTCATACCAATTGAAGAACCGACCAACGGTCCAAGCCCAATAGGCGGCGATAAGGCCGCCTATTGCTTTTTCTGCTGTTCTTTTAAATGTGCAATAAAGTTTTATCCATTTATTCATTTGTAGGAACCGCACTATAAACAGAAATTTACGAGGACAAAGCCGCAGTCAGAAACAATTTTAAACTGAATGAAGGCACCGTTCTTGTGCTCTGACAGCAAACCAACTGACCATTGGAAAGGAGGATCAAAACAGTTTCTCTTCGAAAATTATTTAACTTCTGCGAAAAGCGAACCGACAAGGCATTAACCGCTCCACTGTTGTGATGAATTACCAGTATTCCGTACATGATACATTGTTCCGGGTCTAAAATATCATTTTCAAGCTCTACAGCGTCTGTACGTGTAATTTACCGTACTTATAAGTTGATTCGTTGTGGGATTACATACAACACATTACATACATCGGTCAAGACAAGAGCATACCATTTTAATTAGTATTGTTTTTGTTTGGTTTAATATATTTGTATTTTTTTTAGTTCTTTGTATAGTATATTTATTGCATTTCTTCACTGTATGGTGATTGTAACTTCTGTAAGGAATCCCAAATGTGCATTGCCTACTAGTTTTTTGCTTTCCGACCTCCACTATATCCATGTAAATGGTTGTCTGGAAGAGATCGCTATTCTTACAGAATCTGTGATAATTATACTGTTAATGTACAATAAAGTGTTAAATAAATAAATAAGACTAGGGGTTATGGTGTCCGACTCGTAAGCGAGAGGTACCGGGTTCATTCCAATTCAGCCATGGACCAATGTCTCTTTTCTGAGTTACGTACATTAGTATTGCATAATAAGCGATTGCATAATACGGTGAGAAAAAGCGTTGTGATGAAACCTGCATGCTCAGATGACTGAATGTGTAATCATGGTCCAAACTGTCCAAAATGTTTTCATAACAAGCTTTTAGCAGAGTACTTGTCTTGAGTACTAATCAAACAAGCCCATACTCGAACTCGTTGTATCATAGTCATAATATATTTATTTGCATGAACACAGTTTAACAATTCAGTGGCCCTAGCACAAGTGTGTCCGCGACATAGCTCGCGCCGCGAGAGAGCGTTTGTCTCTTTCTCTCAATATTAAGACGAAAGAGATAGCAATAACTATGTCGCGCTTTTTCTCGCTTATCGCGCACGAGAGCAACTTGTGCTAGGCTTACAGGTCTCAAATGTTTATCATGCGTAGTTTAAAAAATGCACCGGGACAAGTAAAACTAAATTGCCTCTTAATTGCCTTCACCGCTCATCAAAGGTCTTCTCGGCTTATCAAAGGTTAGCTGGAAGAAATCCCGTTGTGGGATAAGCTCGCCTTTGCCTTATAAACTGTATTTTTATTTCCTGTAATGTTATAATTTGATGCAATAAAGAGATCACATACATACATACATACACACACAAACACACACGCACGCACGCACGCACGCACGCACGCACGCACGCACACACACACACGCTATTTCTTTTTTACTTACCTGTAGCACACTGCACCTAAAATGTTATTTTATATCAATGAGGAATAACTGACCTTGATATCACAGTTACCTAGTGTCAGGATCAGGGGTCCACTCTGATTGCATTGAGGGGTCCATTCTGATGTATACTATCTGTATTAGTAACTAGTTTTTACGGAAATAAATACTTTCATTATTTTTTTATTATTTATCATACATACTAAATAAAAGCTTAAAAGCTTGCAAAAGACAGTGTGACAAAACCTTCTCAAACAAAACATGCAAGATGTAATGTATATGTCGCAGCCAACTGGTTAAATCAGCCATTCAATTAGAAGGCTAGGCCGTTAATCATACGCCGGCATTTAATTAAATGACTAAAGGATAACCAGCCGAGTTGTTGAACGTAACGTTTAACTACTTAGCTGAACGTTATTTAGCCGTTTTGTTAAAGGGTATACAGATGGTTGGTTAGAGTGACCATAAGTTAATAAATATCACTTTTATATAATAAAACATTATTAGTCGCAAGATATTCAATAAGTAGGTATACAATTTATTGTATTGCGAGTAGGTACCTATAACCGTATTTAACTAAGTAAAAATATTTAATGAAACTTTAAATTTATAACTTATTTACTACTTGTAACTATGTAGTAGGAACAATAGCAACA